>CM024593.1:31139994-31545977 GCA_014182565.1 Eucalyptus marginata
TATCATTTATTTTTTTTTAAATTTCTAAAGCATGTTATATAATTTATTTTTGGTGATGAGGGATATTCTTTTATTGATCTTAATTTGTCAAATGTGATGTTGATTTTTAAATCATTATTAGTCTTATGCCATGATAGGAATCTAAAAATATGCATAGTTCTATTCTTTCTTGTACACCAATCGGAATACATGTACGAGAAGTGGAGACGCAGAATTTAAGAGGGTTAGGATTTGAGATTTGCTAAAATTACAGGGTAAAGCTCGCGTGACAACGTGCCATGAGGCTTAATCTGCGAGAGCTTTGCCCAATCTAATATGTAATTTTCTTAAACATTTCAAAATTCGAAACAAAATAATTTTCTTCTGTTATATTGACGGAATAGCGAAAGAGATGACAATAAACAAGACAGAAACTAGAGCGAGGTGAGCGGTAGGGGTTATGGAGGTGATTTTTTTGCTTCGATTTGTGTGCGGCAAAAAGTACTTTCCTAGCTCGGCACAATTTTTAATTTACTGTAAAAAGTGTTTTGAACTATAAAAATCAAATAATTATAAATTATGGGTCTGCTCCTTCAAGCATTTACGCCTCATAATAAATTATTATTTTTATAGTAATCCAAAAATTTTATTATAGCAAAATTCTAATCTAAATTAATAATGTGTTACCTTCTTAAATGTCCTCGTGCAATTGTGATTGCCCTTTTAAGTGAGTGACTCCCTTTCACGTGTGGGAATTTTCATATGAACTATTATTAAAAGAAGGAAACATTATGTGTAGACTCAGTCTTCCTCCAGAGACAAAACATTAAGGTTGAACGGATATAATTTCATGCCTAAGGCACAAGCTATGCTGATTTTTATCTTCTTTCATTTAGTGATTGGTAAAATGTGTCAATGTCTCAGGTTCAAACCCAATCTGGTGTAATATCTATATGGCTCTCAGTTGAAAAGCAATTGTTCCTCCCAGTATAGATAACTTATGTTTGACTAGATCCGTGTGAACTACTCTAAAATAATAATCTCGCTACAAAATCTGACTTTCTAGCAGCTTTGTGCTCCAAATTTGCATTTCAACTGCCAGATCTAGCCAACAATTTTTATTTTTATTTTTATTAATACATGAGTTTCTTGCATGGTCATCTCTTCTAATGAGGCCCGCTTGTCTAAGAAGGTTTCACCGGGGTTACCTCGATTGCCCCTCCATTAGCTGCATCAACTGTTCGATAGACCTATCAAAAGGGTTAATAACCATTTCTTAATTCAATATGATGGGCTGTTGTTCTATAAGTTAGGTATATTAATAAATGGATTTAAATATAATATAGGTCGTACTCCACCTTAGTTTGTGTATGAGTTTTTAAAAATTGGGTTAGATATGAAAGTTTTAGCAATATGAATTGGGTTGGGTCATTATATTTGTATTGCATGTAAATGTGATAAAACGGATTAAATAAATTTATTTGGGTTGGACTATTTTCGCTTCAATGAAATCTTGAATCCAAATCCACTAATTAGACAAGTCTATTGTTTGGTAGTGGCTCTCAATCTATAGGGCATGTCAAGCACACATGTCAATCGCTTATAGGCAAGTGTCAAATCGATTGCTAATTGTCACAACCAAGATAGATCCACAGAGATGACAGTTTGCAATAAGCCCCACGACGAAAACTCGAGTGTCCTTGCGGTCCCTGCATCAGTTGGATTTGGATTAGAGTCAAAACCGAAGGCTTTGTCGAAGGCAATCTAAAAATATCTTTGGGCAGTATGATAAATGTACCACTCTCCTTTCTATCATGTTTTAATGTAGGCTGCATTGTCGGGCACATTTACGAGAATTAATTTAGTGGAAAAATACAAATACAGCAGAAAAGGAAAAATCAACTCCACTTGCTTTTTGAGCTGGTTAGATCGACCCATCACTTTTAACTTAAATCTAAATTTTGCAATTCACGTGCTTGAAATTTTATTAAATCAACATTCCTAAAACTTTCACAACATTCAAATATGACCGACATCATATCTTGAATTTCAGCAATGCTTTGCACATTGTATGTCCTTCTCCTTAAGAAGCTGCGGGGTGGGTGACGATATGACCTTCTCCATTGAGAATATTCCGAGAAAGTCTATTCGGAGTTTGCTTTCTAGACTAGGTCAATCGTAAAAAATGTGTCAATCCTATCGCGACATGTGTGGTCTGTATTGGATTTAGAATTTTCTTTTTCCCCTAGTGACTCTTAACGACCTGGGAGTCAACCTGCGGACTCCCACTATCATGTGATTTGCGTCATAATTCTCTCGCAAAATCGTTACCGTGTTATACTTTCTGTTTGTAATATTCATTACCTGTCTATTATTGTTTATGTGAGATCGAGATTGCACAAGTTTCCCTAGTCTCTCTTTACTCCCCCTTTCCTCTCTGAGCACTTTAATCAAAATAGTTTGTTAGGTTGACAGAAAGCATGGAATATCATTTTCATGAAAATTTTTAGATCCCATGACAACATGATCCTATGTGGCCCATGAGATCAACCGTGCTTGTTTACGAAAAATAATAATTTCCATTAGATGATGCACATAGTCAAATTCGTAATGTGTCACTTCAATGGGACAAAAACACTATAAATAGCCACCTAGTGAAAAGTACAGTGTGCTAAGTCATAACTACCAAATACCTCTCCAAAACTAATAATAAGGAAGGCCCTTCTTCTTGTTTGTGCTCTCTTTCATCTCGTTCGTTCTTCTTTTCCTTCTGAAAGGTGAACTCACCACTTACCACTCTCTCTCTCTCTTTCGAAATTGATGTGCATTGATCTAAGAGAAATAATGAATCTTTTATCTGATAATGTAGGTCGTGCAGCAATCGGCGTGCGGAAGAATCGGATATGAAGTATTATTCGCAACACCGTCATCATTAACGAATAAAGAAGCAAGTGAAGTCAATTACTTTGACGGAGCCTCGGTTCCACGCCCAAAAGATATTAGGGATGATACTACGTAGGATGCAATTTTAGGTACAAAAGAATGAAGCAGTGAAAGAACTGTCTAGTTTAAGGTACCGTGTCTTCTGAGTACAAAAAAAGGAATGAAGATGGAGCCTCCCACAGGTTCCATCTTCCCTTTCAAATTCCAATGTAATGAATTATCTAGATGTATGTGCAATGAAGTGCTTTTGCTGCACTAATTATTGTTTTTTAAACTTAATAAAGTATTTGAATATTAAATCATACATTTATCTAATAGTTTAAATTTTTATAACATCCGATATTGGATCTCTAAAAAAAGATTATTTTCTACTTCCCCAGGAAAAAAGAGATAAAGATCGCTATTCTTTAAAGATGCGTACATAGAGGAGGGGTGGTTTGTAATATATCATTCTAATTTATCAGAGAAATAATTTCATCGTGCAGATGCATCCCTCTATGTCAATCTGTACAGTTGTAATAGAGAGGCGCTTTGTAATATTTCTAATGAATATAAAACTATATATTTTTGTTATGTGGAAAAGTAAAAAGGTGGTGATAAAAGCAGACATAGCTTCTTCCTTGCACGGGGTTTGAGGAGGTGATCAATTTCGCTTCTGGTTAACGAGGAGTGGTGCAAAATCCCAACTCCTCACGATCTCAAGGAACCTGAAATCAATGAAGTCTTCCATCTTTTAAGGATTCTCGAGCAGATTGTGAACGATTCGTCTTTGAGTATATTGGAACAGTAAAATTTGTCAACAACAATCACCTGATTTGCCTGCAAATGGCCCTATATCAAAGCACTAGTCTAACCTCTGAGAATATGCAAATAGTTTATATAACCTATCCAGCTTTAATCCGTGTGAAAAAGGCACTTGAACATTCATCTGTATGTCTGAACGAGAGGGTCGCTTGAACATTCGTTTGTATACCTAAAGAAGAACCTATATCAAACGTCGCTCATAATATAATATATACGGTTTCACTTTGTAGCAAGGTCTCATGCTTTTCCTTGTAATAAATTAAGGGCAACGATAAATTAAGGTCTCATAAGGAGAAAACGAATTCCATGATTTCCAATTTCTGGGCAATGTGATTGTAAAACGAAATTTATAAAACGTCAATCATGATATAACACATACATTTCGATAAAATCGCTTTCGTGATCAGCAGGGATCGTATCCTTTTGAAACTAGCGTAACAGTAAGGGGGACTAAACGCACTTGACAGAGAATATCCTAAAAATAAGGAGAATGAATGAAATTAAAATCTTTATCATGGGCGAATTTAGAATCACTTGGTGGAGTGATAACATGGGGTAATCTTTGCAAGATATGTAATCGCATGATCAGAAAGGCGAAACAAGGTTTATTCACAATTTGTTTGTAAGCATGTGTAAACCAAGGTTACTGAGACATAGAACAGTAGGGAAAAGTCAGGTAGGAATAGCAAGGACCATAAGATGGCATGGCGGGCGACAAAGAGGACATGACTCACCTCCTCTCCGACCACACGCCGGTGCACTCTGCATGGAAGGCATGCTCCCAATGCGTCCGAGCGGCCATGGACTCGGCTCAAAGCTCCTCCCGACAGATAAAGATTGCCCTTTCATTCGCAATCTTGCACTGTAATTCCCCCACCCGCAAGTTCCGAGGTCATCACGTCGTCCAACGGCGTCACCGTCACAACGAGGACTCGGAGACCTGTGGTGATGAGGGATTATTAATCTTTTCTTTATTGATCTTAATTTCTCAATTCAATTGATATAATTTCTTTTTGGTGATGAGGTATATATTTTTTTTTTATCGATCTTATCTTCATTTGTCAAATATGATATTGATTTTTTAAAATCATTCTCTGTCATGTACGTCATAATAGGTATCCATAAACGTGCAGATATTTATAACCAAAACATGTGGCAAAAGAACGCTTCAAGTGCCAAAAGTTGACACAAAAGGACACTTAAGTGTTAAAACTTACGAAAGTAACACCTAAGTACCACTTTTTATGAAAAATGGAACACTTGAGTGCCACATCTAGTGAGCCTCTCGCCCGAAATCCTATGTGGCATTTTTTTAATTAATTTTCTCGCTTATGTGGCTCGCCGGAATGCCGAATCAACAAAACACACACAAAAACGACGTCGTTTTGGCATAATTTAAATTTAAAACAAAATAATACTTTATATTTATATTTATTTAAAAAAAAAAAAAAAAAACGGAAGAGGAGGAGGAGGAGGAGGAGGAGGAGGAAGGCAGCCGGCGGTTGAGCCCTTGTTGCTATCGCCTCTGCCGTGGCTAGAAGGTGGGGAAGGGTCGGTCGGGGCCGCGAGCCTGGTCGGGTCGGCGGCCCTGCCAACCCAGGGCTGCCGCCGTTGGAGGGTCGCCCTCGCCCGACGACCTTGCCGGATTTGGGCGGGGGCTGCAACCCTCGCCCAGATTTGGGCGGGCATGCAGGCCATTGTTGCCGGTCGGCTGGCGCCGCCGCCCTACCCGGCTCGGCGACCCGGCCGACACTCCTCCACCTCCTCGGCAACGGAGGGGCGGCGGCGGCGGCGACGGCGAGGACCGAGCCCCCGGTGCCGGCTACCTCCCTCCTCCTCCTTCCCCCACTTTTTTTAATATAATAAATAAATAAATAAATAAATAAATTTTTAAAATTTAATTTAATTAATTATTATATTAAGATTTGAATTATACTAAAATGACGTCGTTTTTGCACACAGCTCACTAGAAAATTGCCACGTCAGCGTTTTTGCCGGATTTTCTCGTTGGTGACACTTAAGTAATCCATTTTTGGTTCAATTTTGGCACTTAAGTGTTACTTTCGTAACTTTTGACACTTAAGTGTCCCTTTGTGCCAACTTTTGGCACTCAGGGGTCCTGGTGTCCAAAATATGTAGAAGAAGTAGAGCTGCAAAATTATAGAGTGCTAGGATTAGAGATTTGCTAAAATGACTATTAGGTAAAGCTCGCATGAGAACGGGTAACATGGGTCGATGTGACGAGAACTTTAGCCACATTAATACGTAATGAAGTGCTTTGCTGCAATCAAATAATGTCCAACAAAGTCACCCATGTTCTCCTAATATTCACTTTCTGTTCCCCAAAGAAAATTATTCTCTACGTCTTCGGAAAAAGAATTAAGAACAGTATACTTTAAAGGAGGCACTTAAAAAACTTTGTAATGATGCATATATGTGCACTTCATTTTTTTAAGATGCATGTGTGAGTGAATTGTGTTATAAAAATCCCACATTAGAGAATCGATATGTTGTAAAGCAGTTAATATATCATAGTTAGCTCAAAACTCATTAGTTTAAGTTATTGACTAAAGGTGAGTCTAACTAGATATATTAATGAGTTTAGACTTGGGCTCCCTCTTGGCGATCTCTTTAAACGAATGTATTGGGTTTTATGATGTGAGCTTCCAACAAATGGTATTCGAATATCCAAATTAAGGGGAACATACCTAATATTGAGCTCATATGTAATGGGAAGATTTTTAGGATGTGTGAGTGAGTTGTGTTAGAGAAATCTTACATCGATATGGTGTAAAGCAATTAATATATCCTAATTGGGCTGTAACTCATCGGATTGCTATTGCATGCTCTCAACAATTTTCCTAGGTAAGACCATTCCACCACAAAGGGACATGCATATCAGGGTGTGCAATTATAATATAGGGGTCCTCTATAATTTTCCTTAATCATCTCATTATTTAAAATGAAATATATTTCTTTTTTGATGCAACGGAAAAGTAAAAGGATGGCGATAAAGTAGACAACAACTCGAGAAGGGGAAGTTGTAGGGGTCATGGAGGTGATGTTGCTTTAATTACCGAGTGGCCAAAAGAGTTCCTATCTCGGCACCTAAACTAATGATGGATTACTTTGTTAAATGTCCTCGTCCAATCGTGATTGACTTCCCTTTCAGTAGATCGATAAGATAACTAAACCTCACCTAAATCATCATCATGTCATTGCAATACAAGAAAGTGAGAAAAGTATCAAATCGGATGGCAAGAGTGGTGGTTGGTGCCCTTTCAAGAAACTTTTCTTTTAACTTGTGGGAACTTTCTTATGAATCATGTATAGACTAAGTATTCTGTTAAGTGGTCTTGGACCTCTCTCGTCCTAAAAGCTAGCTTAAGGGTGAGACTTTCCTCACACTTATAAACCGACCACCAGCCCCTTCCACAATCTATGTGGGACGACCTCAACAATCTCCTCCTCTCTCATTGGGCCAGGGTTGGAGACGCAATAACCCGTAACTCTCCCGTGTGACTTTTTTTGGATCTAGACTTATTGGCAACCTAGGCTTTGATACTAGTGTTGGGTGGTCTTGAGCTTTCCTCACGCCAAAAGCTCAGGGGTTGAAGATTTCCCTCACACTTATAAACCGACTATGAGCCCATTCCACAGTCAATATGGGACAACCTCAACACCCTCCCAAGACCAACATTTCAGTTGAACATATACAATTTCATGCTTAAGGCACGAGCAAAACCCAAGTCGGCATAATATTGCATGACTCTCGGATGAGGAAATTATTCCTAGCGAGTAAGTATAGAAAGCTTTTATTTGACTAGATCCAAGTGAACTGCTCTAAATATCATCTCACCACATCATCATTGATGTTCCGACAGCTTTGCAACTCCAAATACATCTAGCTGGACAAGTTTTTTAATAGATGCATCTAATTGTAGAAATCCCAACATGATGAAACATTTTATTGGCATGCGAATTGATCCGGCAGAGTCATTCGGATCACATATTAAGGATTCAACCTACGCCATCAATTTGCAACTCCAAATATGTGTTACTAACATCTAGCTGGACAAGTTTTTTAACAAATGCATCTAATTGTGGAAATCCCAACATGATGAAACATCCTATTGGCATGCAAACTGATCCTGCAGAGTCATTCGGACTGCATATCAAGGATTCAACCTACGCCATCAATTTGCAACTCCACATTTGTATTTCTAACATCTAGCTGGACAATTTTTTTAAAAGATGTATCTAATTGTGGAAATCCCAACATGATGAAACATCTTATTGGCATGCAAATTGATCATGCAGAGTCATTCGGATCGCATATCAAGGATTCAACCTACTCCATCAATATCAAGTTAACATGTTGGCTCTATAATGCTTAAGTCTGTAATGAGAGAGAGAGAGAGAGAGAGAGAGAGAGAGAGAGAGAGAGAGAGAGAGAGAGAGAGAGAGAGAGAGAGAGAGAGAGAGAGAGAGAGAGAGAGAGACTTGGCATTTGAAAGGGCAAGGATGGCATATGCAATTATGTAATTATGTTGGACTAGTAGTCTTTTTTGGTCAATTGGGTTGGAATTAGGAAAGGGATTGGGGTCAAAACTGAAGGCCTTGTGATGACAAAATGAAGGAAAATTTTAAGAGAAAATGATACATGGACCACTTTTCTTTCTACCATGTTTTCAACATGTGTCACCATATCACGTTGATTTATGAGGATTAATTGAGTGTAAAAATTCAAAAACTCCGTACCGTAAAAAGAAGAAAAAAGAAGAAGAAATAACTCCATGTGACTTTCATCTTTGAATTCATACTTTAATATAAATTTTGTGGCTCACGCATTTTGATCTTCTTAAAAAATTAACTTTTGAAACTTTCACAACATTCAAATATTGATGTGTAAATGTACATATAATTTTTTTTCGGCAACTATCAGAAATATGAATAATAATTCTAAAGCTGGCCAATGTTTGTCTTTTTCTATAGCAAGTTGCGCAGCTTGGTGACGATATTGCCTTCTCTGCCTCATTAAAAATCTCTTACTCCTTGGGCGTATCCAACGAAAATATTGCAAGACTGTCTATTAGGAGCTTGCTTTCAAGACCATGACCGATCATGGTGACTAGTGAGGTATAATTCGGGTCACTTGATGCTTGGACTCTTGCATCCCGCAATATAGACAATTTGCAATGACTTTGGAGTCTATTGAATTTGGCATTTGTAGATGATGTATCGATCCGATCGTGACATGTGTGGCTTATAACGTATTGAATTTAGAACTATTTTTCTTTCTCTATTGACTAGTAACGACTTGGGGGTCAACTTGCTATGTGCACCCCACAATCATGTGATAATGCTAATGGTGCCGTTTGTTATAGCAATGTCTATTATTTGCATCATAATCCTATCACAAAATCGTTGTTGTGCTATATTTGGTCCTCATGGTTATAGCTATCGTATATAGATGGTCTTCGTAATACCTATCATATGCCTATTAAATTTATGCATGATAAAGATTTGTATAAATCTCCCTATTTTCTCTTTTCTCCTCCTTCCTCTGCCTCCACTTTAATAGAAATCATTTGATAGGTCGATGATAAAAGCATAAGATTCGGTGAGGGCGACCCTTGCCTTTGGCCGGTAGGCCATGGGGCCAACGGAGAAAGAAGAAAAAAAAGAGAAAGAAAATAAAAAAAAAATATTAAGAAATTTGAATTTTTCAAAGAAATTGCTAACATTGTCTACATTAATGCTGATCATATCACGTAAGATGGCCGACATCCACGTCGAATTCCTGGCCAAAATTGGTTGGAATGACTAAATTAGCAAAAAAATTGATAAGGTTTAGGACACAATTAGCACAACTAAAAGGTTCGGTTGGAATTAGGAAAGGGATTGGGGTCAAAACTGAAGGCCTTGTGATGACAAAATGAAGGAAATTTTTAAGAGAAAATGATACATGGACCACTTTTCTTTCTACCATGTGTCACCATATCACGTTGATTTATGAGGATTAATTGAGTGTAAAAATTCAAAAACTCCGTACCGTAAAAAAGAAGAAAAAGAAGAAGAAATAACTCCATGTGACTTTCATCTTTGAATTCATACTTTAATATAAATTTTGCGGCTCACGCATTTTGATCTTCTTAAAAAATTAACTTTTGAAACTTTCACAACATTCAAATATTGATGTGTAAATGTACATATAATTTTTTTTCGGCAACTATCAGAAATATGAATAATAATTCTAAAGCTGGCCAATGTTTGTCTTTTTCTATAGCAAGTTGCGCAGCTTGGTGACGATATTGCCTTCTCTGCCTCATTAAAAATCTCTTACTCCTTGGGCGTATCCAACGAAAATATCGCAAGCCTGTCTATTCGGAGCTTGCTTTCAAGACCATGACCGATCATGGTGACTAGTGAGGTATAATTCGGGTCACTTGATGCTTGGACTCTTGCATCCCGCAATATAGACAATTTGCAATGACTTTGGAGTCTATTGAATTTGGCATTTGTAGATGATGTATCGATCCGATCGTGACATGAATTTAGAACTATTTTTCTTTCTCTATTGACTAGTAACGACTTGGGGGTCAACTTGCTATGTGCACCCCACAATCATGTGATAATGCTAATGGTGCCGTTTGTTATAGCAATGTCTATTATTTGCATCATAATCCTATCACAAAATCGTTGTTGTGCTATATTTGGTCCTCATGGTTATAGCTATCGTATATAGATGGTCTTATACCTATTACATTGCCTATTATAATTTATGTGTGATAAAGATCCGTATAAATCTCCCATAGTTTCTCTTTCTCCCCCTTCCTCTGCCTACACTTTAATAGAAATCATTTGTTAGGTTGACGGTAAAAGCATAAGATATCATTTGGGAAAATTACCAAAAAATTTTTAGGCCTATTGCGTTTGTTTTGATTTAATGCTAAATATTTTCAAATATGCCAATTGAGTTCTAAATCTTTAGATAATTTACCAGTTTACTCATTTTGGCTAATTTCGATAGGAAATTAATGACGTGGACATTGGCCATCATATGTGGCATGATTACTGCTGACGCGGACAATTTTTATAATTTTTTCTCAATCGAATGATTTAATAATTTTTTTTTCTTTTCTTTATCTTTCTCTTTCCTTCTTCCTCCACCAGTCGCCATGCCAGGTGATCGACCAAAGGTGAAGGTTGCGCTCATTGAGGCGAGGCTCAAACTCGTTGGCGAGGTCGATCGGTCCTTGCTAGATCTAGTGAGGGTACCCTCGCCCGCCCTTGAAGAAGGAAAAAGGAAAAGAATAAAAAAATTAAAATTTCCTATTTAAAAAAATTGCAAAAATTGTTCATATTAATATCGGTTGTGCCACGTAGGAGGAACAATATGAACATCAGCAATTTTTAGTCGAAATGACTGGATGGACTCAAATGACAAAACGTGAAAATGTTTAGGATTGACATGTTACAAGTGCAAGAGATTTAAAACTTTTTAAGTAATTTTTCAAATATCATTTATATGAAAGTTATTGCTCTCATGACGATGCATCCTATGTGGCCAGGTTTGTGTATTAAAAAGACAATTTACACCGGATGATAAAGCATAATCAAATTTACAATTTGTTACTTCAACGGGAGAAAAACAATATAAATAGCCACCTCATGGAAAGCCCAAAGTACCAAGCCTAAAGTACCAAATACCTCTCACCAAAACTAATAATGAGGAAGACCCTTGTTCTTGTTTGTGCTCTCTTCATCTCCTTCGCTCTTCTCTTCCTTCCTTCCATTGAAGCTCGGGCACTCCACACTGTTGCAGTCCTTCCAGGTGAACTCACCATCTCTCTCTCTCTCTCCATCATTTCAAATTGATGTGAATGGTCGAAGAAATATGATGAATCTTCTATCTGATGACGTAAGCAGGACCGGCACGGACGCCGGCAAGTTGCGGACGAGAGAACAGATATAAACGGTGCATACCGGCACAACCTAAGCCAAAGTGTAGTATTTATGAACGTGGACGGTGCCCTCCGGGAGTTAGTCCTCCAGAGCCATGAGACCATGCAGCCAAAGTAAGCCGCTCATGATGGCCAAATTGCATCATAATAATATGAGTACTTTTCGCGGCACCGTCGTCGTGAACGAATAAAGAAGCGAGCGAAGTCAATTACTCTAATGGAGACTCGTCGCCACGAACCAAATATATTAAGGATGAATATTATGTAGGATGCATTTTAAGGTAGGAAACGGTAAAGCAATGGAAAAAATCGTTTAGTTCAACTGTTCAAGGTATCGTGTCTGTTGAGAGAAAAAAAGGAATGGAGACGGAGCTTGTCTCTCAGGTTTCATCTTCTTCTCAGATTCCTATCTAAATGTGTGTGCCATGAAGTGCTTTCGCTGCGATCGATTATTGTTAAATGAACTTATTAGAGTATTTAAAATACTAAATCGTACCTTTATTAGAGCAGCTGGCCATAGTTTCCCCCCAAGAAGAAGATATATATTTCATTGTAAAGATGCATACCTCTATATCTGTACAATTGTAATAGAGGGGGTACTTTGTAATATTTCTAGATATTTGGAGAATATGAAATGATATATCTTCGTTACGCGATGATGCAAACATCACTTCTTATCAATTGTTCTTTAAGTATCATCGATGCAATGTTTCTTGGTGACTTTGCATGATGAACATGTATCCTCTTACGATTGTTGCGGCTCTTGTCAATAGAGCTAATAGTTCGTCATGTTATATCATATCCAGGTTAATTTAAATATGATACTTTCGTCGAATGTGTCGAAACCAGGTAAGATCCTACACAATAATCCATCATTTGACAAGTTTAAGGAAATGATCTCACATAAAACGCATAAAAAAAATATATTTTAGCATATATTTATGTCTAAACGAGAGGGTCACTTTGCTATGGGTATTAACATTAAGAACTGTTTGTAACAAAAATGCGATTGATCTTTAACTCAAGCGAATTTAGAATCACTTGGTAGAGTGACAACGTGGGCTAATGTTCTGTGAGATATGTAATCGCGTGATCGGAAAAGGCGACACAAGCTTTATTCCTGATCCGTTCATAAGCATGTGTAAACGGGAGCTACTGATACGGAGAATGGTAGGGAAAAGTCAGGAGGATTAGCTTGGACCATAAGACGGCATGGCGGAGCGACGAAAAGGACACGACTCGCTCCTCTCTGACCACTCGCCAATGCACTTTGTGTGGGCGGCTGCAGACACGGCTCGAAGTTCCCCCCGACAGATCCAGGATCGCCCTTTCAATCCCAATCTTGCGCTGTAATTTCCCCGCCCCGCCTGGCAAGTTCCAAGACCATCATGTCGTCCAACGGCATCACTGCCGCAACAAGGACTCGGAGACCAGGGGCCGAACCACTTCCATTCGGGGACGCCGCAATTTCTTTATCAAAAGAAAAGGGGAGAAAAACAAGGTCCTCTCTACTTGGAGACCCAGGGCCGGACGGCTTCCATTCAGGGAGTTGTTTTCAGGATGTAAGATGGGCATTGACGGGCTGATCTAACAACTTGGATCTTTTACTGGTGAATTTCTTCCGTTATTATTCAATCTTGTCACATGATACACGAGGGTGAAGTCTTTGTTCGCTGCTCTTAAAGGCATATTAGTCAAGTTTATAGTAGCATCTTTTATCTACAAGACAATGGATGGCAGAATGTGACCACAATAAAGATACGCAGGGCTATGGCTATGACCATATGGTGGACAAATTACTTTGAGTTTGGACAGTTAATAATTCAGAACGGAACTCTCTTTTCTCATCTTTTAGTAGAATTATTTGGAATTTAAAGATACTTTGAATATTTCACTGAATATTTTTTTCTTTTCCGCTCTGACTCATGCTCTCTACCAAAGACAATGCAAAATAGCTTGGCTTCCAGTCCACAATCAACTACTCACCTGCAACTTCAATGATTTTAGTGTTAACTTTTCAGGACATGTTTCCTCGGCCAGCTAATTTATTATCAACTTTGATTGAATGGCAAAGTTGATACTTAGGGTGACTTCTGCAGGGCTGGTATAGAAAACATAACTCAATTATTCTTCCGATGCGAATGGACAAGCCGCATTTAGTATAGTATTACTGCGCAAGATGTGATAAGGCATCTTTAGGAGGATGGAATGAGGAACTTCAATGGACGATTAGAGCAACAAAGGGCAAAGATTTGGCTGCAAAACTCCTCAAAGTATCTTTCCTAGCAATCATATATTTTATTTGGATGGAGCGCAACCATAGACGATGTCAAAACAAATCATATGACATCCATATCATTTTGGCCAAGGTGTGTATAATTTAAGAGGTAGACCTTCACTTTACTAAAAGATTAAACCTTCCCAGTCAAATGTTGTATTGGCTACTATTTGGAGACTTCCTACCTCCATATTTTTGAATTATTTGATCTATTTGTAATGTCGGGGGATGCCCCTAAGCTGTTGTACTTCATTTACTCTATAATACTTACATATTAAACCCAAAAAAAAAAAAAACTTTGACCGAATGGCTTAAGGTCAATCTTCACTTCTAATTTTTCATGGGCAAATAAAAGCTACGCACACAAAAAAGATGGAAAAGATATCTTTAGAGGTTAATGGCACTTGCTTCATTTTGCTACATCTTATTATTATTATTTTTGAATTTGTGCAATTGACAAACCTCATTATTCATATTCTTAATTCAACTGATATCCAATTTCACCAAGAAATAAAGAAGAAAATCGATTTCACATTTCAAGCTGGTTTGTCAAGCGTGCCCTGAATTAATCGTTTGTGGTTAATTGCAATTAATTATTCTAGGATGGCAAGATGGGTTAAATGACTCATTTTCACTACGAGGAAGGAAAACTTTGCGTGTGAACTCGAGTCTTCCCGACCGGGACGAAAGATCAGAGTTGACACGGACATATCACAGCTTGCGAGGGCCCGGAGACATCAATTACAATGGAGACATCAATAAGTAAAGGAATTTGGGTCATATGACGGTTCGGGCCGGGTTTCATTTTTTTCCCCCTTCTTTTTCCTTCCTTCGCGCTCTTTGTCGCAGCAACATCTCCAGAAAATAAAATGCCATGGACGGATCTTGGGATCCGCCGCCACAATGATGGATCTTGAAATGCTTATCTGCCACGTACGGGTTCAACCCTTGAAATGCTTCCGGAATTTTGAGGCCATGTTGAAGAAAGTCTGTCTGATCTAACCAGCCGTCCCGGTTCATCTCGTTCTGCAAACAGCATTTAGCATCTCATGTGCAAGTCTGCAGAATATTTTGTCACCCCAAATGTTCAATTAAAGAAGCCTTGCTCCTACACCGAGAGCAGTGTTGATACATGGTTCCACCGTATTCAACCCTGCTAAATCTTCAGTACTCTGACGCCACGCATGCAACCCTTTTTAGTTGATTTTCAAATCGTGTTTATATATGTACAGAAGGTAGATACTGTTTTCATGAAGAAGGGGAAAGTAAGGTGTTTGATTTTTGCCTTTTCCTTTTCTGGATGTTTCCCGTTGCATTTGCCAGAGTTCGTGGCGCTGAGAATAATAGATGAGCAATAGGGAAGAAGAAGAAGCACAGAAAAGAAAAACCTGAAACCCGGCTCGGCTGGAAGAACCATGGTTGGGGTCACATTTGGTTTAGATCAAAAGATGCACACATCTCATATCCTTTGGTTCAATTTGGGTATCACGGAAATTCAATCCGAACCTTCACACCCCTAATACAAGCAGCTTGCAATGACTGAAGTACATTGAATTTGGCATTTGTAGATGATGAATCTATTTGTTAATGACATAAGTGGCCTTCATCTCATTATAGAATAGCTTAACTTGTAGCACACGGTGCAGACAGCTTGCAATTACTGTTTTTCTTTTTTTTTTTTTAATTTTTTTGGCATTATTTGCAGTGACTTTGAAGTCAATTGATTTTGGCATTTGTAGGTGATGGATCTTTTTTGATAATGACATAAGTGGACTACATTTCATTGGCCTATATTCATTATCTCCACTTCTTCGGGAAAAGAGAAATAAGAACAATTTTTTAAAGATGCATACTTGTATATCCTTTATATTTATTAAAAAGCCTATATATCAATGTGCATAATTGAGGACAAGGGAATTAAAAGTATAACACTCACTTTAATATTAAAAGTTTTTATCAATGTACTTAAGTGTCACATCGAAGAAAAACATCACTTAAATATTTTTAATGAGAAATTTCAGTTAAAGTAATTATGTGATTTTCATAATTAAAATTTTTATCCGAGATGTCTTCTTTTAAAATAAAACCAGTCAAGATGGACAGATTATTGTGTAAAATGAGGCCGTTCCTGTTCACCATCGTCTCCATCGCCGGCCATGGAGCCACCCCCAACCATGCCTAGCACCGCCACCTCCTCCACTACCTTGACAAGTTTGGCGACTGCGGCGAGAGCATTGACATCGACCCATCCATCTCTTTCGAGAACCCTTGCCTTCGCGATGCCTTCGTCGCTCCATTCCCTAAAGCAGGCCGTCATCTCCAACCCCAACAACTTCACCGCCAACTAGGTTGGCCCCTTTGTCTGAGATTTCACATCAGCACCCACCATTGCTTGCTTTCCGTTACCGGTCACCAGAGTCACAAGGTTTGTGATCGAGTCAAACAAAATAGAGAGCCCCAAATATGCACCACTGACTTCACGGGGAAAACCAAAAAAAAAACTCTAGAGGAGTTTGAGAAGTTTCATCATTGGCAATCCTTCTTTGTCACTTTCTGAATGTCATAGCCATCGCTGATTGAGCTGTTCACTGCCTCCGAGTCTTGCCGACTACGCCTCTGTTCTACCCAATTTTTCTGCTTAGAGCGACTGAGGTGCTTTGCGTTTGTCTAATCCTTCTTCGTTGGCGCCGATCACCATCGCCGATGCCTCTAGGACATCAACTCTCTAGTTTGATCGCTGTTTGTGATCAACAATCGCACCTTCAAGGCCATGTCCGCCACCGCACATAAGTCCTCTGTTCTGCCCTGCTTCTTGGCCAACGGTGAAGTGCCTCAGGCTCGTTCATTTGCCCCTCGCTGGCTTCAATGTCTGTCGTCCACACTTCCAGGAGATTCCTTTTCCAACTTGATTACCAACTGCAACTAGGATTTGCTTCATTGACAAGAAAATAATTCACCCTCAAATCTGGTAAGCAAGAGAACAAGACGGTGATTTAAGGTTTCCTAATATGCTCTGATTAGGTATCCTAGCGAGTCACATTGGACGGAGAAATTATTAAAAGACAGCCACATCCAATTTTTTGATTACGATAATACTAAAGTGATCATTTTTTTAAAAAGTGACATTTAAGTGATCTAAATTTTTTTGGATTAAAGTGAATATTGTACACAACTTGTGACACTTTTAGTGTCATTCTCCCGCACAATTGTAACTGAAGGGACCTCTGCAATTTTTCATATAATTAAAAATATTAAACAATATTTTTTTGGTACAAGAAGAAAGATGGGGATAAAGCAAACATAACTCCTTACATGGTAATCAGCATTGACCTTGGGTTTGTAAGCGGCGGTGAAAAATCCTAGCTCAGCACGATCCCCAGGAACTTGTGCATCACGAAAAAAAAATTAAAGAGGTGTTCGTAGTAATTGCAATAATTATTCTATGACGTCAAGACTGGTGCACCGACTCCTTTTCACTCTCGAGGTATTACGCGTGGACTATGGTCTTCCCAGCCGGGACAAAAGATCGAAGTTGATTGGGACGTGACAACTCGCCAGCGCTCGGAAACATTAATCTCAGTGGACCAGAAAACATCCTTTTCGTCGATGATTCAGCCGATAGATATAAGCTCTCCGTGCATCCTCAATTACGTTGATACAGGGCTAAGTGAATTGACAAAATCACACGGTGTGTGATGTCCATATCGAGCATCCTGTGACTCGTGAAGAGCGACATGCTACTCATATGGTGAAAATAACGCCATTTTTAACCTAGCCAAGTTCATCCTGTTGCAAGCATTATAAATAAGGTCACAATCAAGAGCAGAGAGTCGAGAGTCATCAGCCACACCGAACATGAGGAACGCTTTCGTGCTAGCGTGCATTCTCTTCATTTCTGCGACTCTTCTCTTCCTTCCTTCCACTGAAGCTCGAAGACTACTGCTTCAGGAAGGTGAATTCGCTAACTTCCTTTCATTCTCCATCAGCTCCTGTGCCATAACATGACCTCGGTTTTTTTTTTAATGTCCGTGCGTATTGCAACGGGATACGAACAACTGCCTAAAAAAAAACCATTTTGCGCATGAGGATCATACCCGTACCCTCAGCCGCGATGTTTCTACTGGCCTTATTGCCCTAAAAAATTTAATAGCACTACAGCACCGTGAGGCCGAGAAGGCCATATTTGGTTGGTTGTTGTCATGCGCCATGTACGTACTTCATTTAGTTGATAAAGTGCGTGAAAACTAATTGGAAACTCGGTATATCAAGTCTACCACATCCACACATGCTTATGTTTCCATTGATTTTCAAACATCGTGTCGGCCTCGTTGAATAAGATGGCATGACAATACTATGTCTCTTCAAATTGTGCTACTAAGTACTAAGGATGTTTAGCAAACACCGGCTAGTTATTGAATAAGTGGATGAGCCGAGGCCACGTATTAACTGTTGTCAATGCTTGATGCAATGCATTATCTGTCAGCTTAAAGCATGTCTCTTTCACATATATAATAGAATATCTTTTGAATTTCAGTTCTCCTTTCGATGGTACCCTCTTTATGCGGATTATGGACATTTTGAAGATGGAAATTGTATTTCGAAAGATGGCGAAATCCATGTGATATCATTGAATATAACCACATAATCATCACCCCTAAAAGGTGTATCTCTAGAAATATATGAATATTTTGAGGTTGTACATGTATATGTCAATACCATTTTCTAAAGGACTTCCATGACGAAGCAATTACATAAAAATTACTCGATTAATCAAATGGTAATGAGATATTTCACTTTTCTCCTCTTGAAAATTTTTATGTCGACAGCTATTTTAGGGGCGTCTACTTAAGAAAGTACCAATAGAGACTATTTATGCTTTGACAAAATAATGACGAGAAAACATTAAGCACGAACTCTATATTTGCGACCCTAAAAAAAAGATCAAAGTTGTTGGAGACCACAACTTGCAAAGGCTTGGAGACATCAATCACTATGGACCAAGAATCACTCCCTTCGTCATTTTTTACTTTTATTTTTGAAGTTTTTATGGAGATATCAACATGAAAAATCGTGCAATATTTAAGTTACATTAAGCTAAACTAAAAGATAGAAGTATGAGTCAACACTTTAAAATCATTTGAAAAATTATTAGTAAGAGCGAAAAATCTTTCATATATAGAAGCTATTGATCTCATGGCATGTGAGAGTTCTATTATCATAACCGATATATCTTATACAATCCATGAGATCAACCATGCTTGTTTATAAAAAAGGAACATGAGATAACTTAATGTAATAAAAAAAAACATAATATGTTTTAACTGGAGAAAAACATTATAAATAGCCATGAAATGGAAAGCAAAAGTTAAGGGAAAACTCAAAGAATCACGAGTTTCCAATCCAATACTACCTTCTATGATCTCTTTTTAAAAATACAAATTTGGATCCTCACTTCTATATTTAGACACATGATTTCATCTCACCTCAGATTAACATGTCATTTTAATGATCAAATTCCCACTTTCTTCCCCAAATTGCCCCTGCCACTTTTCTTTGCCCTCACACTTAGAAAATCTTCGACACACTCTTCGAAGTTCGAACCCTAATTCACTTGCCGGAGCCGCTGCCACTCTTCTAATATTCCGTGCTGTGAAAAAAAGGAATATCAACTCTACGTGCCCTAAAACTTGTTCGGATTGATTTTACTTTTAATTCTAACTTAATTAAACCTTGCTCTCATACACTTTGAAATTTTAATAAATCTAAAACTCCTATTTCTTTTACACCACTCAAATCTTGATATATAAATGTTCAAATAACGTTTTCGTAATTTTATGATATTTATATTTTAAATTTTGGCAATGTTTCCACATCTTATGTCTTGTTCTATAAGAAGTCACTTTAGTGGCCATATATCCTCCATGGGTTTATGCAATCATAGTATCCCGAGAATGCTCACTTAGAGTTGCATTATGACATGTCTCAATAGATTTTCATTGAGTATTTAAAGAAACTAGACTATTATACGATTAATTTTGTTTGAACATTCCGGTGCTCCTTTCTTCAGACCGAGAGGAGCTGTTGCCCCCTGGGCGAATTTCATTTGGGACCCTGGCCTGCCCCCTCGGTATCAGACCCATTTATGGCTCACTGCTCGTAATCGACTACCGACCCAGGTATTCTTATTAGCTTATAATCGTATTGAGGATTCAAACTGTGCTTTCTGCTCCTTGAGGCCGGATTCTATTGATCACCTTTACTTTGGCTGTTCCATTACTGGTATACTTGCTTTGTTTTGGGCTGATAAATGTAATATCTCCTGGAGGAACTGTGATTGGAAAGCAAATTTAGCTTGGGTGAGCACGCACCTTTGTAATCCTTCTTTCCACCATGCACTTCCTCGGTTTGCCTTTGCGGCTTTGTGCTATCTTATTTGGAAGGCTAGGAATAATATTATTTTCCGCAACCACAAGTTATTCCTCCCCTCGCTCAAGGAACACCTGTATAAGGTGGTTAAGGACTGGGCCCTCACATGCTCAGGGGTCCCTGATAATCCTCATAACCGAAGACTTCAACTCAATTGGGGAATCCATGAGTCAATCTTTCTTTGAGTTGCTGCTATTCTGCTAGTGTGAATTATGGGTCGACCCTGTTCCCTCGGCATCTCACACAGTTTGTGCGTTCTTCCTCTCGCCCGTGCGGTTCGATGCTTTCACTTCGCCTTTTGGAGTGCCCTTCGGTTTCTACAGGATGCCCTTCCTCTTCTGGTTTACGAGGGTTGTTCCGTTGAAGCTGCCGTCCTTCCTGCTCGTGCCCAGCTCGCTTTCGACCTTCTTCCTCTTTGGTGGAAGCTTGCTGCTGTTTCGTGCTCCTCCTCTTAGCTTTGCTTTGTTTCTTTTGGCCGTCTGTTTGGCCTCTTTTCTTCTTGCTTGTTTCTCTCTAGTGTTGTTTAGTGTTGTTCTTCTTTCTTTCTTGTTGCCTGGCACCCTTTCACTCGGTTAGACGTGTTGTCTTCTCTTAGTGCAAGTTGGTGCCGGGCCTTTCTCCTTCTGTTTGTCCAGCTTTGTGCTGCGTCTTTGCAAAAGTCTATATATATACTTACCCTTTACCAAAAAAAAAAAAAAAACATTCCGGTGCTACTTTACTACACAACTAGGTAAATAATTTTGGTATAAGTTTAAATTAGTACATTTATTCTGTTGTTGTATTGCATTATTCATGCAAGATTACAATATTTACAATTAGAGTCTCATGCATGACACTTAAAATCAATGTGATAAAGAGTGAATATTTTCCGTTTTTTTTTTTTTTTTTTTTTTTGGGTGGGGGTTGGGGGGGTCAAAGAAGACTATGACCGTTCTTGAAGTGGTATAATTTTGGTCACTTCATAGTTGAACTCGGGTCGCACGTTGTGAACAGGTTGCAATGACTTTGGAGTCAATTGAATTTGGCATTTGCAGATGATGTATCCATCCGATAGTGACGCAAGTGGCCTTGTATTTTGTTGGCCTATACTCAATTATCTCCTGTGCTTTGGGGAAAAAGAGAGATGAGAGCAATAATTTCTATGATGCATACCTATATATCCTTTTTACTTATCGGTGACATAGGGATCAAGGTGTAAGGTTGTAATGGATGGGTCTTTTGTAGTTTTTCAAATAATGGGAACCATAAAACGAAATATCTTTGTTAACATGGCAAAGCCAAAAAGATGGCCATAAAGGATATAAAACTTCTTACTTGAAATTACGGTGGTTGAGCAGGTAACCAATGTTGCTTTTGTAAATAACCTGTCTTCGATTATACTGGAAAAAGTAAAGTTTGTCAAGCCACAAGCGCGACCTAAATTAATCATTTGAAGGTTATTGCAATTACCTATTCTCGAACGGCAAGATTGGTTATATGACTCTTTCTCACCGTAAGGAAGGAAAATTTTGTGCTTGTGGTGGACTCAAGTCTTCCCAACCGGGACGAAAGATCAATGTCGATGCGGACATATCACAGCTTGCGAGGGCCCGGAGAGACATTAATCATGGTGGACCCAAAGACATCCTTTTTGTCAAGTTTTTAACTTGACAGAACAAGCTCTCCGCGCATCCTCAATTACTTGGACATCGCGCTAAGTGAATAGACAAAATTACACAGCATATGACATCCATACCAAGGATCCGCTGGCTCGTGAAAAGCAACGCACTACTCTTATGGTGAAAGAATGCCATTTTTAACCTAGCTGAGTTCATCATGTCGCAGGGCATTATAAATAGCCACTCTTGAGAGCCGAGAGTCTGTGCAGCGAGTCATCAACCTCACCAAAGATGAGGAACAGATTTGTGCTGGCGTGCATTCTCTTCATTTCCCTGACTCCTCTCTTCCTTCCTTCCACCGAAGCTCGAAGGCTGCTACTTCAGACAGGTGAATTCACTATCTTTCGTTCGCCATCAACTCCTGTAATATAACATGACCTCGGCTTTTTCATTGTTCCGCCGTCGCTTATGCATCTTCCATGCGCAATACAACGAGAGACGAATAACCAACTAAGCAAAACCATTTTGCGCCAGAGATAGAAGATACGCTGAGCTGGGTGGACCAGGATGGCCTGGTCCAGGTGTAAGAGGAGCCGGCACACCTTATGTGCCACGCCGCCCACCTCATAGATACCAGCCCTTATGTGTGACAACCCAAGTGACGGTGCGCGAGGAGAAGGGATGGCGGTGGGTCTGCCTCGGTCCCCGGACGTGCGCAAGGAAGGGGAAGGAGTCCCTCTTTAGTCCCACATTGCTTAGGGGGTGAGTTACTGGGCTTGTTTATAAAGGCTTAGGCCCCTTTAATCTGTGTAACGCGTTTCACGTACGCTTCCGCTGCACTGAAAACAAAGCCGTGAGGGAGGGCGGGCGGGCCGGTGGGCTGCGCCTCCAAAGCGGACAATATTATGGCTTGGGAGAGGGCTTGCACAGTGAGCCGCGCCTCTGCCCCTGAGTAATGCGTTTTAAGTCCGTGAGGACTCAGTGTCCAAAGCGGACAATATTACACAGTGGAGCCCGGGTTGTTACATTATGTGTCAACTGGCGTCGTTGCCCTCCTGTTGACACCTAATTTTAGAAAAATAAAATTGCATTTTGAACAAATAAAAGAAAAAAATGAAAATGGGGGAAATTGATTTGATTGAATTATGCATGGAAGGTGGAAATTCTGATTAATTTTTCTTACTTCAATTAGATCTTCAAGAAATCAAGAGAATAAAAGTCAAAATGGAAACCAAACCCAAAATTGGTGAGGATAATGGCTAGATTGATAAATCAAAGGGAAAGTATCAAAAGATTATATTCATAAGGTGAATTGCTTACAAAAATCAAAACGAAGTTGGATGGGTTTCTGGTAACATGAGTGAAAAACCGAAATGTTAATTTGCGATGGCAAATCGGGGCTGAAATTCTGTAATTCCCGCAATCAAGGAAGCATAACTTTCTAAAAGACAATAGAGGTTTTCACTATAAAAAGGCAATGGTTCGTGAGAAAAAAAAGAAGAAAAAGGGGGGTGAAAGATTCGAAAAAATTCAGAGCAAAAATTCGGTCATTTGGAGTTTTTCTTTTCTCTGGGTGGAAAGGAAATACAAATGGGGAGAAAGTAAAAGTTTTCTTTCCTTCGGTAGAATTGAAAAGGCAGAGAAAGAGAGTGAGAGAGACAAGTGAGAGAGTGTCAGAAGAGCAGAAAATCAATCAAAAAGAGGGAAAAACAAAAGCAAAAAGCAGCAAAGGAGAGAGAAGCACAGTAAAAAGTAAATTACTGTGCTTCTTCTTCACCCGCCGCCTCGAAGCCGCCGCTCCCGAGCGACACACGACGAGCCGTGCCTCCCGGTCCGAACGACGCCCCTCAACCGCGAGCCCATCTCGCCCGCAACTTCCGCCTCGACACCGGTAGATTCCGAGCCTCCGTTTCTGCACCGGAGTGACCGCTTGCTATTGCCGTTCGTCGCTGCACATCCCATGCCCGCGCCGTAGCCCGCGCATCTACCGCCTCTCGCCCGACGCCCGCACGCCCGAGCGACGCCCCTGCTGCTGTGTGACATTTCCTTGGGGCTGCCCTTTATTTTTCTTTGTGCAGGTGTTTTCTTTTAGCAACAAAAAGCTGTGCCTTGAATAGGTAATTTCTTTAGGTTAAATTCAGATCAGATATTCTGTTCTTAGCGTTTTATTTTAACTTGATTTGTTGTGATTGATTTTTATTATTATTGTTTGATTAGAAAATTTGTCATATTAAGTCAAAATGATCAAAAATATTGAGCCGCGAGACGTCGGGTTAGGTTTTTGATTATTTCAACTTTCCATGGCAAATTCTTGATTTGCTTTGCATTATTAATTCATATCAAAATAATATGCCATTGATTTCTATGGATGGTTTTTTTTTTTTTTTTGGCATGTTATTGTTATTTGCTCACCACATGTCATACATCATATTAGGTATTTAGGTCTATACACATTTCACATTTTAAGCAACGCATTTTAGTTTCTTTTTAAGATTCATGTAGAACTAGGTTAATTTCCTTAATAAAAAATGTTATTTAGGTTATATAGATTTCATAATGTGCACGTTACATGTTGCATTTTAATTAGTGGGTCATAGTTTAATGTTTTTTTTTTTTAGTATTCCCATCATGTAGTCTTTTTAAATATAAAATAAAAGATAAAAACATTAAAAAAAAAAAAAAAAGAATCATAAAAAATCACAAAAAGAATATGCATATAGAATTAATATGTCATTCATCCCATGTCATGAAACGCATGCATATTAGAATTATATAAATTAGATTGCATACATATAGTTCATATTAGGCCATATGAATTGCATTTCACATATCATTAAAGTAAAAGTCATGCATATCAAAAATAGACTAAGATTGCATCTAGTTAGATGTCATGCATTTAATTAGGCGTCATGTCATTTAGAAAATCATGTTTAGGGCATGCATTTTTAACATTTTTGAGAAGTTTTTTCTTTTAGACTTCAATAAGGTTGTAGTTTATAATTTCTTAGCATTTTGATTTATTAAATGTTGTTTAATTGATTGTGCACCCGCATGACCACTATTTGCATGTTAGTATCTTAGGTTAAAATTGATCAAGACTGCCTGCCAAAAAAAAAAAAAAGTCTTTTTAAAATAAAAGGTACCGAAAGGGCGTTAAATTAATTTAGCGTAACCATGTCCCCGAATCCATTAAATCTCTGGTTCGCATAGGTAAAGTATTCTCCCATACTTTACCCGGGTTTCTAATCAACCCTATTTGGTTAGTGGCGGCTCCAATTTTGAAATATAATTGTATGTTAAATGGGTTAATTTCTTAATCGCGATTGGTAGGACTTGGGGAGAGTCCGTGCCAAGTCTTCGGACTTAGTAATCCATTAACCTAGTTTTAGGTGTTTCACCCACCGAAAAAAAAAATAGGTCGCGATAGCCTGGCGACTCCACTGGGGACTTAGGGTTAAAACTCATAGTGGACATAAGCCTGTTTCTTTTTTCTTTTTTTTTTTTAATTTTTTTTAAATTTTTTTTTGTGTTTGGCAGCATGGAAACAAGGTACACTCCTAACATGAAGTGTTAAATGTTTTTACAGAAAGGAGGTATAAGGGGAGTAGTGTTGACTATTTGTTTTGTAGGAAGGTGTTGGGATTGAATGTTTTTCTTATCATTGAAGTGCTGTTTGTATTATAAATTGTTGTGCATGATTTTTAAATTGTTTTAGCACTACACATTGCACACACAACCCGCCGTCGGACTGGACCGCATTTAAGGATTCTAGGATGGTGTTGAGAAATGAACCAACCTCGAACGCGAGACCGCGATGTAGAGGTTGCCTTTCTCAACCCCGAAAATTTTTCTTGATGTCAAAACGTTTATCCTTGCTCACGAAACTGCGTGACCATGGGATTTTCTTTTGACGAGCCGAGCTAAGAGGACCCGACATTTGTACGCGAGACTGCGACAAGTCGGTTCATCCTTTTAGTTCTAACTTGCTAAGCCTCGTAGTTTAGGTGTTGAGCCTCACATCTCATGTGCATGTTTATGTGATTGCCATTAATTTTCATTGGTGAGGTAAGTCTTCTATCCCTATATCATGCAATTTATTTTTTTAAGTCAGTCCATGACAATATAGGT
This sequence comes from Eucalyptus marginata, assembly GCA_014182565.1. Classification (NCBI taxonomy): domain Eukaryota; kingdom Viridiplantae; phylum Streptophyta; class Magnoliopsida; order Myrtales; family Myrtaceae; genus Eucalyptus; species Eucalyptus marginata. The sequence continues at coordinate 31,166,118 of CM024593.1, forward strand.
CAATCATTGAATTTAATTCCTTTGTCAGTTAGAAATGAAATGAGGAAATTGCCATGCAACGAATCATTTGGAAAATAAAAAAATTGGAAATTTGTTTTCAATTCGTGTCTTGACTCTTCCTAGTTCATGTTTAAAAATTTCGTCCCTACTTGGGGCATCTCATGTCTTTGTTTTCCTAGTCCATTTTTAGAAAATCATTTTCATATGTGAATTTTTCTTGACTAAAAAAATAGATTGTTGTCATGGATTGGTTTTCTCATTACACCTCATACTTACATATTTTCACCTATTTTCCTTAGGTGATCAAGAGCTAGAATGGCCGACCAAACTTAAATGCGTGATCGTATCTCCGCTATGGAAGTCCAACTCCGACAATTGCTCGCCTCTATGCAATTCATGACAGCTCAAATTCAATCCCTCCGAGCGGATTTGACTCCCACACTTGCTCTCCCGAGACAAGTCCCGAAGCGTCAAGCAAGACCCAAATGAGCCACGATGACATGCGACGACTGGAAGATGACCCGCTGTTGGTCATTGCCGAAAAACTAAGCCTGACAAGGTCCCTAAGATGAGGCAAGATGAAGTGGAAGTGATGGACACTCTGGGGCAGCCTAGTGGCAAGTTTGATTACCTGGTGAAGTATTCGGCTCCTCCCAGCTTTTACTTTGACTCCCGCAACATAGTTCCAAGCGGATGGGATGACATGGACGATCTGACGCCTCCAGAGACAGAAAACCCTGATGATGAACTAGAAGGAGTTGCAAGCTTGTTCGACGATCTCATCATAGGAGCTATCAATGAAGGACCCCCAGAAGAGATGGGCTTTGGCCCACAAGAGTAACTCTTTTACTGTTTTTGCATATTCCCCTAGCGTGGGAATTTTTATTGTTTTCTCTCGAGAGATGCTTCCACTTTCCTTTTAATTCTTGAATGTTGCATTTTTTTCATTTAATAAATGTAATTTATTGATGAATTTCAATAAAATTACAAATTTTATTTTGAGGGCATGATGAGGTACTCCAAACCAGCCCGGTGATGATATCCAGCCGATAAAAGAAAAGAAAAATCCAAGGAGAATTCGAGGCCTGGGCTTCAACATGCTTCCTCGTGTCAAAATGTTTAAAAATGGTTTTTGCCAAAAGAATTTCAAAAATAGGTTACCCCGTTTGTCTTTCTAATTCATCCACTTCTGTTTCGAACGATATTGAGACTTGCAAAGGTGTGAGAATAGTCCAATCTAATACGGCATGTGCTAATACGATGATCCCGAAGACTCAAACGAAGACTCCAGTGAAGTGCAACGTAGTTGGGAACAACATGAAAAGGCTAAGGCTTCCACATCCGAGCAGACCATCACTATTAATTTAAGTGACACTGAAGAAGCCAAAGAAGTGAAAATTGGGGTGAGTCTTCCCAAAGATGAAGCCGAGCGCCTAACTCGATTCGAAGGAATATGAGGATATCTTTGCATGGACATATGCTGACATGCCTGGTTTAGACCCGTCAATTGTGGAGCATTGCCTACCTACCAACTGGATGTGACACCTAAGAAGCGAGGCTACGGAGAACCAAGCCCGAACTCTCAAAGAAGATAGAGGGAGGAAGTGATGAAGCTCTTGAAGGTGGGATTCATTGAAGTCTCACGGTACCCGAATGGGTGGCCAACATTGTACCGAATGAAGAAAGACGGTCGGGTTCGAGTATGTGTTGATTATCGGGATCCGAACAAGGCCAGGTCAAAAGATGATTTTCCGTTACCGCACATAGATGTCCTTGTGGATAGTACCGCTGGTTTTGAACTATTCTCATTTATGGATGGTTTTTTCGGGTACAATCAGATAAGGATGAAGGAGGAAGACAAGGAGAAGACTGCATTTATCACCCCGTGGGGAACCTTTCATTATAAGGTTATGCCCTTCGGACTCAAAAATGCAGGGGCAACTTACTAGCGAGCCATGATAGCATTGTTTCATGACATGATGCATCAAGAGATTGAGGTCTATGTCGATGATATGATTGCAAAGACTCGACACGGAAGAAGCCACATCGAAACCTTGAAGAAGCTATTTGATCGACTCCGTCGGTTCAAGCTTCGACTAAATCCCGCTAAGTGCGTGTTTGGAGCAACATCCGGTAAATTGCTCGGATTCATTGTGAGCGAAAAGGGATTGAAATCGACCCAAAAAAGCTAAAGCCATTTGTGAGCTGCGACCTCCGTCAACGGTGAAAGAAGTCTCGAAGCCTTTTGGGAGGTTGAATTATATTGCTCGATTCATTTCCCAACTTTCTGAAACCACCAAGCCATTCTTCAAGCTCCTAAAGAAGAATGCACGAGTCAATTGGGATGATGAATGTCGAGAAGCGTTCGACAAGTTGAAGAGTTACTTGATGAATCCACCGATGCTTGTCCCACCATCGCCGGGTCATCCTTTAATTCTCTACCTCACTATTCATAGTGAGTCACTAGGTGCAATGTTGGCTCAAGAAAGTCCCGTCGATAGAAAAGAACGAGCCATTTATTACCTGAGCAAGAAGTTCACTATATCAGAGCTGAAGTATCCTGATGTTGAAAAGACTTGTGCGGCTTTGGTATGGGTATTGCATAGATTGCGACAATACACACTGCATTACTAGACATTCCTCGTGACTGAGAGCGACCCCATCAAGTACTTACTTGAGCGACCAGCTTTGGTGGGTAAGTTGGCCAAATGGCAAATTTTAATTTCCGAATTTGATGTACAATTCATGCCACAAAAGTCGGTTAAGGGTCGAGTGATCGCCGACCTATTGGCCGAGAATTCGGGAGTCTCTAATGACAATGACAGTTTCCTTGATGACCGCATCTTGAGTATAAATGAAGACTCGTGGAAGATGTTCTTTGATGGAGCCGTAAACTTGTCCGTTGCATGCTGGGGCGTTCGATATCCCCAGATGGACAGCACCATCCAGTGGCTGCAAAATTGGTATTCCCATGCACTAACAATGTGGCTGAGTATGAAGCTTGCATCCTTGGGCTTCAGGCAGCAATTGAGATAGGTGTGGCCAAGTTAAAAGTGTTCGGGGATTCCACATTAATCATAATGCAGACCGTAGGTGAATGGAAGACTAAGGAGGCCAAGTTGCTCCCATACCACAAGTATTTAGAGGATCTGATGGAAAAGTTCGAGGAAGTTTCGTTTGAATATTTGCCAAGGTCTCATAATCAATTCGCAGACGCACTTGCGACGTTGTCTTCTATGCTGCAGGTCATTGATGGGTTAGAGGTCGAGCCTCTGAAAATAGAGGTTTTGCTGAGGCCAGCTTATTGCATGGTAGTGATAGAGGAATCGGATGGAAAACCATGGTACCATGACATCATGACCTATATTCAAAAGCAAGAGTTCCCAGAAGGTAGCAATCCAGCTGACCGAAAGCATCTCATGAAACTTGCCTCCAAATTCTTTATTAGTGGAGATACATTATACAAACGGTCTTTCGACACCATCCTACTTAGATGTGTCAATGCTAAGGAAGCCACTCAGTTGATGGAAGAAATACATGAAAGGGTGTGTGGTCCTCACATGAGCGGCCACATGTTAGCAAAGAAGATTATGAGACTAGGTTACTTTTGGCTGACTTTGGAGACTGATGCATTCAACATGTCGAAGTTGTCACCGTTGTCAGATTTATGGAGACAAGATAAATGTTCCTCCAAATGAGCTGCATCAACTGTCAGAGTCATGGCCTTTTTCAATGTGGGGCATCGATGTAATCGGCCCAATTAATCCGAAAGCTTCGAATGGCCATCGTTTCATCTTGGTCGCTATTGATTATTTCACAAAATGGATAGAGGCAGCATCCTATGCAGTTGTTACCGCAAAGAATGTCGGGAAGTTTGTGCGACGGGATATTATTGCTCGTTATGGCGTGCCTGAAGCCATCATCACATATAACAGGACAAACCTTAACAACAAGCTTGTTAATGATTTGTTCAAGGAGTTCAAAATTCGTCATTTGAATTCATCGTCCTATCGCCCTCAGATGAATGGTGCGGTTGAAGCAGCGAATAAGAACATCAAGAAGATTCTGGCAAAGACAGCTGATAATTATCGTGACTGGCACGAGAGGCTTCCTTACGCTCTGATGGCGTATAGGACTTCAGTTCGCACTTCTACTGGGGCAACTCCTTTTTCTCTGGTGTACGGCATGGAAGCAGTCCTGCCAGTTGAAGTAGAAATCCCTTCTCTAAGAATATTGTCTCAGTCTAAGCTGACAGAAGCTGAATGGGCACAACAGAGGTATGACCAACTCAATTTGATTGAGGAAAAACGATTGAAGGCCGTATGTCATGGCCAATGTTATCAACAGCGGGTGGCCAAGTCCTTTAATCGGAAGGTTCGCCCAAGGCATTTCAAGGTCCATGATTTGGTGCTACGCAAGATGCTACCAATCGACCTTGATCCTCGTGGCAAATTCACTCCGAATTACAGTGGGCCATACATTGTGAAGAAAGTACTTCCTGGAGGTGCTTTAATTTTGGCAGAAATGGATGGGCGGGAATTCACAAATCCTGTAAATTCTGATGCTGTAAAGAAATACTATCCATGAATAAAAGGGCTCGTAAAAACCTTTTCCTCGCTCAAAGTTGGTCAAATCTTCAGTGTATAATGTTGCATATTTTATTTTTGCGGGGGGCAAAGAATGGATGTGAATGATGGTGTCTTATTTTTGTAAGGAATCTCTATGAGCTCCTTTACAAAGGAAGGGCAAGACATGGACACATAATAGTTTTCACTTTATGAGCATGCCCTCTTTATCATTATAGAATGCTTTCACATGATATTGTGCAAATTCATCAATTCCGCTTGAAATTTATCAAAATGGATAATTCAGTGAAAGATGTGAAAGACGTCGAGTTACTTGAGCATGCTAAATGAGGCGTGAAAGGCAAGCCTAATCCCATACACCGTCCCCTGTCTATATATTGTGAGGTGAGTATGGAAACATTTTGTATTTCAAGGTGAAGAATTTTCTTGCGAAAAGTACGACAGCTGAAATGACGAGAGGCGCTTCATTTCTCTATCCCAAACACTACGGTGTTCCATTGCTTAACCATTTTTGAGCCCATACACTTATGGATGTTCTTTTCAAATTACCTCTGTCAAGAATCACCCCACATCGGGGCAACTGGGAGATAAAAATGACATCATGAAGTGAGGAAAATGAATTGAAATTTTCTTGCTCTCACTTGCATCAATCTTCAAGTTGTGCTATTACATTGAATTCATATGGTAATTTAAGTGCCTTAGGATGACGAAGAGCATTTCTTTCACTATCCTACACACTTATATCCTTTGTATAGCCCACTTGAGCCTGTGATCTCGTTTCTTTTAAGCCTAGTTGATGATCATCCCCCACACTGGGGCAAGGCAAGAGACAGATAAAGACCCTTGAAGGTTCGAGTGTCATTTAAAGTATACTTGACACACACATTGTGTGCAAGAACTGAAATCAAAATAGAACTAAGGGGCATGAAAAAGCAGTGTGCCTGGTAAAAGCAAGGCCAATGCCCGTGAAAAAGAGAGAAATGACTGATGAATTTGAGGCATAAAAAAAGTAGTGTGCTCGACCAATGTCCATCATCAAAGAAAATGACTTTGAAAAAAAATTGAGAAAAGATCTCCAGTTGAATAATCATTGGCATCAGGTGATAAACTTTTGAGCCAATAAAGAAATCTATCAAGAAGACAATCCGTGGCGAAGAAAACTGGTGGCAATGTCATGATGATCACCAACTTTGACCCATATACACATCTTTGAGCCTAACGATCCTTTCGTTTCTCAACCCATGAACCTAGCCTATGTTACGTCCCTTACAAAGTCTCTTCAGATTATGGCACTTGAATTAACATAGGAATTCACATGTTTTAAGCATTGCTCGAAGAAGTGCGAGTAAGATTATTTCTTTATCATTTTGCAGGGTTCTTGACTTGTAAACCCGGAGATGATTACAGAGTCCCTTTGTTAAGCCATTGACCAAGCCTGCATTACAGTCCTTGACAAAGACCTCTCAGACTGGTAAGGTCGTACTACTTGCAAGAAAATTCGAACTCTTGTCGACAAGATGATGATAAGATCGAGTGATATATTCCCGCATCAATGGTCGGGACAAATAACCCTTCTTAAATGAGAGCGAGTGAAAAAGCCTTTTCACACCAAAAGTGTCTCATTTAGCATGTTCAAGAGATTCACGCTATAACTGAAAATTGTCCTATTGATAATTTTTCCGGTAGAAGCTTGATAAAGCCATCATGCATGGGCCTTCATTGAATTTTTCCTCGAAGACCAAAAAGAATTGTCTTTGAAACCCTGAATTTATTCAGTCATCTTTGTACTTGATGAGAATTCCAAGTACCTATTTATAAAATGTTTCCAAATGTCTAGTGTGAATTCTAGATATTTGAACTTTTAAACGCTTGATGTGATTTCCAAGTGTTTGTCTTTCCAAACATCGATGTGATTTCCAGGACGTTTAGTAAAAGTTTTCAAATGTCGACATAAGAATCAGATTTTGAAGTTTCAAGTACTTGATGCAATTTCCAGGTGCTTAGAATCTGATGAGAATTCCATATCCCTAAAAACTTTGAGCCTTTCAATTATCTGAAGGGAGTTCCAGATGATTGACAGGTCTCATCGGAATCATTTCACACCTAAATCCTCAAAACAAAAGGTATAACAGTACGTGCTCTTCTTTGCATTTGCATTTCATTGGTCATAGACACATGGAGATCTATGTTCCTGACCAGATCATTGCATTTACATTGCATCCTTTTTCTTAAAAAAAAAAAAAAAAAAAAAAAAAAAAAAAAAAAAAAAAAAAAAGTCAAGTCATTAACATTTGCGTATGCATTTCATATTTCATTTTGCACGGTTTAAATTTAGGTGTCATATATCTTTGAAGGAAACCTCTACGAGCTTCCCTTCAAAGAGGGGGCAATGTGACACCTAATTTTAGAAAAATAAAATTGCATTTTGAACAAATAAAAGAAAAAAATGAAAATGGGGAAATTGATTTGATTGAATTATGCATGGAAGGTGGAAATTCTGATTAATTTTTCTTGCTTCAATTAGATCTTCAAGAAATCAAGAGAATAAAAGTCAAAATGGAAACCAAACCCAAAATTGGTGAGGATAATGGCCAGATTGATAAATCAAAGGGAAAGTATCAAAAGATTATATTCATCAGGTGAATTGCTTGCAAAAATCAAAACGAACTTGGATGGGTTTCTGGTAACATGAGTGAAAAACCGAAATGTTAATTTGCGATGGCAAATCGGGGCTGAAATTCTGTAATTCCCGCAATCAAGGAAGCATAACTTTCTAAAAGACAATAGAGGTTTTCACTATAAAAAGGCAACGGTTCGTGAAAAAAAAAGAAGGGAAAAGGGGGGTGAAAGATTCGAAAAATTCAGAGCAAAAATTCGGTCATTTGGAGTTTTTCTTTTCTCTGGGTGGAAAGGAAATACAAATGGGGAGAAAGTAAAAGTTTTCTTTCCTTCGGTAGAATTGAAAAGGCAGAGAAAGAGAGTGAGAGAGACAAGTGAGAGAGTGTCGAAGAGCAGAAAATCAATCAAAGAGGGAAAAGCAAAAGCAAAAAGCAGCAAAGGAGAGAGAAGCACGGTAAAAAGTAAATTACTGTGCTTCTTCTTCACCCAGCCGCCCGAAGCCGCCGCTCCCGAGCGACACATGATGAGCCGTGCCTCCCCCGGTCCGAACGACGCCCCTCAACCGCGAGCCCATCTCGCCTGCAACTTCCGCCTCGACACCGGTAGATTCCAAGCCTCCGTTTCCGCACCGGAGTGACCGCTTGCTATTGCCGTTCGTCGCTGCATATCCCATGCCCGCGCCAGTAGCCCGCACATCTACCGCCTCTCGCCCGACGCCCTGCACGCCCGAGCGACGCCCCCTGCTGCTGTGTGACATTTCCTTGGGGCTGCCCTTTATTTTTCTTTGTGCAGGTGTTTTCTTTTAGCAACAAAAAGCTGTGCCTTGAATAGGTAATTTCTTTAGGTTAAATTCAGATAAGATATTCTGTTCTTAGCGTTTTATTTTAACTTGATTTGTTGTGATTGATTTTTATTATTATTGTCTGATTAGAAAATTTGTCATATTAAGTCAAAATGATCAAAAATATTGAGCCGCGAGACGTCGGGTTAGGTTTTTGATTATTTCAACTTTCCATGGCAAATTCTTGATTTGCTTTGCATTATTAATTCATATCAAAATAATATGCCATTGATTTCTATGGATGGTTTTTTTTTTTTGGCATGTTATTGTTATTTGCTCACCACATGTCATACATCATATTAGGTATTTAGGTCTATACACATTTCACATTTTAAGCAACGCATTTTAGTTTCTTTTTAAGATTCATGTAGAACTAGGTTAATTTCCTTAATAAAAAATGTTATTTAGGTTATATAGATTTCATAATGTGCACGTTACATGTTGCATTTTAATTAGTGGGTCATAGTTTAATGTTTTTTTTTTAGTATTCCCATCATGTAGTCTTTTTAAATATAAAATAAAAGATAAAAACATTAAAAAAAAGAATCATAAAAAATCACAAAAAGAATATGCATATAGAATTAATATGTCATTCATCCCATGTCATGAAACGCATGCATATTAGAATTATATAAATTAGATTGCATACATATAGTTCATATTAGGCCATATGAATTGCATTTCACATATCATTAAAGTAAAAGTCATGCATATCAAAAATAGACTAAGATTGCATCTAGTTAGATGTCATGCATTTAATTAGGCGTCATGTCATTTAGAAAATCATGTTTAGGGCATGCATTTTTAACATTTTTGAGAAGTTTTTCTTTTAGACTTCAATAAGGTTGTAGTTTATAATTTCTTAGCATTTTGATTTATTAAATGTTGTTTAATTGATTGTGCACCCGCATGACCACTATTTGCATGTTAGTATCTTAGGTTAAAATTGATCAAGACTGCCTGCAAAAAAAAAAAAAAAAAAAGTCTTTTTAAAATAAAAGGTACCGAAAGGGCGTTAAATTAATTTAGTGTAACCATGTCCCCGAATCCATTAAATCTCTGGTTCGCATAGGTAAAGTATTCTCCCATACTTTACCTGGGTTTCTAATCAACCCTATTTGGTTAGTGGCGGCTCCAATTTTGAAATATAATTGTATGTTAAATGGGTTAATTTCTTAATCGCGATTGGTAGGACTTGGGGAGAGTCCGTGCCAAGTCTTCGGACTTAGTAATCCATTAACCTAGTTTTAGGTGTTTCACCCACCGAAAAAAAAAACAGGTCGCAACACCTCCAAAAGTTTATAGCAATACATTGCCGTGAGGCCAAGAAGTCCATATTTGGACGTTGTTATGCGCTACATGCGTAATTCATTTAGCCAGTACAGTGTGCGAAAAACAGTTAGAAACCAGATATATGAGTCGACCACAGCCATGGGTCGAAACATGTGCTTTGTTTTCAAACACCGTGTCGGTCTAATTGACCAAGTTTGCGTGACAACATTATATCTCTCCAAAATGTACTACTAAGGATGTTTAGCGACTGCCGGCTAGTTATTGAATAAATGGATGAGCCGATGCCTTGTATTATCAATACTTGATACAATGCATTGTCCGTTAGCATAAGACGAGTCTGTTTTACAGATGTAATTTGATATCTTATGAATGTGACTTCTCCTCTAAAAAGAGCATCACTGTCTATAAGGAAATGCTGAGGAAGGAAATTGTACTTCGAAAGGCGGGGAAATCAAGTTCACCCATTATTATTGTTAAGAAAGTGGGATCACAAACTATTCATGCTTTAACAAGGTACCGATGAGAAATTAATGTTGCTTTCGCTCGGCGAGGGGCTGGCGAAAAATCCTAGCTCGGCAAGATCGCAAAGAACCCTAATCAATAAAGCAAATCGTGAATGGCTTGTCTTTGAACATGAGCGAAACAGTCAAATTTGTCCGCCCACAAGTCCGACCTGAACTATCGTTTGAATGTTACACGAGGAAAGTTCTTGCAATAATTATTATCGGATAGGAAAAAGAAACGAGTTGACTCATTCCCAAACCGGGACGGAAGATCAAAGTCGATTTGGATGTCACAACTTACAAGGGCTCGGAGACAAGCCATCCTTTTCGGACAACTTTTCAATTTTGAAGGCTTTATGGAGACATCAACGGGAGACGTTTCTAACTCTACAACGGTCACCTTTATATGCCGTCAAATGAGCCTATATCCTTAGTCGAGACGATACGTTTGAAGAGCACTAGTCTGACCTCTAGATTGTGCCTGTTGTTGAGGCCCTTCTAACCTCTAGAGTATCGATTGATTCGCAATTATCATTGTGGCAAAGCTTCTATGCAACTAGTGTGATGATATGTATTCTCATATCATCATCGCAGCTCTTGTCAATAGAGCTAATTGCAATATTTATTAAGTTTGGAACATCTGAAGTGCCAAAACTTGGCACTTCTAACCTCTAGAGTATCGATTGATTCGCAATTATCATTGTGGCAAAGCTTCTATGCAACTTGTGTGATGATATGTATTCTCATATCATCATCGCAGCTCTTGTCAATAGAGCTAATTGCAATATTTATTAAGTTTGGAACATCTGAAGTGCCAAAACTTGGCATAAAATGACACTTAAGTGTCAAAAGTTAGGAAAATGACACTTAAGTGCCAAAATCGGAGCAAAATAGATCAATTAAATGCCAATGATAAAAAAATCAGGTTACAACACTGACATGATGATTTTCCGGCGAGCCAAGTACAAAACAACGTCGTTTTCACGCTAACGTGGGTAAATAATTAATATAAAAATTAATTAAATTAAAATTAAAAACAATTTTTTTAAAAAAAAAAAAGGAAAATGAAGGCGCCGACGACGAGGGCTTAGCCCTTGCCGCCATTGCCTCCCACCCGTCGCCGGAAGGTGGGGGAGGGTCAGCCGAGATCGCCGAGCCTTGGCGAGGAGGCCCGCCTACCCTCCCCGCTAGGGCTTGGCGACCCCTACTTACCCTCCCCCACCTTTCCAGCGACAATGGGGAGGCGGCAGAGGTTGGCTGCCTTCATCTTCCCTTTTTTTTTTTAAAAAAAAAAAAAAAAATGGTTTTAAATTTAATTTAATTAATTTTTATATTAAAATTCAAATTGTGCCAAAACGACGTCATTGTTGTGTTTCTTTGCTAAGTCAACCTTCCAACAAGCCACATAAGTGAGCAAAATTAATAAAAAATTGTCACGTAAGATTTCCGACGGGATTCGCCAAATGTGGTACCTAAGTGTCCCATTTTATTTTTTTAAAGTATCACTTTCCTACATTTTGACACTTAAGTGTCTCCTTGTGTCAAATTTTGGCACTTATGGTGTTCTTTTTGTTGTAATATGAAATATATATTTATTATTCTAAATATGATCCCAATATTGTATTCCCAATTAGTTTCGATTTATTATCCAATTTATCACCCACATCTATTACACGATATTTGCCCGTTAATATGTTACCATAACGGTCTTGATGGAAAATGTCGGTAACATAAGAAACGGAATAAAACGTTAGGTCGTTTAGTTCAAACCCTATCACTACAGAAAACACACCATCAAGTTTGAGGGGTATTGGCTAGTAGAACATGACGTACAGATCTGGTGTCCCCATATTGCAAATCAATTGTGTTGCGTGGATCCGTCCAAGGTTTTGAGGTTTTCCGTTTTTGCAAATCTTCATCAATGGCTAGAGGTATGTTAATCTTTACGTTTCCATAAATCGATCCCGAATTTTGTACGAATTTATCTGTGATTGATAAATCCGGATCGTCAGGTTTTAGTTTATATTTAATCTAACAGTTGGTATCAGAGCATGTTTACAATCTCTACATTGATGAAAATTTTGGAATTTTTATTTATTTTCATTGAATTATGTATGGGTAAATTCAGATTTTTATGACTTGGAACAGAATTTAAAATTCCGGCCAAATTCAAGCGAACCACCACGCGATAATGGATCTGCATGATCACACTACCATTAGGAAGAAAAACCCTTAAATTTTCGGCATATTACTGATCGTCGGAGGTTAATCAAGCGGTGAAATTTTGGTGGTTAGGGTTTTTAGGGCAGATCGTTTTAGGCTTAATTCCGGTCAATATGTTGGTCGTTTTTGCCGAATCTTGAAATTATTTGTTCGTCCTGACGTTCTCTTCAAAACCCATCAATCAATTTGGTTGAGCATGGGTTGTGGGAGGAGACCCAGGCAGCGGAATGGAGAAGGTCGTGGCGGAAGAAACGGCGGAAGAGAAAGCCATAAAGAAAACCTCAGGCGCGTGCGTCGCATGCCCTGAGGGGCTGAGTGGGCGCGTGCGTTGCACGAGCGCTTGTGATTTGTTAGTTTTGCCCTTAGGGCGTGAAAATTTACAATTTTCCTTTGATTTGTTAGTTTTGCCCCCGGGGCGTGAAAATTTACGATTTTGCCCTTTTTGGGCGTAAAATTCCAGTTTTACCCCTTTTGCACGTGATTTTACCGTTTTACCCTTACGTGCAATTTTATGAATATTTTCTCATAAAATTAAATGTCTTAGATGGAGAGTGTGATGGACGGACCACATTTTGTTATTCTAGTGCTTGAGAATGAACTTTTTGTCACGCCACACATTAGGTGTTTTCTCTCCCTTTTCTGATTTGAAGCCTCAATAAGAGAAGGGGATTCAGAGAATCAAAAGGCCGCCTACATAGAGATTTATGAGTTCCAACATGAGGATTTTTACTTTTCCTCCTCTTCAGCTTTTAAAGCTCATGTATCATGCCCCTGCATCTGCGGGCTATCATCAAAGTGCATGGACTAAGATTGGAAGCAGTGTTAATCCGCTTATTCAACGCTATGCTCCATTCTTGAACACTCCATTATCTGCTGCTTAGAGATGGTGGTTCAGGTAGTGCCCGAAAGGTAGGAGACTTCTTGGGAAGCCATTTTCTTGCTAGGACTTCTGGTGTCTCGTCAGAGGACACGCTGATAAATGTCCGAGAAGGCCATCTTAAACTCTAGATGGATGGTGATTAATACTTTAAAACCGTGTCTCTGTTCTTGATTCTCGATTGGTTCTGGTGGGCCATCATGTCCTGTTTTCTCGCTGATGTTGTCATAGCTTAATTGATTAGTAGTTTGATTCATCTACTTGGTAGACCAAAATGGAGGTTGGAATATGCCCTTGGCATCATTTAAAACGGCACCTTGTCTTTCGGACTCGGAAATGACCTCTTGGTGATTGGCATGGCACCTGAAACGTACTCATGTCTTTGACCTATAACTGCCTGCGCCCACTCGTGAATCATTTGTATGCTCGTGTACTTCGTTTGTGATGTTCTGCTTGTTAAAACACTGCTCAACAGTGCTAAAATATATTCGTCATCAACTACAGTTGTAATGAACTTTTGGTTTTTACTTTTGGGATCGGTTGTGTTTGTCCCCAACATTCTTCTGCTTCCCTCCATACGTGTATATGTATCTAAGGAGAGAAAATAGCATTGAGATCATTAGAAAGCCACCATTAAGATTTAACCTTATTATGTACATTAGAATAATCAATCAAGAGGCATTGTCTGAACATATGGAAGTGTCTATTTTACTGCATAAAAGTGTATATGCTGACAATTGACAATTGCTCACAATCATGTATACTCGCCCATATATTTTTGTCAATTTGTTTTGGATGGATTCATGCTCAACACGAGAAAACAGGAAAAGAAACATTATTAAATAGCCACATAATGGGAAGAAAAATGTATCATGAGTCATCAAATATCTAATATTTTCATAATACTCATTTTCGAATATGCGCTTTAATATGCCAGAACTTCTGAACGTGAAAGTTATACTAATTTTTTTTGAATGTGTCCTGTAAATGTGATAGAACCCTCTAAACAAAAATGTTTTTTTATATCCTTCTATATGTATTGACGGGTGACTTTATCATTTTTTTTTTTAAATTTCTAAAGCATGTTATATAATTTATTTTTGGTGATGAGGGATATTCTTTTATTGATCTTAATTTGTCAAATGTGATGTTGATTTTTTTAAATCATTATTAGTCTTATGCCATGATAGGAATCTAAAAATATGCATAATTCTATTCTTTCTTGTACACCAATCGGAATACATGTACGAGAAGTGGAGACGCAGAATTAAAGAGGGTTAGGATTTGAGATTTGCTAAAATTACAGGGTAAAGCTCGCGTGACAACGTGCCATGTGGCTTAGTCTAGCGAGAGCTTTGCCCACTCTAATATGTAATTTTTCTTAAACATTTCAAAATTCGAAACGAAATAATTTTCTTTGGTTATATTGACGGAATAGCGAAAGAGATGACAATAAAGAAGACAGAAACTAGAGCGAGGTGAGCGGTAGGGGTTATGGAGGTGATTTTGCTTCGATTTGTGTGCGGCAAAGTACTTTCCTAGCTCGGCACAATTTTTAATTTACTGTAAAAAAACAGTGTTTTGAACTATAAAAAATCAAATAATTATAAATTATGAGTCCGCTCCTTCAAGCATTTACGCCTCATAATAAATTATTATTTTTATAGTAATCCAAAAATTGTTATGATAGCAAAATTCTAATCTAAATTAATAATGTGTTACCTTCTTAAATGTCCTCGTGCAATTGTGATTGCCCTTTTAAGTGACTCCCTTTCACACGTGGGAATTTTCATATGAACCATTATTAAAAGAAGGAAACATTTTGTGTAGACTCAGTCTTCCTCCAGAGACAAAACATTAAGGTTGAACGGATATAATTTCATGCCCAAGGCACAAGCTATGCTGATTTTTATCTTCTTTCATTTAGTGATTGGTAAAATGTGTCAATGTCTCAGGTTCAAACCCAATCTGGTGTAATATCTATATGGCTCTCAGTGGAAAAGCAATTGTTCCTCCCCATTAAGTATATATAACTTATGTTTGACAAGATCCGTGTGAACTACTCTAAAATAATAATCTCGCTACAACATCTGCCTTTCTAGCAGCTTTGTGCTCCAAATTTGCATTTCAACTGCCAGATCTAGCCAACAATTTTTATTTTTATTTTTATTAATACATGAGTTTCTTGCATGGTCATCTCTTCTAATGAGGCCCACTTGTCTAAGAAGGTTTTCACCGGGGTTACCCCGATTGCCTTCCATTAGCTGCATCTGCTGTCCGATAGACCTATCAAAAGGGGTTAATAACCATTTCTTAATTCAATATGATGGGCTAAGTTGTTCTATAAGTTAGGTATATTAATAAATGGATTTAAATATAATATAGGTCGTACTCCCACCTTAGTTTGTGTATGAGTTTTTTGAAATTGGGTTAGATATGAAAGTTTTAGCAATATGAATCGGGTTGGGTCATTATATTTGTATTGCATGTAAATGTGATAAAACGGATTAAATAAATTTATTTGGGTTGGACCATTTTCACTTCAATGAAATCTCGAATCCAATCCACTAATTAGACAAGTCTATTGTTTGGTAGTGGCTCTCAATCTATAAGGCATGTCAAGCACACATTTCAATTGCTTATAGGTAAGTGTCAAATCTATCGCTAATTGTCACGACCAAGATAGATCCACAGAGACAACAATTTGCAATAAGCCCCACGACGAAAACTCGAGTGCCTGTTGGAAGACAAGGGTGCATATAGACTTGTGGCAGTCCTTGCAGTCCCTGCATCAGTTGGATTTGAATTAGAGTCAAAACCGAAGGCTTTGTCGAAGGCAATCTAAAAATATCTTTGGGCAATATGATAAATGTACCACTCTCCTTTCTATCATGTTTTAATGTAGGCTGCATTGTCGCGCGCATTTACGAGAATTAATTTAGTGGAAAAATACAAATACGGCAGAAAAGGAAAAATCAACTCCACTTGCTTTTTGAGCTGGTTAGATCGACCCATCACTTTTTTAACACGTGCTTGAAATTTTATTAAATCCAACATTCCTAAAACTTTCACAACATTCAAATACCACCGACATCATATCTTGAATTTCGGCAATGCTTTGCACATTGTATGTCCTTCTCCTTAAGAAGCTGCGGGGTGGGTGACAATATGACCTTCTCCATTGAGAATATTTCGAGAAAGTCTATTCGGAGTTTGCTTTCCAGACTAGGTCAATTGTAAAAAAATGTGTCAATCCTATCGCGACATGCGTGGTCCGTATTGGATTTAGAATTTTCTTTTTCCCTAGTGACTCTTAACGACCTGGGAGTCAACTTGCGGACTCCCACTATCATGTGATTTGCGTCATAATTCTCTCGCAAAATCGTTACCGTGTTATACTTTCTGCCCGCAGTTATATAGCTATTACATGCACTTGTCCTTTGTATTATTCATTACCTGTCTATTATTGTTTATGTGAGATCGAGATTGCACAAGTTTCCTTAGTCTCTCTTTACTCCCCCTTTCCTCTCCGAGCACTTTAATCAAAATAGTTTGTTAGGTTGACAGAAAGCATGGAATATCATTTTCAAGAAGATTTTTAGATCCCATGACAACATGATCCTATGTGGCCCATGAGATCAACCGGGCTTGTTTACGAAAAATAATAATTTCCATTAGATGATGCACATAGTCAAATTCGTAATGTGTCACTTTAATGGGACAAAAACACTATAAATCTACCTAATGAAAAGTACAGTGTGCTAAGTCAACTACAATATACCTCTCCAAAACTAATAATAAGGAAGGCCCTTCTTCTTGTTTGCACTCTCTTCATCTCGTTCGTTCTTCTTTTCCTTCAGAAAGGTGAACTCACCACTCACCACACATCTCTCTCTCTCTCTCTCTCTCTCTCTCTCTCTCTTTTCGAAATTGATGTGCATTGATCTAAGAAAAACGATGAATCTTTTATCTGATAATGTAGGTCGTGCAGCAATCGGCGTGCGGAAGAATCGGATATGAAGTATTATTCGCAACACCGTCATCATTAACGAATAAAGAAGCAAGTGAAGTCAATTACTTTGACGGAGCCTCGGTTCCACGCCCAAAAGATATTAGGGATGAACAGTGAATACTACGTAGGATGCATTTTTAGGTACAAAAGAATGAAGCAGTGAAAGAACTGTCTAGTTTAAGGTACCGTGTCTTCTGAGTACAAAAAAAGGAATGAAGATGGAGCCTCCCACAGGTTCCATCTTCACTTTCAAATTCCAATGTAATGAATTATCTAGATGTATGTGCAATGAAGTGCTTTTGCTGCAATAATTATTGTTTTTTAAACTTAATAAAGTATTTGAATATTAAATCATACATTTTTCTAATAGTTTAAATTTTTATAACACCCGATATTGGATCTCTAAAAAAAGATTATTTTCTACTTCCCCAGGAAAAAAGAGATAAAGATCGCTATTCTTTAAAGATGCGTACATAGAGGAGGGGTGCTTTGTAATATATCATTCTAATTTATCAGAGAAATAATTTCATCGTGCAGATGCATCCCTCTATGTCAATCTGTACAGTTGTAATAGAGGGGGGCTTTGTAATATTTCCAATGAATATGAAACTATATATTTTTGTTATGTGGAAAAGTAAAAATGGTGGTGATAAAAGCAGACATAGCTTCTTCCTTGCACGGGGGTTTGAGGAGGTGATCAATTTCGCTTCTGGTTAACGAGGAGTGGTGCAAAATCCCAACTCTTCACGATCTCAACGAACCTGAAATCAATGAAGTCTTCCATCTTTTAAGGATTCTCGAGCAGATTGTGAACGATTCGTCTTTAAGCATATTGGAACAGTAAAATTTGTCAACAACAATCACCTGATTTGCCTGCAAATGGCCCTATATCAAAGCACTAGTCTAACCTCTGAGAATATGCAAATAGTTTATATAACCTATCCAGCTTCAATCCGTGTGAATAAGGCACTTGAAGATTCATCTGTATGTCTGAACGAGAGGGTCGCTTGAACATTCGTTTGTATACCTAAAGAAGAACCTATATCAAACGTCGCTCATAATATAATATATACGGTTTCACTTTGTAGCAAGGTCTCATGCTTTTCCTTGTAATAAATTAAGGGCAACGATAAATTAAGGTCTCATAAGGAGAAAACGAATTCCATGATTTCCAATTTCTGGGCAATGTGATTGTAAAACGAAATTTATAAAACGTCAATCATGATATAACACATACATTTCGATAAAATCGCTTTCGTGATCAGCAGGGATCGTATCCTTTGAAACTAGCGTAACAGTAAGGGGGACTAAACGCACTTGACAGAGAATATCCTAAAAATAAGGAGAATGAATGAAATTAAAATCTTTATCATGGGCGAATTTAGAATCACTTGGTGGAGTGATAACATGGGGTAATCTTTGCAAGATATGTAATCGCATGATCAGAAAGGCGAAACAAGGTTTATTCACAATTTGTTTGTAAGCATGTGTAAACCAAGGCTACTGAGACATAGAACAGTAGGGAAAAGTCAGGTAGGAATAGCAAGGACCATAAGATGGCATGGCGGAGCGACAAAGAGGACATGACTCACCTCCTCTCCGACCACACGCCGGTGCACTCTGCATGGAAGGCATGCTCCCAATGCGTCCGAGCGGCCATGGACTCGGCTCAAAGCTCCTCCCGACAGATAAAGATTGCCCTTTCATTCGCAATCTTGCACTGTAATTCCCCCACCCCGCAAGTTCCGAGGTCATCACGTCGTCCAACGGCGTCACCGTCACAACGAGGACTCGGAGACCTGTGGTGATGAGGGATTATTATTTTTTTCTTTATTGATCTTAATTTCTCATTTCAATTGATATAATTTCTTTTTGGTGATGAGGTAAATTTTTTTATCGATCTTATCTTCATTTGTCAAATATGATATTGATTTTTTAAAATCATTCTCTGTCATGTATGTCATAATAGGTATTTTAAATGCGCAGATACTTATAACCAAAACATGTAGAAGTAGAGCTGCAAAATTATGGAGTGCTAGGATTAGAGATTTGCTAAAATGACTATTAGGTAAAAGCTCGCAAGAGAATGGGTAACATGGGCCGATGTGACAAGAACTTTAGCCACATTAATACGTAATGAAGCGCTTGGCTGCAATCAAATAATGTCCAACAAAGTCAACCATGTTCTCCCAATATTCACTTTCCGTTCCCCAAAGAACATTAGTCTCTACTTCTTCAGAAAAAAGAATTAAGAGCAGTATACTCTAAAGGGGGCACTTAGAAAACTTTGTAGTGATGCGCACATGCGCACTTCATTTTGTTAAGATGCATGTACAAGTGACTTGTGTTATAAAAATCCCATATTACAAAATTGGTATGTTGTAAAGTAGTTAATATATCCTAGTTGGCTCAAAAGTCATTAGCTTAAGTTATTGACCGAAGGTGAGTCCAACTAGATATATTAATGGGCTTAGACTTGGGCTCTCTCTTGGTGATCTCCTCGAATGAAGGTATCGGGTTTCTGCTGTGAGCTTCCAACAAATGGTATTCGGATATCCGAATTAAGGGGGAATAGACCTAATATTGAGCTCATACGTGAGGGAAAGATTATTAGGATATGTGAGTGAGTTGTGTTAGAGAAATCTCATATTGGTATGGTGTAAAGTAGTTAATATATCCTAATTGGCTGTAACTTATCGGTTTAAGCTTCTGAGTAAAGGTGGATCTAACAAAATATATTGACGAGTTTGGACTTGGGCTTCCTCTTGGCCATCTCCTCGGATGAAGGCATCGGGTTTCTATTGCGCGGTCTCAACAATTTTCCTAAGTAAGACCATTCCACCGCAAAAGGGACATGGATATCAAGGTGTGCAATTATAATATAGGGGTCCTCGATAATTTTCCTTAATCAACTCATTATTTAAAATGAAATATATTTCTTTTGTTATACAATGGAAAAGTAAAAGGATGGCGATAAAGTAGGCAACAACTCGAGAAGGGGAAGTTGCAGGGGTCATGGAGGTGATGTTGTTTTAATTAGCGAGTGGCCAAAAAAGTTCCTATCTTGGCACCTAAACTAATGGTGTATTACTTTGTTAAATGTCCTCGTCCAATCGTGATTGACTTCCCTTTCAGCAGATCGATAAGGTAACTAAACCTCACCTAAATCATCATCATGTCATTGCAATACAAGAAAGTGCGAAAAGTATCAAATCGGATGGCAAGAGTGGTGGTCGGTGCCCTTTCCAATGACCTTTTCTTTTGACTTATGGGAACTTTGTTATGAATCATGTATAGACTCAATATTTTGTTGGGTAGTATTGGGCCTCTCTTGTCCTAAAAGCTAACTCAAGGATGAGACTTTCCCTTACACTTATAAACTAACCACCAGCCCCTTCCACAACCTATGTGGGACGACCTCAACAATCTCCTCCTCTCACATCAGGCTTGGGTCGAAGAAGGGGTGAGACTTTTCCTCACACTTATAAACTGACCATCAGCCCTTTCCACAACCTATGTGGGATGACTTCAACAATCTCCTCCTCTCACATCAGGCTTGGGTCGCAAACGCAACAACCCGTAACTCTCTCGTGTGACTTTTTTTGGGTCCAGACTTATTGGCAAGCTAGGCTTTGATACTAGTGTTGGGTGGTCGTGGGCCTTCCTCATGCCAAAAGCTATCTCAGGGGTTGAGGCTCTCCCTTACACTTATAAACCAACCATTAGCCCATTCCATAGTCGATGTGGCATAATCTCAACACCCTCCCAAGACCAACACTATAGTTGAACATATACAATTTCATGCTTAAGGCACGAGTAAAATGTGTTAATGTCTCGGGTTCAAAACCCAATTCGGCATAATATTGCAGGACTCTTGGTTAGAAGAAATTATTCCTAGCCAATAAGTGTAGAAAACTTTTATTTGACTAGATCCAAGTGAACTGCTCTAAATATCATCTCACTACATCATCATTGATGTTTCGACAGCTTTCCAACTCTAAATTTGTATTTCTAACATCTAGCTGGACAAGTTTTTTAATAGATGCATCTACTTGTCGAAATCCCAACATGATGAAACATCCTATTGGCAGGCAAATTGATCCTGCAGAGTCATTCGGATCGCATATCAAGGATTCAACCTATGCCATCAATTTGCAACTCCAAATTTGTATTACTAACATCTAGTTGGACAAGTTTTTTAATAGATGCATCTAATTGTGGAAATCCCAACATGATGAAACATCCTATTGGCATGCAAACTGATCCTGCAGAGTCATTTGGATTGCAAATGAAGGATTCAACCTACGCCATCAATTTGCAACTCCAAATTTGTATTTCTAACATCTAGCTAGGCAAGTTTTTTAATAGATGCATCCAATTGTGGAAATCCCAACATGATGAAACATCTATTGGCATGCAAACCGATCCTGCAGAGTCATTCGGATTGCATATCAAGGATTCAACCTATGCCATCAATAACAAGTTAACATGTTTGGTTCTATAATGCTTAAGTCTGTAATATGAGAGAGAGAGAGAGAGAGAGAGAGAGAGAGAGAGAGAGAGAGAGAGAGATGGCATTTGAAAGGGCAAGGATGTCATATGCAATTATGGAATTATGTTGGACTACTAGTCTTTTTTGTCAATTGGGTTGGAATTAGGAAAGGGATTGGGGTCAAAACTGAAGGTCTTGTAATGACAAAATGTGGAAAATTTTAAGAGAAAATGATACATGGTCCATTTTTCTTTCTACCATGTTTTCAACATGGGTCGCCATATCACGTTGATTTATGAGGATTAATTGTGTAAAAATTCAAAAACTCCCTACTGTAAAAAAGAAGAAGAAATAACTCCTTGTGACTTTCATATTTGAATTCATACTTTAACATAAATTTTGCGGCTCACGCATTTTGATCTTCTTAAAAAATAACTTTTGAAATTTTCACAAGATTCAAATATTGATGTGTAAGTGTACATATAATTTTTTTTCAGCAACTATTATAAATATGAGTAATAATTCTAAAGCTGGCCAATGTTTGTCTTTTTCTATAGCAAGTTGTGTAGCTTGGTGAAGATATCGCCTTCTCCGCCTCATTAAAAATCCCTTACTCCTTGGGCGTATCCAATGAAAATATCGCGAGCCTGTCTATTCAAAGCTTGCTTTCAAGACCATGACCGATCGTATGGTGACTAGTGAGGTATAATTTTGGTGACTTGATGCTTGGACTCTTGTGTCCCGCAATACAGACAACTTGCAGTTACTTTGGAGTCTATTGAATTTGGCATTTGTAGGTGATGTATCGATTTGATCGTGACATGTGTGGCCTATAACGTATTGGATTTGGAACTATTTTTGTTTCTATATTTACTAGTAACGACTTAGGGTCAACTTGCTAACAAGGCCTGTGCACCCCACAATCATGCAATAATGCTAATGGTGCCATTAGTTATAGCAATGTCTATTAGTTGCATCATAATCCTGTCACAAAATCGTTATTGTGCTATATTTGGTCCTCATAGTTATAGCTATCGTATGTAGCTGGTCTTCATAATACCTATTATATGCCCATTATAATTTATGTGTGATAAAGATTTGTATAAATCTCCCTAGTTTCTCTTTTCTCCTCCTTCCTCTACCTCCACTTTAATAGAAATCATTTGATAGGTTGATAGTGTTGGATAAATTCTCCTCAGAGATTTTGAAGTTGACAAAACATTTCTCTCGGTGGGTCGAAGACTTGCACTCTGCGGCAAAGTCAAGAAAGATCAAAAGTCCGACGTCAACAAGACTCAAGTTTCAAAGTCTACTCTCATGGACAGTTTCAGGACCGACAAGATAAAAACTTCTATTCGATTCTATAAAGTTTTTATCTCAACGACAAAAGGAATATCTTTCGATTGGATTCAGCACTACAAGATTTTATATTCATATCCGAATTTATATAGATTCTCTAAAGATTCGCAACTTATATTTGGAAGGATCTACTTATGGAAACCTAGATCCGATTGTATGGGCGAAACGGGATTGATGGGCTATCTACACTTACCTTAAAGAGCTCGAGATCTCTCTAATTGATTATGTCCAACGGGTTGATTGGAAGAACTTCTTTGGAAGGTGCCAACGGTAATGAAGGTATGAAGAAGTGTATAAAGAGAGACGCTCAAGTTGTTGAAGGGTGCCGGATAGAAGAATTCCAAAGTCTGAATCTCCATGTTATGTTTGTGATCTTATTCTTCGAGCAATACATGTAATCAAAAGAGAGACCATAGTGTGGTGAGACCTTGAGGAAGTGTAGTAGAGTTTCTACACTGTGGACTCAAGAGCGTAAGACTGTAAACACTCTTTTGATTCTTAGTGAAATCCAGCCCGAGGAAGGGCTGTCCGTGCGGAGGAGTGGACGTAGGCTTGGTCTAAGCCGAACCACTATAAATCCGGAGTCGATTCTCTATCCCTAATCTTTTTATCTTTCATTACTTTCATTTGCAGCGATCGTTGTTTATAATTCATTAATCTCTTATTCGGATTAGATTGTTAAAATCGTTTTAGTCACCTATTCACCCCCCTCTAGGTGATAATTCTAGTCCTAACAATTGGTATCAGAGCTTGTGTACTCGTTTATAAGAAGTGTCTTTACTTATGAGTAAAAGATCTATGGCTAGTATGTTACCTACAGGGTTGGTTGAAGGTCAAAGCAATACCAGACCTCCATACTTTGATGGAAAAGACTACAGCATATGGAAAAACAAGATGAAAGCATTCCTAAGATCGAAAGATCCTTTGGAATGGGAAGTTGTAGATAAAGGAATCACTCCTGCTGCTGCATCAGGATCAGAGAGAGGAAAAGAAGTTGTTGATCCCATTCAAATGACTCAAGAAGAAATCACCAAGAGACAGACTCTTGACGCTAAAGCCATTTACTCCTTATATTGTGCTTTATCCCCTACTGAGTATAATGAGAATATCTTCTTGTGATACAGACAAAAGAAGTCTGCAGGATAGGCTTCACATTACCTATGAAGGGACTGATCGAGTGAAAGAGACAAGGATCAATATTCTTTTGGGACAATATGAAGTCTTTAAGATGAGATCGGGAGAATCAATAACGACATGTTTAGTCGCTTTCTTGAAATTGTGAATGGTCTTGAATATCGGGGACATCCAATCTCGGGACATATGAAGGTCAACAAACTCCTACGAGGACTCTCTAAAGACTGGAATTACATAAAAACCTCAATAAGAGACACTGAGATTGCTCCACTTTCTGTAGACGAACTGGTTGGGACTCTTCAATCTTATGAAGTAGAGCAAACCAACGAAGAGGAAGATTCAAAAGGTAAAAAATCTATTGTCTTAAAGTCTAATGACTATTCTGATGCTACAGACTCTGAAGAAGATCTAGATGATGAAGAACTGGCACTCATGATAAAGAGATTCAGAAAGTTGAACAGAAAAGGAAGTAAATTCAACTGGAAGAAACAAAGCTCACAAAGGTTTCAAAACAAATCAACAGAGGAAGATGACTCTAACAAAGAAGTGACTTGCTTTGAATGCAAGAAAAAGGGACACATCGATCCAACCCTCCTCTCTGTTAAAGAAGAAAAAAGGAAAGACCGAGAAATACAGGAAGGCACTCAAAGCGAGACACTGGTGATACGAATGTGAAGAAAGTGATGATGATTATGCTAATATCTATTTAATGTCAAAATCTGATTCGAGACTCAGGACCTTGATTCGAATACGGACTCGGACAGTGAACTCGAGGTTAGTAATCTAAGAATTCTGTCAAAGTTTCAAATATATTGATGAACTTTGTCTTAGTCTAAAAACTTATTGAAAAAGGAAAATTCTACATTGAAGCAACAGGAAAAACTTTGGAAAGAAAAGTTTGAAAAGTTTGAAAACAACTTTACTGTCTTGAAAGAAAACTCAGACTGTGTTTCCAAAGAAAATAATCTTTTGAAAAATGATATTACTAATATATCAAAAGATTTTCAAATGGTTCGAAAAGTTGGATAAGATTCTTTCGATACAAAAAGACCCTACTTTGATAAGATAGGTCTTGGTATGACTTCTCAAACTATTCCTTTAATTGATTTCCCAAAGGTGAAGGAAAGAATCAAACAAAGACCAACTAGAAGTGTTTATAAAAATCATTTTCAGAAAGTCTTTGTAAAACCTTGGCGAAATGCTTTGAAATGTTCCAAGTGTCAAAGCTCAGAACATTTTGAGAAAGAATGTCCTTTGGTTTGGAGACCTGTTAAAAGGAATTGGGCAAAGACTGTTTATTGCTCTAACTCTTCTGGACCCAAGATGATATGGGTACCAAAGAAAGCTTGAATTCTTTTTAATTGCGGTCACTATCAAAAGGAAGATTAAATGGTATCTAGATAGTGGCTGCTCAAGACATATGACAGGAGACTCAAGTTGCTTCATAAAACTTGACTAGATGGATGGAGGAAAAGTTTCCTTTGGAGGTAACAACTGTTGGATAAATTCTCCTCAGAAGTTTTGAAGTTGACAAAACATTTCTCTCGATCGGTCGAAGACTTGCGACTCTACTGGCAAAGTCGAAGATCAAAGTCTGACGTCAACAAGACTCAAGTTTCAAAGTCTACTCTCATGGACAGTTTCCAGACCGACAAGATAAATGGACTTCTATTCTAATTCTTTATAGTCTTTATCTCAATGGCTGAGGAATATCTTTCGACTGGATTCAGCACTACACGATCTTATATTCGTATCCGAATTGATATAGATTCTCTAAGATTCGCAACTTATTTGGAAAGTTTTACTTATGGAAACCAAGATCCTGATTGTATGGGCGAGCAGGATTGATGGGCTATCTACACTTACCTTAAAGAGCTCGAGATCTCTCCAAATTGATTCTGTCCAACGGGTTGATTGGAAGAACTTCTTTGGAAGGTGCCAACGGTAGTGAAGGCATGAAGAAGCATATAAAGAGAGACGTTCGAGTTGTTGAAGTGTCTTGGATAGAAGAATTCCAAAGTCCGAACCTCCATATTTCGTTTGTGATCTTATTCTTCGAGCAATACATGTAATCAAAAGAGTGATCATAGAGTTGTGAGACCTTGAGGAAGTGTAGTAGAAGTTCTACATTGTGGACTCAAGAGCGTGAGACTCGTAACTCTTTTTATTCTTAGTGAAATCCAGCCCAGAAGGGTTGTCCGTGCGGGAGAGTGGGACATAGGCTTGGTCTAAGCCGAACCACTATAAATGCTGAGTCTTGATTCTCTATCCCTTATCCTTTTATCTTTCGTTACTTTAAATTGCTGCGATTGCTGATTTTAATTAATTAATCTCATATTCGAATTTGATTGTTAAAATCGCTTTAATCACCTATTCACCCCCCTCTAGGTGCTAATTCTAGTCCTAACAACAACAAAGGAAGAATCATTGGTCGTGGAACAGTAAAGATTGGAAGTCTGTCAATCAAGAATGTTTCCTTAGTTAAAGGATTAAATTACAACTTGCTTAGCATAAGCCAGTTGTGTGATACTGGATTCAAGATCAATTTCCAGGAAGGAACGTGCTCAGGAATCAGTAAAGACTTTACTCAATCTTTTACTGGACGAAAACATGGAAATATTTATCTTTTGGATGTGAATCATGAAAGATCACAAAGTCTTGATATCGTACAAGATGAAGCTAATCTATGGCACGAAAAACTTGGCCATACCAATATGAAGCAAATCGCAAGATCTCCTCCAAGAAACTTGTTCGTGGATTGCCTATTCTCAATTACTTAAAGTTTGATCTATGCACACCATGCGTGCTGGGTAAACGGGTTAGAAACTCTTACAAACCAATAAGTAAAGTTTCCACTAATCGTGTACCGCTGCCTTCGCATATGGATTTATTTGGACCTACTAGAACGCAAAGCATTGGTGGAAAAAGGTTCTGCCTAGTAATAGTGGATGATTATTCACGATTTACTTGGGTCTACTTTCTCTCAAACCATGGAGATGAAGGATTCTTTCTTGGTTACTCAACTGCAAGCAAAGCCTATAGAGTATTCAACAAGAAGACTCAGACTGTGGAAGAATCAATGAACGTCAAATTTCAAGACTCTCCACAAGTTCAGCCAATACAGACTGAAGAATCAGAATCTGTTCCAGACTCTGCTAGATCTATCTCCCATAAAGCGGTTCAAAATTCAGAGGCAGTACAACAAGTTGTTGATGAAGAATCAACTCAAGAAAATGATCAACAACCTATCAAACCATCCGATGAATGGAAGCACAAGTCCAGTCATCCCGAAGAACTCATTATTGGAAACGCTAATGAGGGAATTCGTACAAGATCCAAAAGGCGGGAAGAGTCTAGTGCCGTTGCACTCATTTCTGAAATAGAACCCAAAAACATTGAAGAAGCCTTAGCTGATGAAAGTTGGATTGAAGCAATGCAAGAAGAGCTCGAACAATTCGGTATTAACGACGTTTGGGAATTAACTCCTAAACCAAAAGGTAAATCTGTTATTGGAGCAAAATGGGTTTTCGGGAACAAAGTTGATGAAAAAGGCAAAGTAACAAGAAACAAAGCAAGACTCGTGGCTAAAGGATATACGCAAGAAGAAGGGATAGACTATGATGAGACTTATGCTCCAGTAGCAAGGTTAGAAGCAATCAGATTATTACTTGCTTTTGCATGTTATAAGAATTTCAGGTTATTTCAAATGGACGTCAAAAGCGCATTCCTGAATGGATTTATTCAAGAAGAAGTCTATGTGGAACAACCTCCTGGATTTGAAGACTCAAAGAAACCGGACTCGGTGTTGGACCGAAGAAAGCTTTATATGGATTAAAACAAGCTCCTCGAGCTTGGTATGAAAGGCTAAGTAATTTCTTAATTCAAAGTGGTTTCTCTAAAGGAAAGGTAGACACTACTTTGTTTATTAAAAAGGAAGGCAAAAGCTTTCTACTTGTTCAGATTTATGTTGATGACATTATATTCGGATCATCTAATGAGACCTTGTGCAAGAAATTTTCTAAGTCTATGCGGGATGAATTTGAGATGAGCATGATGGGTGAACTATCCTTCTTCCTTGGTCTACAAGTGAAACAACTTAAAGAATGAATCTTTATTCATCAAGAAAAATATGCAAAAGAACTTGTTAAAAAGTTCGGTCCTGGAGAATTGCAAAAAGACTGACATTCCTATGTCAAGTTCTTTGAAGATAGACAAAGACGAAGGAGGAAGAAAGTCGACCAAAAATTATACAGGAGTATCATTGGTTCACTTCTTTATCTTACTGCATCTAGACCTGACATATTATTTAGTGTTTGCATATGTGTTAGGTTTCAATCAGATTCTAAAGAATCTCATTTAAGTGCTGCTAAACGTATCATTAAATATGTTGCAACTACGCTAAGATTGGTCTATGGTATCCCAAGGTAGGAGACTTTACCCTTCTTGGTTATTCGGACGCAGATCTTGCGGGTTGTAGAGTTGAAAGAAAAAGCACTTCGAACTTGTCAATTACTTGGTAACAGGGGGCGGTATCTTGGTTTTCAAGAAAACAAAGTACGTGGCTCTTTCAACAGCTGAAGCAGAATACGTAGCACTTGGAAGTTGCTGTTCTCAAATACTTTGGATAAAACAACAACTACGAGACTTTGGTATTGAAGACTCTTGCACAGAGATCAAATGTGACAATACCAACGCAATCAATCTTACAAAGAATCCTATCCTACATTCAAGAGCAAAACATATTGAGATTCGACATCATTTCATAAGAGATCATGTTCAGAACAAAGAAGTCTTGATACAATTTATTGACTCAAAGAATCAACTGGCAGACATCTTCACAAAGCCACTTGAGAAAAGCTTATTTGAGTCTATTCGTTCAAGACTTAATATTTTATCTCTTGAAGAATGTTGAAGCTCAGACTCAGAATCTTAAAGTCTGACAGAGTATCAGACTCAAAAGGGTGTAGACTGAGAATACCAATCGACACGTCTGTAAGTTCACTTATTTACTTAAATCTGTTATTTCGAAAAGGTAAGTTTGTCTGTTTAAATATGTATAATCATGTTTATTAAGGCAGTTATTTTTTAAAAGGAATTTCTTTTGCGACGATTCAGTTACCACGATTCAATTACCTTTATACTCCTTCTCCTTCTTCGTTTTAAACTTTACCCAGAAACCCTAGTTCAAAAGCTTTTCACTCTCGGAATTTCTCACCTCAATTTCTACTTCTCAAGATTTTGACTTTCTTGCGACACAAGTGTGAAA
Organism: Eucalyptus marginata; assembly: GCA_014182565.1. Lineage (NCBI taxonomy): Eukaryota > Viridiplantae > Streptophyta > Magnoliopsida > Myrtales > Myrtaceae > Eucalyptus > Eucalyptus marginata. The sequence goes on from CM024593.1 coordinate 31,195,323, forward strand.
GTTTCTCCAAGAAAGCGACAATGTCTTACCAAAGAAAATCTTCAAGGATTGCAAACAGGGGACCACAGGGCTCTGGAGAGGGGCCTACGCACTTCGATCTCACAGAAGAAAGCGACTTTCCAACGCACGCTCCTCAACGATCTCAACAGCGCTCCTCCTCAACTAGACCTCATGATCGTCGCCCTCAACATGCGAAGAAGTGCTTGAAAATATTGAACCAGGTAAGATCACTCAAGCCTCGCTTTTGTTTATAGGCTTTACTCGCATTGAAGGAAGGTGGTTCCCGCAATGACCTTCATTGATGAATTTCTGAAAGAAAAAGGTTATAAAAATGAGACGCACTTTCTCACCGTGATGGAAAGATCGGGCGTTGTTCCTGGCTGAACAAAGCAGCAAAGTTTTTGCAAACTTTCCCGGTGACCCTAGGTTTGGTGGTTTCAATCAACCAGAGGGAAAGGATGATGATGAGAAAATGTTTTTACATTTTAAACCTTGGATGGGTGTGGCTGCAAATCTTCGAGGAAAGAATGATGAACTGTTTCGATCTAATGGACACAGGAAGATGTATGAGAAACTGATGAAGCGAGGGGTGATAAATCCACGAATGGTGGACTTTGATTTTCTGGATTTACTGAGCATCAATCTCAGAGAGAAGTTTGAGAAGCTTCAACTGCACAAGTTTTGCACTGAATGTGATGTGGCTTATTCTGAATTAACCGCATATTTTTACTCCAATCTTAGTTTCCTTGATGCGAACAGCTTTTCATTTAGCGTGCGAGATAGAGAATATGTTGTTGATACAGACACTCTAGCAGATGTAATTGGTGTGGAAAGAGGTGCTTTCCAATCAATTTCTGTGTCTGTAAGTCATGCCACTCTTGAACTTGCAAGAGACCGAATTGTCAAGGTCGTCTCTCCTACCTGAATGAATGCAACAAATATTCTGCTTCACAAGATTGTGATCAACCTGTCTTAGACCAAAATCAACATCAAAGACAGATGTATCCATCTCGAGGCAAAGTTGATGTATGCAATCAAGATTGGTCTTAACTTCTCCCCTCGCCACACACTATCATGTTTCACATGTACGGGTCTATGGCAAAGGACAAGGGACAGCTCCCCTTATGTCGCTCTCATCACACGTCTTTTCAGACATCTGAACATCCAGCCTCCCCACATTCTCTCTGTGAAGACTATTGATCGAATGGTCATCGGACTGAGGATGATAACAAAGATGCATCTGAAAGAACTCAGCAAGAAGAAGCGGAGCGGTTCAAAGAAAAAACCCCGTCAAGACCCGATCAGACTCTTCTGCGGCAAAGAGGAAAGGAAAGGAACCTGTGACTGGTCCTATCAAGAAGAGGCGGGCAATTATCTTGGAGGATGAAGATGATGAGGATGATATGCCTATTTCTGCTTTTGTTTCTCAGTATTCTGCTCCTGTATCAGCTGTACCAGAACAACAATTTGCAGAGGAAACTGAGAAAGGAAACCAGGAAAAGGAATCCTTGTAGAAAGAAGAAGAGGAAGAAGAGAAAGAGAAAGAAGAAGAGGAAGAAGAGAAAGAGAAAGAAGAAGAAGAAGAAAAGAAAGAGAAAGAGGAAGAAGAAAAAGAAGAAAAAGATGAAGAGGAAGAGTCAGCAAAGTCAGACTCTCAGCATCAACCAGCAGACTCACAAGCCCAAACAGATTCTCCAGCAGAAAAGGAGGATCAACAACATCTTGTCACTGAGGAAACTCCTCAGAAAGAAGAGTACTTCTCCCCTCCAGAAGGCATTGAAACAGGGAGAGATATCCAAAGAGAAAGTACTCCTCTTCTCTTGACATTTACCAAGTGCAAGTGTGAGTAGATCGCCACCGATGCGAAAGATGTTCATGCTGCTCATTATCCTGAGGGAGAGGCATCATCTCCAAACATTGATCTCCCTACTGATATTCACACTGGCTTAACTCCACCATCAGACCGAGTTGACGCAAGCACATAGACTGACAATTCAGGAGATTTCAGACGGTTGCTTGACATCATTTTGGACCTCAAAGGCCAAATATATGCTATGGGGTGTGAATTTCAGACTCTTCAGAATGAGAATCATGCTATGTTCATCTCCTTGCATGATCAGCTTAAAGATGTTCAACGTCAGGTTCGGGACACAAAGAAAAGGCACTGCTCTCGCTCAACTACAGGAAGACTTAAGGAAGCTGGAAGGAACTGTCAAGTCTATGGAAGACTTTCAACTTGTTCGCATTCCTTGTGCTCCTTAATTCTCTTTTTTTTTTTTTAATGCTGACAAAAAGGGGGAGAAGACTTTGCAGGCAGATTTTTCATTCCAAACCAAACCCAAACCTTTCATTTCTAAATTTTTTTTGGATTTAATATTTTGTTTGTGATTGACATTTTGACTTTATCTTGAGTTTTTTGAATGATTGCTCACTACTGCATTACTTTAAGCTGTTAAAATTAGATAAAGATAGTAATGTTTGCACATGACTAATGAGGTTTCTGTGGATGCAGATCTGTGTACAGGGTAAGTCTGTGTACAGGACATCTGTGTATAGGACATCTTATACTATTCTTATTCTAATCCTTTATGAGATATCTTTACTAGCTTAAAAGTTGTTTTGCAGGGCAATAGTATTCAAATCTGCAGGAAAGTTTTGTCACCATCAAAAAGGGGGAGATTGTTGGATAAATTCTCCTCGAGATTTTGAAGTTGACAAAACATTTCTCTCGATGGTCGAAGACTTGCAGACCGCATCGGCAAAGTCTGATGATCAAAAGTCTGACGTCAACAAGACTCAAGTTTCAAAGTCTACTCTCATGGACAGTTTCCAGACCGACAAGATAAAAACTTCTATTCTGATTCTATAAAGTTTTTATCTCAACGACAAAGGAATATCTTTCGACTGGATTCAGCACTACAAGATTTTATATTCATATCCGAATTTATATAGATTCTCTAAAGATTCGCAACTTATATTTGGAAGGATCTACTTATGGAAACCTAGATCCCGATTGTATGGGCGAACAGATTGATGGGCTATCTACACTTACCTTAAAGAGCTCGAGATCTCTCTAATTGATTCTGTCCAACGGGTTGATTGGAAGAACTTCTTTGGAAGGTGCCAACGGTAATGAAGGCATGAAGAAGTGTATAAAGAGAGACACTCAAGTTGTTGAAGGGTGCCGGATAGAAGAATTCCAAAGTCTGAATCTCCATGTTATGTTTGTGATCTTATTCTTCGAGCAATACATGTAATCAAAAGAGAGACCATAGTGTGGTGAGACCTTGAGGAAGTGTAGTAGAGTTTCTACACTGTGGACTCAAGAGCGTAAGACTGTAAACACTCTTTTTGATTCTTAGTGAAATCTAGCCAGAAGGGCTGTCCGTGCGGGAGAGTGGACGTAGGCTTGGTCTAAGCTGAACCACTATAAATCGGAGTCGATTCTCTATCCCTAATCTTTTATCTTTCATTACTTTCATTTGCAGCGATCGTTGTTTATAATTCATTAATCTCTTATTCGGATTAGATTGTTAAAATCGTTTTAGTCACTTATTCACCCCCCTCTAGGTGATAATTCTAGTCCTAACAGATAGTAAAAGCATAAGCTTTGGAGAGGGCAACCCTCGCCTTTGGCTAGTCGGCCATGGGACCAGTGGAGAAAGAAGGAGAAAAAAAAGAAAGAAAAGAAAAAAAGGGAAAAGAAAAGAAAAGAAAAAAAAATATATTTTTTTAAGAAATTCAGATATTTCAATGAAACTATTAAAATTGTATACGTTAAAATTGGTCATGTCACGTAAGGCGGTTAATATCCACTTTAGCAATTCTTGGTCAAAATTGACAAAAATAATTAAATTGGTAAAAAGTGAAAATGTTTAGGACACGATTGGCACAACTAACTAAAAAATTTAGGACCGAACTAGCATAAGTGCAAAAGATTTAGGAGTTTTTTGATTATTTTCTTGATATGAAACTTATTGGTCTCACGATGACCGGAAAAAATACTAATTTTTTTTTAAAATTTATTGCATTAGTACTAATTCAGTCACAAACTTACAATTGGACCAATTTAGTCATAAATCTTTTCACATTTATATCAATTCGCCTATCTCGGCCAATTTTGGCCGGTTGGCGATGACGTGGGACGTCGACTAATGGCCGACCAATGACGTGGCAATTTTTTAAATAATTTTTTTTTGAATTTTTTTCTTTTCTTTTCCTTTCTTTTTCTCCCTTCTTCCTCCTTGAACTCTCAGTGGCCGTTGGTGAGGGGTTGAGGGCTTCGTAGCCCTTGCCCAGCCTCCCCCAAGGCCCGGGGTGAGGTAGCTTTGCCTAGATTTGGGTGAGGCCAGCCTCGCCTTGGCCTTGCCAGCCTCGCCTTGGCCTTGCCATGGGTGAATGCGCCTTCACCCGCGACTAGTGAGGCCATAGCTACCATCGCCACGACCTAGGCAAAGGTAGCCATGGCATCCCCAGCCATAGGCGAGGCCACCTTCGCCCGTGGCAAGGTTAGGATGAGGCTGGCCTCCCCAAGATCTAGATGAAATCGCCTTACTCGCAGCCACGGGTGAGGTCGAGTGAGGGCTGCGAGGTTGTGGGCGAGGGCCACGACCCTCACCATCGACAAGCCTAGCTAGAGGCTCACTGGCCGTTGAAAGTCCGAGAAGGAAGAAGTGAGAAAAGAAAGGAAAAAGAAAAGAAAAAGGAAAAAATAAAAAAAAAAAAAAATAAAAAATTTGAAAAAATGAAAATATTTAAAATTTGTCACATTGGCGCCTCACCACCGGCCGACGTCCATGTCAGCACCGGCTGGACAAAATTGTTTTAATGGATTGAATTAGTACCAATGTGAAAAATTTATGACAAAATTGGTCTAATTGAAAAGTTTAGGACTTAATTGGTACTAATGTAATAGGTTTATGACTTTTTTGGTACTTTTTCTACGATGACGCATCCTATTTGGTCCGTGAGATCAACTAGACTTTTCTATTCAAAAGTTATTTCCACGAGATGACAATACATAATCAAATTCATAATTTGTCAATTCAACTGGTAAAAACAAAACCTCTATAAATAGCCACCTAATGGAAAGCTCAAAGTGCCAAGTTAGAGCTACCTAATACCTCTCCAATATTAACAATGAGGAAGGCCTTTCTTCTTATTTGCGCTTTCTTCATCTCGTTCGCTCTTCTCTTCCTTCCTTCCACTGAAGCTCGAGCACTCCTTCAGAAAGGTGAACTCTCTCTCTCTCTCTCTCTCTCTCTCTCTCTCTCTCTCTCTCTCCCATGTTGGTTGAAGAAATACGATGAATCTTTTATCTGATAATCTAAGCAGGACCTATAAGGACGCTACCGTGCACAAGACAGAAAGGGGGATATACACCGTGCGCACCGTTAACAAATCCACCAAATCCACCATGTAGTGTTTATGTACGTGGACCTTGCTCTCCGCTAGTTAGCCCTACGGAGCCATGAGACCAGGGAGCTAAATTACGCCGCTCATGATGGACAAATTGCATCATAGTATGAAGTATATTTCATGGCACCGTCGTCGCAAAGGAATAAATAAGCGGAGTGAAATCAGTTACATGATGGAGCCTCGTCTTCACGCCCGAAACATATTAGGGATATATATTATGTAGGATGCATTTCAAGGTAGAAGACAATGAAGCAATGTGAGAATCGTTTAGTTTAAGGTATTGTGTCTTTTAAGGAAATAAAAGCAATGGAGACGAAGTCTGTCTCTCAGGTTTCTATCTTCTTTTCAAATACCAATGTAATAGGTAATCGAAGTGTATGTGCAATGAGGTGCTTGGCTGCAATCAATTATTGTTTAATTAACTTATTAGAGTATTTAAATGCTATATCCTACCTTCATTAGAAATGCCTGCATAGTTTCCTTACAAGAAGAAGATTATTCTCTACTTCTCCAGGAAGAAAGAGATGAGAACTCTATTCTTTAAAGATGCATGTGCACATATATATTATAAGTAAAATAATTTCATTGCAAAGTCCATACCTAGAGAAAAATTATCCAAAAAATCATAAAACTTATTGCACTTTTATCAATTTAATCCTAAATTTTCTCACATTTTGCTAATTAAGTCCTAAATCTTCTCAGACCTCTTGGTGATTGGCATGGCACTTGAAACGTACTCATGTCTTAGATGAATAACTGCCTGTGCTCACTCGTGAATCATTTGTATGCTCGTGTATTTGTTTGGGATGTTCTGCTTGTTAAAACACTGCTCAACGGTGTCAAAACATATTCGTCATCAACTACGGGTTTAAAGAACGTTTGGTTTTAACTTTTGGGATCGGTTGTGTTTGTCCCCAACATTCTTCTATGGAGAGAAAATAGCATTGAGATCATTAGAAAGCCACTATTAAGATTTAACCTTATTATGTACATTATAATAATCAATCAAGAGGCATTGTCCGAACATGTGGAATTATCTATTTTACTCCATAAAAGTGTATTTGTTGACAATTGACAATCGTTCACAATCATGTATACTCGGCCGTATATTTTTGTCAATTGGTTTTGGATGGATTCATGTTCAACACGAGATATTTTTTTTTATCAATCTTAATTTGTCAAATATGATATTTATTTTTTAAAATCATTCTTTGTCATGTATGTCATAATAGGTGTCCAAAAATATGCAGATACTTATAACCAAAACATGTAGAAAATGTAGAGGTGCAAAATTGGAGAGTGCTAGGATTAGCGATTTGCTAAAATGACTATCAAAAGTAGATTGCTGGGTAAAGCTTGTGTGAGAACGGATCACGTGGCTCAATGTGACAAAGAACTTTACCCACATTAATATGAAATGAAGTGCTTTGCTGCAATCAAATAATGTCCAACAAAGTCACCCACTGACGTTCCGACAGTTTTGCAACTTCAAATTTGTATTTCTAACATCTAGCTAGACAAATTTTTTAAAAGATGCATCTAGTTGGGGAAATCCCAACATGATGAAACATCTTATTGGCATGCAAACTGATGCTGCAGAATCATTCGGACAGCATATCAAGAATTCAACCTGCGCCATCAATAACAAGTTAACGTGTTGGCTCTACAATGCTTAAGTCTATAATGAGAGAGAGAGAGAGAGAGAGAGAGAGAGAGAGAGAGAGAGAGAGAGAGCCATCATGGAATTATGTTGGACTAGTAGTCTTTTTTGGTCAATTGGGTTGGAATTAGGAAAGGGATTGGGGTCAAAATGAAAACTCCGTATTGTAAAAAAGAAGAAAAAGAAGAAGAATCAACTCCATGTTACTTTCATCTTTTAATTCATACTTTAATATAAATTTTGCGGCTCATACACTTTGATCTTCTTAAGATATAACTTTTGAAACTTTCGTAACACTCAAATATTGATGTGTAAATATACATATAGTTTTTTTTGGCAACTATCAGAAATATGAATAATAATTCTAAAGTTGGGCAATGTTTGTCTTTTTCTATAGCAAGTTGCGCAGCTTGATGACGATATCGCCTTCTCCGCCTCATTAAAAATCTCTTACTCCTTGGGCGTACCCAATGAAAATATCGCGAGCCTGTCTATTCAGAGTTTGCTTTCAAGAGCATGACCAATCATGGTGACTAGTGAGGTATACCGCTGGTCACTTGATGCTTGGACTCTTGCGTCCCGCAATACCGACAACTCACAATGATTTTGGAGTCAATTGAATTTGGCATTTGTAGATGATGTATCAATCCGATCGTGACATGTGTGGCCTATAACGTATTGGATTTAGAACTATTTTTCTTTCTCTATTGACTAGTAACAACTTAGGGGTCAATATGCTAATGAGGTCTGTGCACCCCACAATCATGTGATAATGCTAATAGTGCCATTAGTTATAGCAATGTCTATTATTTGCATCATAATCCTATCACAAAATTGTTATTGTGCTATATTTGGTCCTCGTGGTTATAACTGTCATATGTAGTTGGTCTTCGTAATACCTATTACATGCCCATTATAATTTACGCGTGATAAAGATTTGTATATGTCTCCCTAGTTTCTCTTTTCTCCTCCTTCCTCTCCCTATACTTTAATAGAAATCATTTGATAGGTCAATGGTAAAATCATAAGATTCGGCGAGGGCGACCCTAGCCTTTGGCTGGTCGGCCATGGGACTAGTGGAGAAAGGAGAAAAAAAGAAAGATAAAAAAGGAAAAAGAAAAGAAAAGAAAAGAAATGATTAAGAAATCTGGATTTTTCAAAGAAATTGCTAAAATTATTTACATTAACGCTGGCCATGTCACGTAAGATGGCCGACATCTATATCAATAATTCCTTGCCAAAATAGACCAGAATAACTAAATTGGCAAAAAGTGAAAACGGTTTAGGACACGATTGACACAACTAAAAAAATTTAGGACCGAACTAGCATAAGTGGAAAAGGTTTTCGAATTTTTTGATTATTTTCTTGATATGAAACTTGTTGGTCTCACGATGACGCATCTTATGTGGTCCGTGAGATCAACCAGACTTGTTTATTCAAAAGGCAATTTTCACGGGATGATAGTGTTGGATGCAAATTATGCAATCCCTAGATTACCATAACCAGAACAAGAACATGCATAATTGAGAAGAAAGATTAACACACTTGTTTTGGGATCTATAGTTTTTGAAGTGGAAGCGGAAACACAATGTTCCACGCGCAAGTCCTTCTCTTCTATTGCCCTTCGTATCACTGGCTTAATGAGGCGGCCTCCTCACGTTTAGCGTTAGGTAAACGCTCTTTAGATGAGGATACATGTGAAAATTAGGGTTAAAGGAGAGACTTGAGCATTATTTATAGAGTTTCCAGCCAGGCCCCCTCATTACGGGCTGACTCAACTCGGCCCACACTACCAGCCCTATATTGGGTAATTAAACCTTTATCTCACCTTAGATCAACCCCCGTTAAACGGTAAATTACAATATCAATTAATGTAGTCCATATTAGGAAAACTCTTACATTCTCCCACTTGGACTATATTAATTGAAATCGTATTGTATGTGCGCACATTGGTCTAGAGATAATTCTTAATAGTCAATCCTATCCTATAAAGTCTCAAACACCGAATCATGGCGGTAACTGCATGTATACACACAGAGCCTTCCATGGTCATGAATGTTCTCAACTCTATAGATATGGATCCAATATGGTAGTGTGTCAGATGGACAACATCTCTCATAGAGAGATCCCATTTGTCAATCACCATTCTCTTACCTTAAGCGTCACAAAAAAAACTTGTGCCACTAGAGAATGTCTTTATGGTTCCATGAACCCACATATGTCTTGTCCTTACGGTTAACCATTCTTTATGTATAACAAGACATATGAATAAGGCTAATAACTGGATGCCCCTAGCCTTCACTCAAGATTTATACAGTACCTTGAGACTTTATCAATATGTATTCAACATAATAACAACACATTCAAAAATATTTTATTGAATGCAAAAGTTGATACATATCAAACCGTTACAAAATGTAACAAACACAGATGAAACCTTTATCAGAGTAAAGCCAAAATAGCTCCCACTAAAAAACAGCATCTCATGATTCTCCTAGGCCCATGCTAATGACATGTCGCTTAAAATACACATGGGCGTAGACCTTTAGTTAGTGGATCTACAACCATATCATCTATGGAAATATGTTATATTATAACATCACATTTCTATATTGTTTCTTTATGGTAAAAAAATTTGACCGCCATATATTTAGACCCCTTGAGACCTCTGTAGTAAATAAATAATACTACAAATTTGTTATCTCAATATAACCGTATAGGTCTATCCATAAAGTTAAAACGATCAACTCCTTCATGAGGTTCTGGAGCCTAATAGCCCAAGTAACAGCCTAAAAGAATGTTACTAACACTGCTTTCATAGAACTTTATTTACTGCACTTACTGCTAACATAAATATATATTCCGTTATTTATCACATGTCATCCTAATAGCCATCAAAGTTTACATCTGAATATCTTACTAGTTGCAATAATTGAACATGTCTGTAAATTAGCATATAATCTCTTGTCATCTTTAAGTACCTTAAAACTTTCTTGGCAGTCCTGAATTTGATTGATATCTGCCTAAAAGTTTCGTCGCAAGGATGGTAATTAGTTTAATGCAAATTTGAGCATACATTATACTTTTAAGTGCACTGACACAAGATATACCCTTTGATTAGATTTGTGATAGATTGAGTCCATCACCCTTAACAACAGGAGCAATTCTTGGCTTGCAATGATGTATATTGAATAATTCCAAAATACGATCAGCAAATGTCTTCCGAGAAAATCTAATATAAGAATGACAAAAACAATCCTTAGGGACCTCAGTACAAAGGATAAAAGATGCCTCAAGGTCATTACTTGTAAACAAAATATCATGTACATAGTGTATGAGAAAAATAAATTTCCTCCCACTGACCTTGCAGTATATTGAATTACTTTGTTCTCAATTGAACAAAATAACAACACTATGAAACTTTAATAATATTATTTGGAAACTTGCTTAAAACTATGAATAAGACTTTTCAGTCTACACATAAGTTTACTTGAATCATCTGCTACAAAATCCTCCAGTTGCACTATATAGATTTTGTATCTCTTTAACGTAACTCCATATAAAAAATAAACTATTAATACCACGTTCACTCTGAAAGAATCTCTAAAAAACACTATAAAGAAACAATTATTTTTTACTAACTATCCACCCCTCTTTCAGAGTGAAAACTTTAATACCAATTTGGTTTTAAATTCCACAATCTTTCTTTGAAATCCTTTTAGTTTTGTACGCCAATTTGCAACTAATGAACTTGTGAACTTTAGGTAAATTAGTCAGTTTCCAAACACTATGATGTTTCATAGATTGTATATCGTCTTTTATGGCATCTAATCACATACTTGATTGAGGATAAAAAATAACATTTATTTATGTCGCTAAATCAACCATGTAGTGGATATTGCAGTCATGCTCTCACAAATAGACTATATAGTTTGATGGTATAACTGATTGTCTTTCCTAGCAAATCTCCTTAATAAAGCTACAACCACTTCATTCTGCACTTGAGAGGCTTGAGAAATTTCATCATAACTATATCAAGAATAGTACCTTGAACCTCAACAAGTTTAGTCTATGGTATAGGAGATTCCATAATTGTTTGTACCATAATTATATGTATAGGCAAAGACAAAGACATAGTGATTTTCCATCGTACTATTATCCTTAATAGTCTGAGAGCAGTTATCCTTTACAATTACGTCGAACTGTAGAAACTTTACAGTATGTGATTCCATAATACTTGTACCTTCTTTAGGGTCATAAAATTGATACCCTTTTTTAACAATCTGGGTAAGATACAAAATAATTCCGAGTGGACCTGAATTCCAATGCACTTAATATTGGATTAGATAACCTCACTTTTGCATGACACCTCTAAATTTAATATGATTCAATCAATTTACGTCAAGTCCATAACTCAAAAGAAGTTTATGAAACAACTTTGATAAGAAACACGTTTTGTATGTGAAAAAATTGCTTTCAAAATATCAACCCACAGTAGACCGATAAATTAGTCTTACTCATCACTATGTTAATTATGGTGCAATTATGCCTTTTGGCAAAAATCATTTTGTCAGAATTTTCAGGCATAGTAAATTACATTACCACCTCAGAATTTACTAAGTATTTGATAAATGATCCTTTAAGCTATTTCACATTGTCATACTTGCCAAAATACTCACGGTCACTATTAAGCCTGACAATCTTTAAGACTAATTCTAACCGATTTATTATTTACCTCGGTCAATTTACTTCCACAATAATCAATAGAAGCCTTTAGATAATTGTTAAGAGTAGATAGAATATCAACATTATCACATTTTCTACTCTTTCCTTAAACATGTGTGAGATTATTCCTTAAATATAAAACTTTTGGAAACAACATTTTCAACCATATACGAGACGTATATATCATTAGGACTTAAACACAATCTTTGCAGATGTGTTCTAATTTCGATATTAGACAAGACATAATTACAAGCCACTAAGGCTTCCATCATCTTATAGCAGTGCAGTCCGCAGGCAAACCACTTTTCAAATGCTCTAAAATGAAACGCTTTATGGACAGTAAGCAAATTCTATTGCTCTTTTCTCAAGTAACAAAACATATGTCCACAACTTAAAATTTGAAGCAGTAAAAAAAACCTCAATAACAGTAGAGTTATTAATTACAGAAAAGGCGACTGAAAAACAAGCAATGTATATAATTAGCATCATGTGAGAACTGTGTAACTTGACGTACAAGTACACATCTAAAGAGTTACACGCATAATCATATAATCACCTTTGGGCATAATACATGATATGCAGTTGTACACTCCCCACATGATAGCGGTTATTAGAATATATTCCAATTTTCGTGAATTCATCACCTTTGGGCATATGAACCACTAGGATCAGTCACTCCTCTACCACACCATCATGTATCCCTCCATGAACTAATACACAATCACCTCCTTTGGGAGTATGACTACACATTAGACCAGGAGATATCCCAATCATTATATGAGACCGATATTTCTCAAACCCAATCAAGCGTGCCACTTTGGCGGTCACTACTCAATTGAATCATTGAAACTCTCTCATACCAGGGATATAAACTTTACTTCTCACATATACCATATACATGTGATTTTGACTTTAGTGACAGGGGCAGTAAATCACTAAAATCACATATCATGCTAATCACACTACTTTATTCATTAATAAAAATTAATCAAACATATATATATATATATATATATATATATATATATATAAAAATGATCTGAAAGATAGACTCCAATGAGATCATGGATCACAGTAACACAAGAAACTTCTCATAACATAGAAGAAAACATCTCTTGTGCACCCCGATTACAAATTACCATAACAACATAAATAAGACAGTTGATTTAGAGGATCTATCACAAATAAACATCAATAGCAATACAGGATATCCCAGATCGACAAGCCTGATAGCTAATCCACTATTGCTCATGAGTTTCATAAGGCAAAACATGACTCTAAAGCCAACAGCTAATTTATTAGCCAATTTTTTAAGTAACAAATTATCATTGTTATCAACCGGTGGCCTATTAATTGAGTCAAACCAGAAACCATTAACAAAAAAAAAAAAGTTCAACTTGATAAACATTAACCAGTGACCAGATGATTTTAGGAACATCATCTAATAATTTAACTGACATGCATTACCCACATTCAAATAGATGTGTTAAGTAGCATAATCAATTTGGTCACAAGTTCTTAAGACGTCCATCATAAAAGGTTATCACAAAGAAATAAAAATGCATCAAGATGTAGGTAAATGAGTATACATGAGTAATATAAGTTTCATAACCTTTTAGTGTTTCTCATCACCTCAATACATAGTTCAATTACTATCTCATAATAGTTGTATCTCATTAAGCCACATTCAGTTCACAATAAAGTTTAATTTTATTAATGAATCACACATTTATAATGTCTATGTGATAACATATTTGTAACCCAACACTTGTATTTCCAAAATCACATAAAAATACAAGAAAAATACGCAAAAATACACTAAAAATACGCGTATTTAGGGTTCCGTATGTATTTTCACAACCATAAAATTTTCAAACATGTAAAATAAATACACCACAACGTAGAGGAAGATCATACAAACCTAAAGCCACCAACCACGCGCCGATCGGAAGCCCCACATGCCCGCACGCGCCACCTGAGTGCGCGGCGTGTGGAGCCCACACGCGTACGTAATTGACTGGTTAAAACTGGTTCGACCGGTAGCAGTCCGACCGGCCCCGACTCGACCGCCCAGTCCGACCGACTGACCGGATCGGTCAACCGTTGACCGGGTCGGGTCAGGTCAATGGTCAACTTTCGGGTCGGGTCAACTATCAATGGGTCGGGTCAAGGTCAACGGTTGTTGGGTCGGGTCGGGTCAACGGGTCGGTCGGTTGGGTCCAGTCGCTGACGTCACGATGACATCAGCCTTCGCATGTGCGATGCACGCGCGAGCCGTGCCTCGCGCGTGGGGGTGCGTGAGCGCGCGTGGGGCGTGTCTCCGACGCCCCAGCGGCGCGTGGGGGCGTGTGCGGCCTCCCCCGGCGACGCGTCGCCCACGGATCTTCTCGTCTCGTTGAGCCCAGTTTGAATTTGTGATTTAATTTTATTTTTATTTAACAAAAAATCTCGAAAATCACAAATTAGGGCAAAAAATTTATGCGTTCGAGTTCTAGAGTTATGGAGGCTCTGATACCACATGCTGGATGCAAATTATGCAATCCCTAGATCACCATAACCAAAACAAGAACATGCATAATTGAGAAGAAAATTAACGCACCTGTTTTGGGATCCATCGTTCTTGAAGCGGAAGCGAAACACGATGTTACACGCGCAAGTCCTTCTCCTCTCCTTGCCTCCGTATCACCGGCTTATGAGGCAGCCCCCTCACGTTTAGCATTAGGTAAACGCTCCTTAGGTGATGATACATGTAAGAAATTAGGGTTAGAGGAGAGACTTGAAAGACTATTTATGTAGCTTCAGTGCGCCCCCTCATTACGGGCAGCCAACTCTACCATACTACTCATCTTACCATATATTGACTAATTAAAACCTTCTATCTCACCTGACCAACCCCTGTAAAACGGTAACCGTTAAATGGTAAATTACAATTCAATTAATGTAGTCCATATTAGGAAAACTCTTACAGATAGAACATAATCAAATTCATAATTCGTCACTCCAACTGGAGAAAAAAATCTAATGGAAAGCTCAAAGTGCCAATGTGCTTTCTTCATCTCGTTCGCTCTTCTCTTCCTTCCTTCCACCGAAGCTCCAGAACTCCTTCAGGAAGGTGAACTCTCTCTTCAACACCCCCCACAAATTTTGGTTGAAGAAATACGATGAATCTTCTATCTGATAATCTAAGGAGGACCGGCAAAGTTGCCAACGTGCAAAGGAGGGAGCATATCTACACGGGTGCAGACCATCGCCATGTCCGCCATGTGGTGTTTTTGAACGTGGACCTTACCCTCCGCTAAGTTGGCCCTACGGAGCCATGTGTTAAGGAAATAAGAACAACTCAGCCAACGCAGAGTGACTACTCTGCTGTCACAACTTCAACAAAGGAAGATAATGAAAGTGAAAGGGCTGCAGCTATTGTAAAGATCAGAGGAAGTATAGCACAAAGCGAAGCACACAAGTTAGGGGAGACTATTTGACTGGGAAAGCCACGTCATGAAGTGAGTCGGTGATGAAGACCTCAATTTACACGTGTGCTGTTATTCAGTTTAGGATGAAACATATTAGAAACCGTTTTCTTCTTTTCTGTTTTTAAGTTCAGTTTTCCTTTCTTCTTCTTCGAGGAGTCTTCTTAGCAGCCTCGCTGAGTTCATAAGAGAGAGTGAAAACATAGAGCACGCCGATTGATGAAAGCTCTGTGTTGAATAGCCTGTACTATGAAGATACTGAGAGATAAGAACATAGCATTTTATTCATTGATGTTCTGAGATGTACAGCTTTGTACTACAAATACATTGAATTAGAGAGATTCAAAAGCTTCCTGCTTATTCTTCAGCTTTCAGTTCATTTTTCTTTATCTTCTCACCATGAGACCAGGAAGCTAAATTAAGCCGCTCATGATGGCCAAATCGCATCATAGTATGAAGTATATTTTGGGGCACCGTCGTCGTGAACGAATAAAGAAGCGGAGTGAAGTCAGTTACTTGATGGAGAGTCTCCACGCCCAAAACATATCAAGGATGAATATTATGTATGATGCATTTCAAGGTAGAAGACAATAAGGCAATGGAAGAATCGTTTAGTTTAGGGTATTGTGTCTTTTGAGGAAATAAAAGGAATGGAGACGAAGCTTGTCTCTAAGGTTTCTATCTTATTTTCAAATTCCAATGTAATAATTAATATAAATGTATGTGCAATGAGTTGCTTGTGCTGCAATCAATTACTGTTTAATGGACCTATTAAAGTATTTAAATACTAAATCCTACCTTTATAAGAAAAGCTAGCATAGTTTCCCCCGCAAGAAGAAGATTATTCTCTATTTCTTCGGGAAGAAAGAGATGAGAACACTATTCTTTAAAGTTGCATGTGTACATATATATTATAAGTAAATTTCATTGCAAAGATCCATACCTAGAGAAAAATTGCCCAAAAAATCATAAATTTATTGCACGTCTATCAATTTAACCCTAAATTTTCTCACATTTTGCCAATTGAATCCTAAATCTTCACAAGTTTTGCTAATTAAGGGCGCGTTTGGTAACGTTTTTGTTTCGGGGAACAATTTTTGAATAGAAATATGTTTTTTTGCTTCTGTTCCCGGAAACAATTTCTGAGTATAAAAATGTGTTTGGTAACTGCAAAAAATTTATATTCCAGAAATAGAAATACGTTTGGTAAACTGGTATAATTTTGTTGTTTCTTTTAATTTTTCAATATTTCTATTTTATTTTTCCTTTTTTTCTTCTTTTTTTTTTTCCTTCTTCTTCCTCCTTTGTGGCCGGTTGCTGGCCACGGTGGCGACCGCGACCTGATGGGCGAGGTTCAGCGAGCTCACCCGAGCCTCGCCGGAGCCACCGTGAGGGCCGGCGAGCTTGCGAGCCTCGCCGGGCCACCATGAGGGCCGGTGAGCTTGCCGAAGCCTCACCAGGGCCACCGTGAGGCTTGGCCTCGCTAGATCTAGGCAAGACCGAGCCTTGCCGGTGGCCTCGATGGCTAGGCGAGCCTCACTAGGCCACCGACGAGGCTCAACCTTGCCCAGGCGGTGTGAAGTCAGCCTCACCCTGGCCTGGCGTTGGGCCATTGTTGGGCGACGCCGATCTGGCGGTGGCTTGACGAGGCCAAGCCTCTTTGATGGCTGGGCGAGCTTCACCAGATTTGGGCTCGGCGTCGTTGGCCATGGCCGAGGTCAGTGACCGGCCAAAAGGAAGAAGAAAGAAAGAAAAGAGAAGAAGAAAAAAGAGAAGAAGAAATAAGAGAGAGAAAAATTGTTTCTCGAAAAATTGTTCGAAACAAGAAGCTACTTTTTCTACTTTGTTTTTGTTCCAAATTTGTTCCTGAACAAAGTTTTACCAAACACGTTTCTGTTATTTTTTTGTTCCCTAGAACAAAAGAATAGAAATTTTTGTTCTGGGGAATAGAAACACTTTTTAACAAACATGCCCTAAGTCTATCCGGAAAACATTGACGTGGACTGGCCAACATGGCACGGTCGGTGTTGATGTGGATGATTGTTGGGAAAATATTTTCGTTCATTCATATTTGTAGCAATACAAGCGATCATTTTTTAGAATTTCTTTTTTTCTTTTCCGTAAAATAAACGGAGCCTAACGCAAAGAAAATAAGGAATAAATCCACGTGATAGAGAATATCTTAAAAACAAGGGGAATAAATGAAATTAAAACCTTTATGCTTGTCACGCGCGAATTTAGAATCAGGTAGGGTGACAACGTGGGTAATCTTTGCAATTTATATAATTGCGTAATCAGAAAAAAGCAAAACAAGCTTTATTCCTAATCCGTTCATAAGCATGGGTAAACAAGCTACTGATACCTGGCGGAGCGACAAAGAGGACATGACTCCCTCCTCTCCGGTCACTTGCCGATGCACTATGCATGGAAGACATGCTCCCAATGCGTCCGAGCGGCCATAGACTCGGCTCAGAGCTCCTCACGACAGATCAAAGGAGCCCTTTCAATCCCAATCTTGCGCTGTAATTCCCCACCCAGCAAGTTCGAAGGCCATCACGTCGTCCAATGGCGTCACTGTCGCAACAAGGACTCGGAGACCCGTGGCAACGATATATATAATCTTAATTTGTCAATTTAACCGATATAATTTATTTTTCGCGATGAGGGTTTATTGATCTTAATTTGTCAAATGTGATATTGATTTTTGAAAATCATTATCTGTCATGTATGTCATAATAGACATCCAAAAATATGCAGACACTTATAAACAAAACATGTGGAAGAAGAAGAGATGCTAAATTAGAGAGTACTAGGATTACAGATTTGCTAAAATGATATAAATTGCAGACTAAAGCTCGCGTGGGAACGGGCAACATGGCTCGATGTGACAAGAACTTTACCCGCATTAATATGCTTTGAAGCGCTTAGCTACTGTCCAAAAATGTCCAACAAAGTCACCCATGTTCTCCCGATATTCACTTTCTGGTCCTGAAAGAAGATAATTCTCTACTTCTTCGGAAAAAAGAATTACGAACAGTATACTTTAAAGGGGACACTTACAAAACTTTGTAATGGTGCGTACGTACGCACCTTGTTTTGTTAGAACGTATGCACCTTGTTTTGTTAGAGTGCACATGTGAATGAGTTATGTTAGAGATATTACACTTAGGAAAATTGATATGGGGCAAAATAGTTTATATATAACTAGCGCATAACTTAATGGCTTAAGCTTTTGAATAAAAATGGGTCAAATTAGATATATTAACATGCTCGGACTTGGGCTTTCTCTTAGTGATCTTCTCGAGCGAAGGTATCGGGCTTTTGCCACGTACTCCCAACCAATAGTATCCAAGCCATTGATTGTGATTTCCAGGTAAGTGAGCATTGTGGTGTAGCAACGATGGCCTATAGGGATGAAGTTGGGCATTGATGGAGATTCAATTTGAGATAAGTTAATGTAGAAGTATACTTGAATTAAATGGGAGCAGACCTTATACTGAGCTCACATGCAAGAGGAAGATTGTTAGGACTCATGTATAAGTGAGTTGTATTAGAGAAATCCCACATTGGTATGGTATAAATAAGTTAATATATCATAATTAGCCTATAACCTATCAATTTAAGCTTTTGAGTGAAAATGGATCCAAAGAGATATATTGACGGGCTTGCACTTGGGCTTCCTCTTGGCAGTCTCCCTTGATAATAGTATTAGGCTTCTATTGCGCGCTCTTAACAATTTTTCTAGGTAAGATAAATTTCTTTTGTTATACAATGGAAAAGTAGAAGGATGGGGATAAAGTAGACAATTACTCGAGCGAGGGGGAGTTGCAAGGGTCATGGCAGTGATGTTGCTTTAATTAGCGAGTGGCCAAAAAGGTTCCTAGCTCGACACCTAAACTAATAATGGATTACCTTGTTAAATGTCCTTGTCCAAATTGGATTGACTTGCCATTGGGCAGATCGATTTGGCAACTAAACCTCACCTAAGTCATCATCATTTCATTGCAATACAAGAAAGTGTGAAGAGTATCAAATCGGATGGCAAGAGTGGCGGTTGGAGCCCTTTCAAATGACCTTTCTTTTAACTAAAAATGATTTTTCTTATGAATCATGTATGGACTCAGTATCCCTCCCTGGACCAACCTTATAGTTGGACAAATACCATTTCATGCTTAAGGCACGAGGTAAATGTGTCAATGTCTTGGGTTCAAAATCCAATTTGGCATAATATTGTATGGCTCTCGGTTGAGAAGAATTGATTTCTGACTAGTAAGTACGCACGAGGTAAATGTGTCAATGTCTTGGGTTCAAAATCCAATTCGGCATAATATTGTATGGCTCTCGGTTGAGAAGAATTGATTTCTGACTAGTAAGTACAGATAGCTTTTATTTGACTAAATCCAAATGAACTGCTCTAAAATATTAACTCACTACATCATGATCGACGTTCTGACAGCTTTGTGGCTCCAAATCTGTATATCTAACATCTAGCCGGACAAGTTTTTTAATAGATGCAAGTGAAGGTGTCCGATTTTGTGACCCGGGTTGGCTCTATAATGCTTAAGTAATACGAGAGAGAGAGAGAGAGAGAGAGAGAGATGGCATTTGAAAGGGCAAGGAAGGGGATGGAACATGCCATTATGCAATTATGGCGGACACGCAGTCTCTTTTGGTCTGCGGGTCGGAATTAGGAAAGAAAGAAGAAGAAGGCTTTGTGATGAAAAAATGTGGAAAATTTCAAGGGAAATTGACAAATGGGCCACTTTTCTTTCTACCATGTTGAAAACATGCGTCGCAATTCCATGTAGATTTATGAGGATTAATTGAATGAAAAAATTGAAGTGCTCCGTACCGCATAAAAGAAGAACAAGAAGAAGGATCATCAACTCCTTGTAACTTTCATCTTTTAATTCACGCTTTAATCTAAATTTTGTAGCTCAGGTACTTTGATCTTCTTAAAAAATTAACTTTCGAAACTTTCACAACAATCACATATTAATGTGTTAAAGTACATCTATTTTTTATTTTATTTTGGTAGCTATCTAAAATACGAATCATGTAATTTAAAGTTAGGCAATATATGTCTTTTTCTATAGGAAGTCGTGCAACTTGGTGACGCCATCGCCATCTCTTATTAATTAAAAATCTCTTACTCCTCAGACTTATCCAATAAGAATATTCCGAGCATGTCTATTCGATGTTGACACCTAAATTTTAATTAGGTTTTTAGGCCTTAATCTCTCTTTTAATCCTTATTTTCCTTGTGATGCCGCCTTGCCTCCGATTTGCCCCAGTGTGGGGTGGTTCTTGACAGGGGTTTCAAAGAAACTTCACAAGTGTATGAGGCTCAAAGGTGAGCAATGAAATGCCCCTCACTGTTTTTGGTTATCGTACCATTCACGAGAGAACCTTTTACCCTGCTGACATGGAATTTTCTGTACTCATCTTACAAGTGTATGGATAGAGGACTGTGTGTAGGATATGGCTTGCCTTTCATCATCCTGACGGGCCTCATCCAGCATGCTTGATCAATCTTATATTCTTTATTCAGCTGTCTATTTTGATAATCCTTAATGGAATCAGTGATTTAGACAGACAAAATCATTATGCAAATTCCATTTGAGAAAATGCATGCAATATTTTAAATACGATAGAGTTTGTATTCTCAGAACAAACGAATGGTTTTTACTCAAAAAGACTTTATTAATAGCTTTAGGGGTGAACAGAATGGTGTTTCCAAATATCAAACCATTAAGTCGTGATTTGGTGGGCATGGGAGAGCCCGGGCTAAACCTAATAGACCTAGTCGAACCACTAGCCTCTGCAGGCACCCACCCTAACCGGGCGCCGAAAAAAGAGGTCGCGACATTCGGAGTTGCTTTTAAGACCATCACCGACCTTGGTGAGGCACCGTTGTGGTCACTTGATGTTTGGACTCTAGTGTCGCATGAAACAAGATAACTCGCAACGGTTTTGGAGTCAATTGAATCTGGCATTTGTAGATGATGTATCGATCCGATCGTGACAGGTGTGGCCTAGAACATATTGGATTTATAACCTTTTTTTTTTTTCTCTATTGACTAGTAACGACATGGGGGTCAGCTTGCTAACGAGGTTTGTGCACCACACAATCATGTGATAATGCTAATAGTGCCATTAATTACATCAATGTCTATTATTTGCATCATAATCCTGTCACAGAATCATTATTGTGCTATATCTGGTCCTTGGGGTTATAGCAATCATATGTAGCTGGTCTTCGTAATACCTATTACATGCCTATTACAATTTATGCGTGATAAAGATTTGTATGAATCTCCCGCAGTTTCTCTTCTCTCCCCCTTCTTCTGTCTGCACTTTAATTGAAATCATTTGTTAGGTTGACCGTAAAGGCATAAGATATCATTCAGGAAAATTATCTAAAAAAAGTCCTAGGCCTATTGTATTTGTGTTAATTCATTTTAAACTTTTCAATTGTGTGAATTGGTCAAAACTTTAAGAAAATTTGTTAGTTTTTTAGTCATTTCATTAATTTTGGCAAAAAATTGATAACGTGGATGCCAGGTTGTTGTATGTGGTATGATTAGCGTTTATGTGGATAATTTTTACAAATTTTTTAAAATTGAATTTTTTTAATAATTTTATTTTTTGCCTTTTCTTTCTCTTTCTCTTTCCTTCTTCCTCAACTGATCACCATGAAAGGTGATTGGCCAAAGGTGAGGGTCAACCTCGTCAAGGCGAGGCTCAAACTCGTTGGCGAGGTTGGTCGGTCCTTGCAGGTCCTTGAAGGGAAAAACAAAAGAAAATAAAAAATTATTAAAAATTTGATTTTTAAAAAAACATTTGCAAAAATTGTTTACATCGGCATTAGGTGTGCCATGTAGGATGAACGGTATCCACTTTAGTAATTTTTGGCCGAAATTTGTTGGATAAATTCAATTAACAAAATATAAAAATGTTTATAACTAAATTGGCACAAGTGTAAGAGATTTAGAACTTTTTTATAATTTTCCCAATATCATTTACATGAAACTTATTGATCTCATGACAACGCATCCTATGTGGTCCGCGAGATCAACCAGGCTCGTTTCCTAAAAAGACAATTTACACCGGATGATAAAGCATAATCAAATTCATAATTTGTCACTTCAACGTGAGAAAAACATTATAAATAGCCACCTCTTGGAAAGCCCAAGGCACCAAGCCTAACTTACCAAAGACCTCTCACCAAAACTAATAATGAGGAAGGCTTTTGTTCTTGTTTGCGCTCTCTTCATCTCCTCCGTTCTTCTCCCCTCAGCTCTTCTCCTCCTTCCTTCCACCGAAGCTCGAGCACTCCTTCCAGGTGAAGACCTTCCAGGTGATCTCTTTCTCTCTCCCATATTTCAAATCGATGTGATTGGTCAAAGAAATACAATTAATCTTCTATCTGATGACGTCAGCAGGAATGGCGCCGGGGGCCATAAATTGCACACGATTTCGGTATAAACCGTGCACACCGGTACGACCTCCAAGTTGTGGTATTTATAAACGTTGCCCTCCGGGAGTTAGTCCTCAGAGCCATGAGACCATGCAGTTAGAGTAAGCCGCTCATGACGGCCAAATTGCATCATAATAATATGAAGTACTTTCACGACACCGTCATCGTGAATGAATAAAGAAGCTGAGTGAAGTCAGTCACTTGATGGAGCCTTGTTTCAATACCTAAAAATGAATTAAGGATGAATACTATGTAGAGGATGCAATTTAATGTATGAAACAATAAAGCAATGAATGAATCGTCTAGTTTATGGTATGTATCTTTTGAAAGGAAAAGGGAACAGCGACAGAGCTTGTCACAGGCTTCATCTTCTCTTTCAAATTGCAATATGATGAATTATCTAGATGTAAGTGCAATGAAGTGCTTGTCTAATCTGTGAAAGTAGCTTCCAGGAGTTCCTGAATTTCTTGCCTGCCTGTGATTTTCTTCATCTAGGATGGAGAAGTATCTGTCTCGTCTCTGTTTTCACCACGAATGTTTCATATCTTAGCTTATTTTGAAAACAAATAGGTGTGGCTGTTTGGAAGGGAATGATTAATAAGGCAATCCGTAGCCTTCATCGCAAAAGAGTAAAGAGTATAAACTATGATACAAAAATTTTCTAGTCCGACAAATCCTCCAGTAAAATCGAAGCAACATAAATATGATCCTTCCATTCACAGTCATATAGTATAAGGTGCAAGTTCAACATCTTTGTGTTCTAACCAAAATTGAGCTTGGTCAATTGAGGACTCTCCAGCTTGAAGAAGTTAAGAACAGAAAAGAACTCTCGCAGAAATGGCAGCAGACTTTCTTCGAAACCGATAACAACTTGGCATATAATTGGCTTCACATCAACCGATACTAGTTAAACGAAGCAGATAAATTTGCATTGCATTTGAGAGAAATCAACCACAACAAAAAGAGGTTCTCAATGTTTCAGGGCAAGCTTTCTCATTCAGTTCTGATTTCATAGAACAAAACCAATGTCAAAAGAGCCAGACCATTCCTTGCCAGAAAATGGCCAATGTGAAGTCCGTCTGGATCTTAAACAGCATATACCCCAGCATAAACGTGCGAGAGAATGAAAGCATCATCCAACTGACCATCCTTCATTTACTTCACTTCCTTCGCATGACTGAATAGTAGACTCATCTTGATGTTCCTCTGTACGAGCAAGTCTTGGATTAACGCGGTGAACCTGAGCCCAGCTCACATGCATCTATCGTTGGATGAGGCGTGCCGAGTGGAACCCACATAATCCTACGATGCATGTAAGTCGGGCTATATTATTTACATACTTGATGGTTGGACGCTTACGTTACACCCAATTTTGCCACCGCACTTACGGAGAAAATTGAGTGGGCATCGCAAGATGACGTACCTATCACACATTCTAATAGGCCCTGTAGTGGATGACTTAAAACCTCTCTTTCGTCAACTCACTAGGATTGTCAGAGTTGGAAAAATAGGCCAAGAATAAGGGATGTAATTTTGTTCTTTTGTATTCTTTTGTATATCATTTACATTGTATGAGTCCCTATTTATAATAAATTGAATATCTAACTAAGGAAAAAAAAAGAGAAGATACATTAAATCAAATCCAATCACAGATTGACATAATTAATCAAATATAATCTCTTGTAATCTTGAATTGATTGATCATAATCTTTAGCTCGATCCTCTCATATCTCCAGCATGATTCTCGCATATCTCCAACACTCCCCCTCAAGTTGATGTCTGATAAATATCCAAGACGCCCAGCTTGCTTAGTAGATATGCGTGTTGTCGTTGACATAATGATTTGGTAAAAATATCAGCGGGCTGTTCCATGGTTCCAATTCCATTTGTCTCGATTACTCATTCTTGGATCTTGTCTCGAGTGTAGTGGTAGTCTACTTCAATGTGTTTCGTTTTCTCATGAAAAATGGGATTTGCTGCAAGATCTAAAAGCAAGCCTCGTATCCCAAGATCTGAAAGCAAGCCTAATTTCGGGACGAATTGGATTTTTTTCTCTCCTCTTGAAAGGGAGAGGCCCGTTTGTGGACCCAAATTTTCCAAAACAAGGACAATTTTCTTAATCCTACTTGTCTAATCCATATTTTTCTACGGCGAGGATATCCACAATTTTGGGAATCCGCAGTAAGTAGCTAAATCTGGGGACCGTTACGTTTCGTACTGATCTCATGGATCGAGAAAGATGCGAGGCGAAATTCGGGGAATATATAGTACTTGGAATTCGGAGAAGTGGATCGAGCATGACATATATATACTTGGTCACTTGTAGAATTTAACCGGCGATGTTGTTATGTTAGTAGGAACCATTATAGAATTAGAATCGCTGGCTTTTTCATTGGCGTCTTTTAAATCGGTACGCAATCTTATGCTAGTAATTGAGAAAGAATACGACTCATAGGAGTTTAAAATCGACCATTCCGAATTGAATTGTCTGATGATTTCAATTAAATCAAGAAAAAGGGAAATTCTTTTAACATAAAATTATTCATTGATTCGGATTGATGATGAACAGGATCTTGTTTCCAAACTCAAGCTGGATTCTGATGCTTAAGTTGACTATTTAAGTCCATGTCCATGTTGAGTCGTAGACAAGATTACACAGTTAATTTTGAGTATTAGGAAATTAATCGCTAGCCTAAACTCGTTGAAATGTCATTCTTATTATGATAATATTTTACATTTAATCAACAACAAATGTTTATCAAGATGTCATTTGTTCCATGACGTATGAATAATTTGAAAATTTTTTTCTTAAAAATATTAATTCATATCACTTGAAATAATTAATCAATATAAGATATTTTCATTACCAATAGTAATTTATGACACCCACCCATGGGCATTGTAGATGGTGTGCGTGTTCTCCCTCATCGCCGAGATCGAGGGTTTGAAGCTTCTCGTTTGCATTTCCATGACTTAAGTGGGAGTCTCGGGGGCAAATTACTAGGTCGGCCCGAGGTTTTACGTCTAAATAGTGGTGGTGGCGAGAGGGCGATGTGACCCCGGTTTTATGATTTTACGTCTAAACAGTGATTTGTTCCGGGAATAATTTATGATCATAAAATGATTCCTTTTGATTTTGTTCCCGAGAACAATTTCTAATCATTTTAAGACGTTTGGTAACTGTCCAAAATTTTTATTCCCGAAATAGAATTGCGTTTGGCACCGTTTTGAAAATTTCTAATTTAAATAATTTTCTTTTAATTTTTAAAAAAAAATTGTTTGATTTTGTTCCTAGGAACAATTTCTAATCATTTTAAGGCGTTTGGTAATTGTCCAAAATTTCTATTCCCGAAATAGAATTGCGTTTGGCCTTGTTTTGAAAATTTCTAATTTAAATAATTTTCTTTTCATTTTTTAAAAAATTTGTTTGATTTTGTTCTTGAGAACAATTTCTAATCATTTTAAGACGTTTGGTAATTGTCCAAAATTTCTATTCCCGAAATAAATTGCGTTTGGCACCATTTTGAAAATTTCTAATTTAAATAATTTTCTTTTAATTTTTTAAAAAATTTGTTACTTTCTTCTTCTTCTTCAAGCTTTGTTAGTCGTTAGAGCATTGTCGGCCCATGGTGAGGCCAAGCCTCACCGACAGCTGGGTGAGGCTCGGCTGAACTTTGGTTGGGCGGCCTCGCCGACAGCTGGGTGAGGCTTGACTGAACTTTGGTTGGGCGGCCTCGTTGACAGCTGGGTGAGGCTTGGCTGAACTTTGGTTGGGCGAGCTTTGTTAGTCGTCAGAGCGTTGTCGGCCCTTGGTGAGGCCAAGCCTCGCCGGCACAGGTGAGGCTCGGCTGAACTTTGGTTGGGCGAGCGGCCTTGCCTAGATTTGGCAAGGCCGAGCTCGCCCAGCTGTCGGTTGGGCTTGACCTCGTCGAGCCACCGCAAGGTCGGCCTCGCCCAGCGGCTGGGCAAGGTCAAGCCTTGCCTAGCTATGGCTCGGCTAAGTCTTGCTCGGCCAAGCGAGGCTTGCCGGTGGCCAAGGGAGGCCAAGGTGAGGCTCGCCTGGCCATTGGTGAGGCTCGGCCTTTCTAGATCAACGGGCAAGCCTCTAGCGAGCTCGTTGGATCTCGCAGGCGAGCGGTGAATGGCAACGGCGACGGCAGTGGAAGAAGAAGAGAGAAGGAAGAACAAGAACAAAAAAAAAAAGAGGAGAAAAATTGGGTTGGCTTGATCTAGAATTGTTCCTGGGAATAAAGAATCAATTTTTTTTACTCCTTGATTCTACTCTAAATCTATTTCCGGAAACAAAAGATTTATTGAACGGATTTTTGTTCCAAATTTATTCCTGGAACAAAAGAATAGAATCAAACACTATTGGTTGCTAAACGCATCCTAAAGTACAATGATATAGAGTGGAGATTGGATGGGTTTTTTAATCTTTTGTTGGGGAGTGAGGAGAGGAATTTTCAACCCTCTTCGTTGAAGGAAACTTTTTCTTTAGAAGTGAATATTTTCTGACATGCAGAGAAGTGTTTGGATGCCATACATCCACTGCAAGAGGGTCATGTGCTGTTCTTCTAGTTATCTGAGTTCTTTTTACGAGATTACATAAACAATGACCTGGGCTTCTTGCCATTGGCTTTAATTGCATATTGGGTTCTAGAGCACAAAATTACAATGTCTATAATGGAATGCCATGCTCCCCCACCCCCCCCAAGCATATCTGCACTGTAGTTTGGAAGCACAGAGTGGGTAGAATATCCTGATTCTTCTGTAATGACCAACATGCACAAAGTTACTTGTATGCATGGTTCCTCTCAGTTTTGTTATGTTTCAGATCCTGCCACGGTGTTGTATAAGCTCCCAATTGCTCAAATCTCGTTCTGTTTGGATCCTTTTTCCCCTTTGCAACTGACTTTGCTGCTTCAATTTTCTTGAATAGAAAATACTTGGAAGAGCCTTGTGTATGGGTGGAGTCAAACACAACTACGCTTAGCATATTGTCCTCCCAAGCTGAGATTGGAGTTGGCTTTTTGCTGCTAGTCTCGTTGTTATCGTACGTTGTTAATGGAATTCACTTTTTTTCTTTAAGCTCACTGAGCTGCTTGCTTTTCTCGCTGTCAATTTGTACACTCACATGACGTTATGTGTTTGTGCATCTTCAGGTGGCAGCGCAACATCATACAGACGTTCATGTATTGGCAGGTATGTCTCATAATCCCTTCTTCTTCTACTTAAGCTGATACGGACCGGTCTAGTGAGTACCATTTTTAGAGGAATATACTGAATGCATGAATTCTCTTATAGTATTTAAATAATGTGCTGTTGATGAGAGAATGTGGATGACATGAGACACTGCTGAAAGAACCATGGTTGGATTATGTGATTAGTAGTTTAGAATGTTTTGTTTTTGACACCGAGAGGACTAATAACCTTTTCATGGTTAGTCCAAGAATCTTAGATGGAGGTTGTGATGGATGGACCACATTTTGTTATTCTAGTCCTTGAGAATGAACTTTTTGTCACGCCACACATTAGGTGTTTTCTCTCCCTTTTCTGATTTGAAGTCTCAATAAGAGAAGGGGATTCAGAGAATCAAAAGGCCGCCTACATAGAGATTTATGAGTTCTAACATGAGGATTTTTACTTTTCCCCGCTGCAGCTTTTAAAGCTCATGTATCATGCCCTGCATCTGCGGGCTATCATCAAAGTGCATGGACTAAGATTGGAATCAGTGTTAATCCGCTTATTCAACGCTATGCTCCATTCTTGAACACTCCATTATCTGCTGCTCAGAGATGGTGGTTCAGGTAGTGCCCGAAAGGTAGGAGACTTCTTGGGAAGCCATTTTCTTTCTAGGACTTCTGGTGTCTCGTCAGAGGACACGCTGATAAATGTCCGAGAAGGCCATCTTAAACTCTAGATGGATGGTGATTAATACTTTAAAACCGTGTCTCTGTTCTTGATTCTCGATTGGTTCTGGTAGGCCATCATGTCCTGTTTTCTCGCTGATGTTGTCATAGCTTAATTGATTAGTAGTTTGATTCATCTACTCGGTAGACCAAAATGGAGGTTGGAATATGCCCTTGGCATCATTTAAAACGGCACCTTGTCTTTCAGACTCGGAAATGACCTCTTGGTGATTGGCGTGGCACCTGAAACGTACTCATGTCTTTGACCTATAACTGCATGCGCCCACTCGTGAATCATTTGTATGCTCGTGTACTTCGTTTGTGATGTTCTGCTTGTTAAAGTGCTAAAATATATTCGTCATCAACTACAGTTGTAATGAACTTTCGGTTTTTACTTTTGGGATCGGTTGTGTTTGTCCCCAACACTCTTCTGCTTCCCTCCATACGTGTATATGTATCTAAGGAGAGAAAATAGCATTGAGATCATTAGAAAGCCACTAGTAAGATTTAACCTTATTATGTACATTAGAATAATCAATCAAGAGGCATTGTCTGAACATGTGGAAGTGTCTATTTTGCTGCATAAAAGTGTATATGTTGACAATTGACAATTGCTCACAATCATGTATACTCGACCATAAATTTTTGTCAATTGGTTTTGGATGGATTCATGCTCAACACGAGAAAACAGGAAAACAAACATTATTAAATAGCCACATAATTGGAAGAAAAATGTATCATGAGTAATCAAATATCTAATATTTTCATAATACTCATTTTCGAATATACGCTGTAATATGCTAGAACTTTTGAACGTGTAAGTTATACTTATTTTTGAATGTGCCCTGGAAATGCGATAGAACCCTCTGAACATAAATGATTTTTATATCCTTCTATATGTATTCCGATTGGTGTACAAGAAAGAATAGAATTATGCATATTTTTAGATACCTTTTATGGCATAAGACTAATAATGATTTTAAAAAATGAACATCATATTTGACAAATTAAGATCAATAAAAGAATATCCCTCATCACCAAAAAGAAATTATATAACATGCTTTATAAATTAAAAAAAAAAAAATGATAAAGTTACTCATCAATACATGTACGAGAAGTGGAGACGTGGGATTAGAGAGGGCTAGGATTTGAGATTTGCTAAAATGACTATCATAAACTAAAT
Source organism: Eucalyptus marginata (assembly GCA_014182565.1). Taxonomy (NCBI): domain Eukaryota; kingdom Viridiplantae; phylum Streptophyta; class Magnoliopsida; order Myrtales; family Myrtaceae; genus Eucalyptus; species Eucalyptus marginata. The sequence continues at coordinate 31,225,166 of CM024593.1, forward strand.
TACAGGGTAAAGTTCGCGTGACAACGTGCCATGTGGCTTAATCTGGCGAGAGCTTTACCCACTCTAATATGTAATTTTTCTTAATCATTTCAAAATTCGAAGCGAAATAATTTTCTTTTGTTATATTGATGAAATAGCGAAAGAGATAATAATAAAGAAGAAAGAAACTAGAGCGAGGTGAGCGGTAGGGGTCATGGAGGTGATGTTAAATCGATTTGTGAGTGGCAAAGTGCTTTCCTAGCTTGTCATAATTTCATATAATTTAATGAGAAATGATTAGATGATAGTTTATAATTTATTCTGACAAAAACAATGTGTTTTGAACTATAAAAAGTCAAATGATTATAAATTATTATAGGTCCACTTCTTCAAGCATTTGTGGTTCATAATAAATTGTTATTTTCATAGTAATCCAAAAATTATTATGATAGCAAAACTCTAATCTAAATCAATAATGTGTTACCTTCTTAAACGTCCTCGTGCAATTGTGATTATAAGTGACTTTCCCTTTCACGTGTGGGAATTTTCGTATGAACTATTATTGAAAGAAGGAAATGTTATGTGTAGACTCAGTCTTCCTCTAGAGACAAAACATTAAGGTTGAACGCATATAACTCTATGCTTAAGGCGCAAGCTACGCTGATTTTTGTCTTCTTTCATTTAGTGATTGGGTCTTCTTTCATTTAGTGATTGGTAAAATGTGTTGATGTCTCGAGCTCAAACCCAATCTGCCGTAATATCTGTATGGCTCTCAGTTGAGAAGCAATTGTTCCTCCCCATTAAGTATAGATAACTTATGTTTGACTAGATCCATGTGAACTACTCTAAAATAATCATCTTGCTACAACATCCTACTTTCTAGCAACTTTGCGCTCCAAATTTGCATTTATCTAGCCAACAATTATTTATTTATTTATTTATTTATTTATTAATACATGAGTTTCTTGCATGGTCATCTCTTCTAATGAGGCCAGCTTGTCTTAGAAGAAGGTTTTCACCGGGGTTACCTTGATCGTCTTCCATTAGCTGCATCTACTCTCTGATAAACCTATCAAAAGGGGTTATATACCCATTTCTTAATCCAATATGATGGCCTAAGGTGTTGTATAAGTTAGATATATTCAGTAAATGAGTAATAAATAGATTTAAATATAATATAGGTCATACTTCCACCTTAATTTATGTATGAGTTTTTTGAAATTGGGTTAAATATGAAAGTTTTAGCAATATAAATCGGATTGGGTTGGGTCATTATATTTGTATTGCATGTAAATGTGATAAAATAGATGAAATAAGTCTATCGGGATTGGATCATTTTCGCTTCGATGAAATCTCGATTCCAATCCATTGCTAGGTAGTGGCTTTAAATATGTAGGGCATGTCAAGGACACATGTCAATCGCTTATAGGTGAGTGTCCAATCCATCGCTAATTGTCACACCCAAGATAGATCCACAGAGATGACAACTTGGCATAAGCCCCACGACGAAAACTCGAGTTGCTGTTGGAAGACAAGGGTGCATATAGACTTGTGTTAGTCCTTGCAGTCCTTGCATCAGTCGGATTTGAATTAGAGTCAAAACCGAAGGCTTTGTCGAAGGCAATCTGGAAATATTTTCGGGGAATATGATAAATGGACCACTCTCCTTTCTACCATGTTTTAATGTAGGCTGCATTGTCGCGCGCATTTAGGAGAATTAATTTAGTGGAAAAATGTTGGGCAAAAAAAAAAAAAATTAATGGAAAAATACAAATACGGTGGAAAAGGAAAAATCAACTTCTCTTGCTTTTAAAGTGGGTTAGATCGACCCATCACTTTTTTTAATTAAATCTAAATTTTGCAAGTCACATGCTTGAAATTTTATTAAATCCAACGTCCCTAAAACTTTCACAACATTCAAATATGACCAACATCATTGATAACTCTATAAAAATAGAGTTATTTTACCTATTTTAGGCAACAATTAATGCAATATCTATGAGAAAATATTTAGATTTCCTTCTGATTATTTGAATTTTCCTTGTTTATATAGAATAATGAGATATGGAAAAGATAAGGAAAAGAATGGCAGAAATCAAGAATTCAAATCAAGCAGCAGTGGAAGATGGATATCAAATTAGGGAATCCTTGATTTTGTTCTTGATGTTATCTGCAAGCGTTGGGAGATTAGATAATTTGGATATATCCTATGAAGAGGAGAACATTGAGAGCCTGAGAGGGCAACTAGGTTTTTGTTAGATCGTTTTTCATTGTTCTATGAGTTTTTCAAGTATTTTGAAGATAAGACAAAAGTGGTGATAGAATTCTTGTTCTTTGATTCAAGATGTTGGGTTTGATTTATATTTTTATTTCTTCTTCTACTATGTTCTAATTTTCTTTTGTTAGGGCTACGATGTAGCCTAACCATGATGATGTGAATTTCATGATTTTTATGTTTTACAATTGATTTCATTCATGTGAATTATATTGTGCATAATGCTTTTAGTGACCGCACCACTTGAATGATCGTGTGTATGTTTGAGACTAAGAAGTGATAATATGCAATTGTTCATTATAATAAATAACCATGAATTAAACGTGGATAGAGATATACCACGTTATTTGTATAACTTTCTAGGTGATCCAAAGACTCATTGTAAGTTCTTAATATTCATAATTTTTAATGTACTTATGTTTATTTTAATTCACATAGTGATATAGTGGATTAACAAACTGAGTAGGTTTACTATACCTAGAGATAGGATAGTAAATATGTTAGGAAATTCTGCCATCACATGTTTGATATCGTTCTTGTACCCACAACAATATAAAATTCATATCTAGTGGTTATCGTGAAATCGGATGCTTCTAACATATTTATTTGATTGATTTATTGCATTTAGTCTCCAAATTTTGTTTTAATTTATTTTCAATTATATTTTGATCTCGTTAAATAAATTTTAGAGTTAATCTATTTTAGTATTTAATTAGTTTATTAATCATCGATCTCCGTGGGACGATATTCTTTCTCATAATTATATTACTTGTTCGACATGTTCACTTGCGTTTAGAATTTTACGAACAACCATATCTTGAATTTCGGCAATGCTTTGCACAATGTATGTCCTCCATAAGAAGCTGCGAGGTGTGTGACAGTATGACCTTCTCCATTGAGAATATTCCGAGAAAGTCTATTCGGGGTTTGCTTTCAAGACTAGGTCAATTGTAAAAAAATGTGTCAATCCTATCGCGACATGTGTGGCCCGTATTGGATTTAGAATTTTCTTTTTCCCCATGCGTGCATATAGACTTGTGTTAGTCCTTGCAGTCCCTGCATCAATTGGATTTGAATTAGAGTCAAAACCGAAGGCTTTGTCGAAGGCAATTTGGAAATATTTTTGGGGAATATGATAAATGGACCACTCTCCTTTCTACCATGTTTTAAGTAGGCTGCATTGTCGCGCGCAGTTAGGTTAATTAATTTGGTGGAAAAATACAAATATGGTGGAAAAGGAAAAATCAACTTCACTTGCTTTCAAAGCGGGTTAGATCGACCCATCACTTTTTTAATTAAATCTAAATTTTGCAATTCACACGCTTGAAATTTTATTAAATCCAACATCCCTAAAACTTTCACAACATTCAAATATGACCAACATCATATCTTGAATTTCGGCAATGCTTTGCACATTGTATGTCCTCCATAAGAAGCTGCGGGGTGTGTGACAGTATGACCTTCTCCATTGAGGATATTCCGAGAAAGTCTATTCGGAGTTTGCTTTCAAGACTAGGTCAATTGTAAAAAAATGTGTCAATCCTATCGCGACATGTGTGGCCCGTATTGGATTTAGAATTTTCTTTTTCCCCATGCGTGCATATAGACTTGTGTTAGTCCTTGCAATCCCTGCATCAATTGGATTTGAATTAGAGTCAAAACCGAAGGCTTTGTCGAAGGCAATCTGGAAATATTTTTGGGGAATATGATAAATGGACCACTCTCCTTTCTACCATGTTTTAATGTAGGCTGCATTGTCTCACGCATTTAGGTTAATTAATTTGGTGGAAAAATACAAATATGGTGGAAAAGGAAAAATCAACTTCACTTGCTTTCAAAGCGGGTTAGATCGACCCATCACTTTTTTTAATTAAATCTAAATTTTGCAATTCACACGCTTGAAATTTTATTAAATCCAACATCCCTAAAACTTTCACAACATTCAAATATGACCAACATCATATCTTGAATTTCGGCAATGCTTTGCACATTGTATGTCCTCCATAAGAAGCTGCAGGGTGGGTGACAATATGACCTTCTCCATTGAGGATATTCCGAGAAAGTCTATTCGGAGTTTGCTTTCAAGACTAGGTCAATTGTAAAAAAATGTGTCAATCCTATCGCGACATGTGTGGCCCGTATTGGATTTAGAATTTTCTTTTTCCCCAGTGACTCTTAACGACCTGGAAGTCAACCTACGGACAAGGATGGCATATGCAATTATGTAATTATGTTGGACTAGTAGTCTTTTTTGGTCAATTGGGTTGGAATTAGGAAAGGGATTGGGGTCAAAACTGAAGGCCTTGTGATGACAAAATGTTGAAAATTTGAAGAGAAAATGATACATGGACCACCTTTCTTTCTACCATGTTTTCAACATGTGTCACCATATCACGTTGATTTATGAGGATTAATTGAGTGTAAAAATTCAAAAACTTCGTACTGTAAAAAAAGAAAAAAAAGAAAAAAAAGAAGAAATAACTCCATGTGACTTTCATCTTTGAATTCATACTTTAATATAAATTTTGCGACTCATGCATTTTGATCTTCTTAAGAAATAACTTTTGAAACTTTCACAACATTCAAATATTGATGTGTAAATGTACATATAATTTTTTTTCGGCAACTATTAGAAATATGAATAATAATTCTAAAGCCGGCCAATGTTTGTCTTTTTCTATAGCAAGTTGCGCAGCTTGGTGACGAAATTGTCTTCTCCGCCTCATTAAAAATCTCTTACTCCTTGGGCGTATCCAATGAAAATATCGCGAGCCTGTCTATTCGGAGCTTGCTTTCAAGATCATGACCGATCATAGTGACCAGTGAGGTATAATTTTGGTCACTTGATGCTTGGACTCTTGTGTCCCGCAATACAGACAACTTGTAGTTACTTTGGAGTCTATTGAATTTGGCATTTGTAGATGATGTATCGATCTGGTCGTGACACGTGTGGCCTATAACATATTGGATTTGGAACTATTTTTGTTTCTCTATTTACTAGTAACGACTTGGGGTCAACTTGCTAACAAGGCCTGTGCACCCCACAATCATGTAATAATGCTAATGGTGCCATTAGTTATAGCAATGCCTATTATTTGCATCATAATCCTGTCACAAAATCGTTATTGTGCTATATTTGGTCCTCGTAGTTATAGCTATCGTATGTAGCTGGTCTTCATAATACCTATTATATGCCCATTATAATTTATGTGTGATAAAGATTTGTATAAATCTCCCTAGTTTCTCTTTTCTCCTCCTTCCTCTACCTCCACTTTAATAGAAATCATTTGATAGGTCGATAGTAAAAGCATAAGCTTTGGCGAGGGCGACCCTCGCCTTTGGCTAGTCGGCCATGGGACCAGCGGAGAAAGAAGGAGAAAAAAAAAGAAAGAAAAGAAAAAAAAGGAAAAGAAAAGAAAAAATATATATATTTTAAAAATTCAGATTTTCAAAGAAATTCTTAAAATTGTCTACGTTAAAACTTGGTCATGTCACGTAAGGCGGCTGATATCCACTTTAGCAATTCCTGGTCAAAATTGACAAAACTAACTAAATTGGTAAAAAGTGAAAATGTTTATGACACGATTGGTACAACTAACTAAAAAATTTAGGACTGAACTAGCATAAGTGCAAAAGATTTAGGAATTTTTTGATTATTTTCTTGATATGAAACTTATTGGTCTCACGATGACTAGAAAAAATACCAAAAAAGTTTTAAACTTATTCCATTAGTACTAATTCAGTCACAAACTTACAATTAGACCAATTTAGTAATAAATCTTTTCACATTTATATCAATTCAATCCATCTGGTCAATTTTGGCTGGTTGGCAATGACATGGACATTGACTAATGGCGTGACAATTTTTTAAATAATTTGTTATTTTTTTGAATTTTTTTCTTTTCCTTTTCCTTTCCTTTTCTCCCTTCTTCCTCCTTGAACTCTCAGTGGCTGGTGAGCCTTCAACGAGGGTTGCAAAACCCTTGCTGGTCGTTGGCAAGGGGTTGAGGGTTTCGTAGCCCTCACCTAGCCTCCCCCAAGGCCGGGGGGGAGGCAACTTTGCCCAGATTTGGGTGAGGCCAACCTCGCCTTGGCCTTGGCCTTGCCGTGGGTGAAGGTGCCCTCACCCATGATTGGTGAGGCCATGGCTGCCATCGCCACGGTTTAGGCAAAGATAGCCATGGCATCCCCAGTCACGGGTGAGGCCACCTTCGCCCGTGGCAGGTTAGGGTGAGGCTGGCCTCCCTAAGATCTAGATGAAATCGCCTTGCTTGTAGCCACAGGGCGAGGTCGGGCGAGGCTGCGAGGTTGTGGGCGAGGGCGCGACCCTCGCCACTGGCAAGCCTAGCTAGAGGCTCACCGGCCGTTGAAGGTTTGAGAAGGAAGAAGGGAGAAAAAAAAAAGGAAAAAGAAAAGAAAAAGGAAATAAAATAAAATAAAAATAAAAATTTGAAAAAAATGAAAATATTTAAAATTTGCCACATTGGCGCCTCGCCACCAGCCGGCATCCATGTCAGCATCGGCTGGACAAAATTATTTGAATGGATTGAATTAGTACCAATGTGAACAATTTATGACAAAATTGGTCTAATTGAAAAGGTTATGACTTAATTGGTACTAATGCAATAGGTTTGGGACTTTTTGGTACTTTTCCCACGATAACGCATCCTATTTGGTCCGTGAGATCAACTAGACTTTTCTATTCAAAAGTTATTTCCACGAGATGACAAAACATAATTAAATTCATAATTTGTCAATTCAACTGGTAAAAACAAAACCTCTATGAATAGCCACCTAATAGAAAGCTCAAAGTGCCAAGTTAGAGCTACCTAATACCTCTCCAATATTAACAATGAGGAAGGCCTTTCTTCTTATTTGCGCTTTCTTCATCTCGTTCGCTCTTCTCTTCCTTCCTTCCGCCGAAGCTTGAGCACTCCTTCAGAAAGGTGAACTCTCTCTCTCTCTCCCTCTCTCTCTCTCTCTCTCCATGTTGGTTGAAGAAATACGATGAATCTTCTATCTGATAATCTAAGCAGGACCTGGAAAGATTTCACCGTGCACAGGACGGATAGGGAGATATACACCGTGCATACCGGCACCATCTCCACGATGTAGTGTTTATGTACGTGGACATTGCGCTCGCTAGTTGTCCCAACGGAGCCATGAGACTAGGGAGCTAAATTAAGCCGCTCATGATGGCCAAATTGCATCATAGTATGAAGTATATTTCACGGCACCGTCGTCGCAAAGGAATAAATAAGTGGAGTGAAATCAGTTACTTGATGGAGCCTCGTCCTCACGCCCGAAACATATTAGGGATAAATATTATGTAGGATGCATTTCAAGGTAGAAGACAATGAAGCAATGTGAGAATCGTTTAGTTTAAGGTATTGTGTCTTTTAAGGAAATAAAAGAAATGGAGACGAAGTCTGTCTCTCAGGTTTCTATCTTCTTTTCAAATACCAATGTAATAGGTAATCGAAGTGTATGTGCAATGAGGTGCTTGGCTGCAATCAATTATTGATTAATTAACTTATTAGAGTATTTAAATACTATATCCTACCTTCATTAGAAATGCCTGCATAGTTTCCCTACAAGAAGAAGATTATTCTCTACTTCTCCAGGAAGAAAGAGATGAGAACACTATTCTTTAAAGATACATGTGCACATATATATTATAAGTAAAATAATTTCATAGCAAAGCCCATACCTGGATAAAAATAATCCAAAAAATCATAAACTCATTACATTTTTACCAATTTAATCCTAAATTTTCTCACATTTTGCTAATTAAGTCCTAAATCTTCTCATGTTTTGCCAATTTAGTCTATCCGGCGCTGACGTGGCGGCCGGTGTTGACGTGGATAATTGTTGGGAAAATATTTTCATTCATTCATACTTGTAGCAATTCAAGCAATCATTTTTGGGAATTTTTTTTTTTCAAATCATCTATTTTCGACAAAATAAACGGAGCCTAACGCAAAGGAAATGAGGAATAAATCCATGTGACACAGCATATCCAAAAAACAAGGGGAATAAATGAAATTAAAATCTTTAAGCTTGTCACGCTCGAATTTAGAATCAGGTGGAGTGACAACGTGGGGTAATCTTTGCGAGACATGTAATCGTGTAATCAGAAAAGGCGAAACAACCTTTATTCCTAATCCGTTCATAACATGAGTAAACGGAAGCTACTGATACGTGGCGGAGCGACAAAAGGACATGACTCCCTCCTCTCCGGTCACTTGCCGATGCATTCTGCATGGAAGACACGCTCCCAATGCGTCCGAGCAGCCATAGACTCGAGTTCGATGCGGAAGTTCCGGGGTTGGATATATCGGACGGTTTTCGGTTTGCTTGTGATTTATTGATCAAATTCGCGGTGCAGCGACTCCTGGCTCATTACGAATCCGTCTTGAAATCCGGGCGTGTCTTGAATTCCTGTCGAATCTGTGTCTTTGCTCTGTCAAGAACTCTGATTGAGGGGCTTGTTTTTGTTATTTAAGTTCATCCGCAATCGGTTTATCTTGCGGGAGGCTTTTATGCTTTCCATTTTAGTGGATTCCTGCGCGAATACCCTCCTTTTTCGTGAACGAGGGTATTGAGGAGGAAAGTTTTAGATGAGCGGGCTTTTACCACGTCAGCATTGTGGATAATTTCGAGAGAAACTAATGTAATGATGACGGGACATTATGCTCAAAGCACGAACACAAATTTCTGGACCTGCAAGCGGCATCTGCTCTTTTCGGTATCGTAGTTTATGTTTTGTGTGATGACAATTTAGCTCCTTGTGTGCGGGACAAGTGAATAAGACGGCATGGTGGAGCGACAAAAAGGACATGACTCACCTCCTCTCCGACCACTCGCTGGCGCACTCTGCATGGAAGGCATGCTCCCAATGCGTCCGAGCGGCCATGGACTCGGCTCAAAGCTCCTCCCGACGGATAAAGGTTGCCCGTTCAATCCCAATCTTGCACTGTAATTCCCCCACCCCGCAAGTTCCAAGCTCATCATGTCGTCTGACGGCGTCACCGCCGCAATGAGGACTCGGAGAACCGTGGTGATGAGGGAATTTTTTTTTTTTTTTATTGATCATAATTTCTCAATTCAACTGATATAATTTCTTTTTGGCGATGAGGGATATTTTTTTATCGATCTTAATTTGTCAAATATGATATTGATTTTTAAAATCATTCTCTGTCATGTATGTCATAGTAGGTGTCCAAAAATATGCAGATACTTATAACCAAAACATGTAGAAAATGTAGAGGTGCAAAATTGGAGAGTGCTAGGATTAGCGATTTGCTAAAATGACTATCAAAAGTAGATTGCTGGGTAAAGCTTGTGCGAGAACGGATCACGTGGCTCAATGTGACAAAGAACTTTACCCACATTAATATGAAATGAAGTGCTTTGCTGCAATCAAATAATGTCCAACAAAGTCACCCACTGACGTTCCGACAGCTTTGCAACTTCAAATTTGTATTTCTAACATCTAGCTGGACAAGTTTTTTAATAGATGCATCTAGTTGGGGAAATTCCAACATGATGAAACATCTTATTGGCATGCAAACTGATGCTGCAGAGTCATTCGGATAGCATATCAAATATTCAACCTGCGCCATCAATAACAAGTTAACGTGTTGGCTCTACAATGCTTAAGTCTATAATGAGAGAGAGAGAGAGAGACTTGGCATTTGAAAGGGCAAGGATTGGGGAATTAGGAAAGGGATTGGGGTCAAAACTGAAAACTCCGTATTGTAAAGAAAGAAGAAAAAGAAGAAGAATCAACTCCATGTTACTTTCCTCTTTTAATTCATACTTTACTATAAATTTTGCAGCTCATGCACTTTGATCTTCTTAAAATATAACTTTTGAAACTTTTATAACACTCAAATATTGATGTGTAAATATACATACAATTTTTTTTGGCAACTATCATAAATATGAATAATAATTCTAAAGTTGGGCAATGTTTGTCTTTTTCTATACCAAGTTGCGCAACTTGGTCATGATATCGCCTTCTCTGCCTCAATAAAAATCTCTTACTCCTTGGGCATGTCCATTGAAAATATCTCGAGCCTATCTATTCCGAGTTTGCTTTCAAGAGCATGACCGATCATGGTGACTAGTGATGTATAACTCTAGTCACTTGATGCTTGGACTCTTGCGTCCTACAATACCGACAACTCGCAATGACTTTGGAGTCAATTGAATTTGGCATTTGTAGATGATGTATCAATCCAATCGTGACACGTGTGGCCTATAACATATTGGATTTAGAACTATTTTTCTTTCTTTATTGACTAGTAACGACTTAGGGGTCAATCTGCTAATGAGGTTTGTGCACCCCACAATCATGTGATAATGCTAATAGTGCCATTAGTTATAGCAATGTCTATTATTTGCATCATAATCCTATCACAAAATTGTTATTGTGCTATATTTGGTCCTCGTGGTTATAACTATCATATGTAGCTGGTCTTCGTAATACCTATTACATGCCCATTATAATTTACACGTGATAAAGATTTGTATATGTCTCCCTAGTTTCTCTTTTCTCCTCCTTCCTCTCCCCTGCACTTTAATAGAAATCAGTTGATAGGTCGATGGTAAAATCATAAGATTCGGCGAGGGCGACCCTAGCCTTTGGCTGGTCGGCCATGGGACTAGTGGAGAAAGGAGAAAAAAGAAAGATGGAAAAGGAAAAATAAAAAAAATGATTAAGAAATTTGGATTTTTCAAAGAAATTGCTAAAATTATTTACATTAATGTTGGTCATGTCACGTAAGATAGCCGACATCCACATCAATAATTCCTTGCCAAAATTGACCAGAATAACTAAATTGGCAAAAAGTGAAAACGGTTTAGGATACAATTGGCACAACTAAAAAAATTTAGGACCGAACTAGCATAAGTGGAAAAGGTTTTGGAATTTTTTGATTGTTTTCCTGATATGAAACTTGTTGGTCTCACGATGACGCATCTTATGTGGTCCGTGAGATCAACCAGACTTGTTTATTCAAAAGGCAATTTCCACGGGATGATAAAACATAATCAAATTCATAATTCGTCATTCCAACCGGAGAAAAAAAACCTAATGGAAAGCTCAAAGTGCCAAGTTAGAGCTACCAAATACCTCTCCAATATTAATAATGAGGAATGCCTTTCTTCTTGTTTGCGCTTTCTTCATCTCGTTCGCTCTTTTTCATCTCGTTCGGCCAAATTGCATCATAGTATGAAGTATATTTCGTGGAATCGTTGTCGTGAACGAATAAAGAAGCGGAGTGAAGTCAGTTACTTGATGGAGAGTCTCCACGCCCAAAACATATCAAGGATGAATATTATGTAGGATGCATTTCAAGGTAGAAGACAATAAGGCAATGGAAGAGTCGTTTAGTTTAAGGTATTGTGTCTTTTAAGGAAATAAAAGGAATGGAGACGAAGCCTGTCTCTAAGATTTCTATCTTATTTTCAAATTCCAATGTAATAATTCATATAAATGTATGTGCAATGAGTTGCTTGTGCTGCAATCAATTACTGTTTAATGGACTTATTAGAGTATTTAAATACTAAATCCTCCCTTTATTAGAAAAGATTATTCTCTATTTCTTTGGGAAGAAAGATGAGAACACTATTCTTTAAAGTTGCATCTGTACATATATATTAGAAGTAAAATTATTTCATTGCAAAGATCCATACCTAGAGAAAAATTGTCCAAAAAATCATAAACTTAATATACTTTTACTAATTTAATCCTAAATTTTCTCACATTTTGCCAATTGAATCCTAAATCTTCTCATATTTTGCTAATTGAGTCTATCCGGAAAGCATTGATGTGGATCGGCCAACGTGACATAGCCAGTGTTGATGTGGATGATTGTTGTGAAAATTTATTTGTTCATTCATTTTTGAGAATTTTTTTTCTTCAAATCATCCATTTTCCGTAAAATAAACGGAGCTAATGCAAAGAAAATGAGGAATAAATTCACGTGACAGAGAATATCCTAAAAACCAGGGGAATAAATGAAATTAAAATCTTTATGCTTGTCACGCGCAAATTTAGAATCAGGTAGGGTGACAACGTGGGTAATCTTTGCTAGATATGTAATTGCGTAATCAGAAAAAAAGCAAAACAAGCTTTATTCCTAATCCGTTCATAAGCATGGGTAAACGGAAGCAACTGATACTTGGCGGAGCGACAAAGAGGACATGACTCCCTCCTCTCCGGCCACTTGCCGATGCACTCTGCATGGAAGACATGCTCCTAATGCGCCCGAGCGGCCATAGACTCGGCTCAGAGCTCCTCACGACAGATCAAAGGAGCCCTTTCAATCCCAATCTTGCGCTGTAATTCCCCACCCAGCAAGTTCAAAGGCCATCATGTCGTCCGACGGCATCACTGCCGCAACGAGCACTCGGAGACCCGTGGTGACGACGGATATATATTGATCTTAATTTGTCAAATGTGATATTGATTTTGTAAAATCATTATCTGTCATGTATGTCATAATAGACATCCAAAATATGCAGATACTTACAAACAAAACATGTGGAAGAAGAAGAGATGCTAAATTAGAGAGTACAAGGATTAGAGATTTGCTAAAATGACTACGAAAAATAATTTGCATACTAAAGCTCGCGTGGGAACAGGGAACATGGCTCGGTGTGACAAGAAATTTACCCACATTAATATGCTTTGAAGCGCTTTGCTGCAATCAAATAATGTCCAACGAAGTCACCCATGTTTATCCCACTGTTCAATTTCTGTTCCCCGAAGAAGATTATTCTCTAGTTCTTCAGGAAAAATTATTAAGAACAGTATAGTTTAAAGAGAACACTCAGAAAACTTCGTAATGATGCATACATACGCATCTCGTTTTCCTAGGTAAGATCATTCTACTGCAAAGAGATGCATTTCAGGGGTGCAATTGTAATACAGGGTAATATTTCTTAATCATCTCGAAATTTGAAATAAAATATATTTCTTTGTTATATGGATGGAAAAGCAAAAAGAGGACAATAAAGCAGACAATAACTTGAGAGAGGGAGAGTCGCAAGGGGTCATGGAGGTGATGTTCCTTCAATTAGCGAGCCGCAAAATAACGTTCCTAGCTCGGCACCTAAACTAATAATGGATTACCTTGTTAAATGTGTTAGTCCAATTGTGATTGACTTGCCTTTGAGCAGATCGATAAGGTAACTAAACCTGACCTAAATCACCATCACTGCATTGCAATACAAGAAAGTGTGAAAAGTATCAAGTCGGATGGCGAGAGTGGTGGCTGGTGCCCTTTTCAAATGACCTTGTCTTTTAACTTGTGGGAACTTTCTTATGAATCATGTATAGATTCGGTATCCCTCGCAAGACCAACATTATAGTTGAACAGATAAAATTTCATGCTTAAGGCACGAGCTAGATGAGTCAATATCTCAAGTTCAAAACCCAATTCAGCATAATATTTTATGGCTCTACCTCTTGGTTGAGAAGAATTTATTCCTTACTAGTAAGTCTAGATGGCTTTTATTGGACTAGATCCAAGTGAACAGCTCTAAAATATCATCTCGCTGCATCATGACCCACGTTCCGATAGCTTTGTGGCTCCAAATTTGTATTTCTAACATTTAGCTGGTAAATTTTTTTAATAAATGCATCTAATAGTGGAAATCCCAACACAATAAAATATCTTATTAGCATGGAAACTGATCCTGCAAAATCATTCAAATCACATGTCGAGGATTCGACCTATACCCACACTAACAAGTGTCCAATTTTGTGATATAGGTTGGCTCTATAATGCTTAAGTCAGTAAATATGTGAGAGAGAGAGAGAGAGAGAGAGAGAGAGATTGGCATTTGAAAGGGCAAGGATGGTACATATATGCAATTATGGAATTATGTTGGACTAGTAATCTTTTTTGGTCAGTTGGGTTGGAATTAGGAAAGGGATTAGGGTCAAAACTGAAGGCTTTGTGATGACAAAGTGTGGAAAATTTCAAGGAAAATGACAAATGGACCACTTCTCTTTCTATCATGTTTTCAACATGCGTTGCAATACCATTTAGATTTATGAGGATTAATTGAGTGAAAAAAAAATCAAATACTCGGTACAGTTAAAAAAGAAGTAAGAAGAATCAACTCCATGTGACTTTCATCTTTTAATTAATACTTTAATCTAAATTTTTGCCATTCAGATCTTAAAAATTAATTCTTAAAACTTTCACAATACTCAAATGTTGATATGTAAAAGCATAAATAGTTTTTTTTTTGTAACTATGTGAAATATGAATAATAATTCTAAAGTTGGCAATATATGTCCTTTTCTATAGGAAGTTGCGGGGTTAGCGATGATATCACCTTCTCCACCTCATTAAAAATCTCTTACTCCTTGGCTTTATCCAATGAGAATATTTGGAGTCGCTTTTAAGACCATGACCGATCTTGGCAAGGTACTATTATGGTCACTCGATGCTTGGATTTATGCGTCACATGATACTCGACAACTTGCAATGACTTTGGAGTCAATTGAATTTGGCATTTGTAGATGATGTATCGATCTGATTGAGACACTTGTAGCCTAGAACATTTTGGATTTAGAACATTTTTCTTTCTTTATGGTCACTTGATGCTCGGATTTTTGCGTCACACGATACTCGACAACTTGCAATGACTTTGAAGTCAATTGAATTTGGCATTTGTAGACGATGTATCGATCCGATTGAGACGTGTGTGGCCTAGAACATTTTGGATTTAGAACATTTTTCTTTCTTTATGGTCACTTGATGCTTGGATTTTTGCGTCACACGATACTCGACGACTTGCAACGACTTTGGAGTCAATTGAATTTGGCATTTGTAGACGATGTATCGATCTGATTGAGACACGTGTGGCCTAGAACATTGGATTTAGAACATTTTTCTTTCTTTATTGACTCGTAAGGACTTGGGGGTCAACTTGCTGACGAGGTCTATGCAACCCCACAATCATGTGATAATGCTAATGGTGCCGTTAGTTATAGCAATGTCTATTATTTGCATCACAATCCTATCACAAAATAGTTATTGTGCTATATTTGGTCCTCATAGTTATAGCTATCATATATAGCTGGTCTTATACCTATTACATTGCCTATTATAATTTATGTGTGATAAAGATTTGTATAAATCTCCCATAGTTTCTCTTTTCTCCCCCTTGCTCTGCCTACACTTTAATAGAAATCATTTGTTAGGTTGACGGTAAAAGCATAAGATATCATTTGGAAAAAAATTTTTAAAAAAATTCTAGGCCTATTGCGTTTGTTCTAATTTAATGTTAAACATTTCAATTGTGTCAATTGAGTTTTAAATCTTTAAATAATTTACCAATTTACTCATTTTGGCTAATTTTGGTAGGAAATTAATGACGTGGACATTGGCCGTCATATGTGGCATGATTACTACTAATGCAGACAATTTTTGTAATTTTTTCTCAATCGAATTATTTAATTATTTTCTTTTCTTTTCTTTTCTTTATCTTTCTCTTTCTTTCTTCCTTCACCAGTCGCGATGGCAGGTGATCAGCCAAAGGCGAGGGTCGCGCTCATTGAGGCGAGGCTCAAACTTGTCGGCGAGGTCAATCGGTCCTTGCTAGATCTAGCGAGGGTACCCTCGCCGGCCCTTGAAGAAGGAAAAAGGAAAAGAATAAAAAAAATTTAAAAATTCCGATTTAAAAAAAAAATTACAAAATTTGTTCATATTAACATTGGTTATGTTTTTTACCAAATATATATGTGTGTGTGTGTGTGCGCGCGCGCGCCCCACATAGGAGGAACAATATGAACATTAGCAATTTTCTGTCGAAATGGTTGGATGACCAAATGACAAAACGTGAAAATGTTTAGGATTGAATTGTCACAAGTGCAAGAGATTTAAAACCTTTTAAGTAATTTTCCAAATATCATTTATATGAAAGTTATTGGTCTCACGACGATGCATCCTATGTGGCCAAGCTTGTCTATTAAAAAGACAATTTACACCGGATGATAAAGCATAATCAAATTTACAATTTGTTACTTCAACGGGAGAAAAAACAATATAAATAGCCACCTCATGGAAAGCCCAAAGTACCAAGCCTAAAGTACCAAATACCTCTCACCAAAACTAATAATGAGGAAGACCCTTGTTCTTGTTTGTGCTCTCTTCATCTCCTTCGCTCTTCTCTTCCTTCCTTCCATTGAAGCTCGGGCACTCCACACTGTTGCAGTCCTTCCAGGTGAACTCACCATCTCTCTCTCTCTCTCTCTCCATCATTTCAAATTGATGTGAATGGTCGAAGAAATATGATGAATCTTCTATCTGATGACGTAAGCAGGACCGGCAGGGACGCCGCGGGCAGGTTGCGGACGAAGTGGGGGCAGATATACACCGTGCATACCGGCACAACCTAAGCCAAAGAGGTGTCCTATTTATAGACGTAGAGGTTGCCCTCGGGGAGCTAGTCCTCCAGAGCCATGAGACCATGCAGCCAAAGTAAGCCGCTCATGATGGCCAAATTGCATCATAATAATATGAGTACTTTTCGCGGCACCGTCGTCGTGAACGAATAAAGAAGCGAGCGAAGTCAATTACTCTAATGGAGACTCGTCGCCACGAACCAAATATATTAAGGATGAATATTATGTAGGATGCATTTTAAGGTAGGAAACGGTAAAGCAATGGAAAAAAATCGTTTAGTTCAAGATATCGTCTCTTTTGAGAGAAGAAAAGGAATGGAGACGGAGCTTGTCTCTCAGGTTTCATCTTCTTCTCAGATTCCTATCTAAATGTGTGTGCCATGAAGTGCTTTCGCTGCGATCGATTATTGTTAAATGAACTTATTAGAGTATTTAAAATACTAAATCGTACCTTTATTAGAGCAGCTGGCCATAGTTTACCCCCGAGAAGAAGATATATATTTCATTGTAAAGATGCATACCTCTATATCTGTACAATTGTAATAGAGGGGGTACTTTGTAATATTTCTAGATATTTGGAGAATATGAAATGATATATCTTCGTTATGCGATGAAGCAAACATCACTTATTATCAATTGTTCTTTAAGTATCATCGATGCAATGTCTCTTGGTGACTTTACATGATGAACATGTATTCTCTTACGATTGTTGCGGCTCTTGTCAATAGAGCTAATAGTTTGTCGTGTTATATCATATCCGGGTTAATTTAAATATGATACTTTCGTCAAATGTGTCGAAACCAGGTAAGATCCTACACAATAATCCATCATTTGATAAGTTTAAGGAAATGATCTCACATAAAAAACGCGTAAAAAAATATATTTTAGCATATATTTATATGTCTAAACGAGAGGGTCACTTTGCTATGGGTATTAACATGCAGACCTGTTTGTAACAAAAATGCGATTGATCTTTAACTCAACATGCGTAATTAACTACATCTTGTGTATTTGTGTAAAATGTTCATATAAAAAATTGCTAACCTTACTTATCAATATACCTAAACAAGAACCCATATAAAACGTAAATGATATTTTAATATATATGTTCCAATTCGTAGCGAGGTTTTCATGTTTTTCCTTGTAATAAATTAAGGGTAACTATAAACTCTTAGCAAATAGTTATGAGGAGAAGACAAATTCCATGACTTATAAATTCTAAACTTAGCGATTTTTTTTTTTTTTTTAGTTTTTGGCTGTAAAAAAATCAAAATAATCTATGATTTTAATTCAAATGCTGTACGATAAATTGTTGATGGACCATATACTTTTATGCATTTTCGTACATAGCATAAACATGATTCTACTATCTTCTCCAATAGGAGAATTTATTAGAGTATGATCCATCAGGAATAGGTATGCCATAAGTCAAATTCACAATCGCCTTTTCATCGACGAGAGTAGTATCCTTTCGAAACAAATCCAATGGAAATGAGGAATTAATCCACGTGATATAGAATATCCCAAAAATAAGGAGAACAAATGAAATTAAAATCTATAACATTGTCACAAGCGAATTTAGAGTCACTTGGTAGAGTGACAACGTGGGCTAATGTTCTGCGAGATATGTAATCGCGTGATCGGAAAAGGCGACACAAGCTTTATTCCTGATCCGTTCATAAGCATGTGTAAACGGGAGCTACTGATACGGAGAATAGTAGGGAAAAGTCAGGAGGATTAGCTTGGACCATAAGACGGCATGGCGGAGCGACGAAGAGGACACGACTCACTCCTCTCTGACCACTCGCCAATGCACTTTGTGTGGGCGGCTGCAGACACGGCTCGAAGCTCCTCCCGACAGATCCAGGATCGCCCTTTCAATCCCAATCTTGCGCTGTAACTTCCCCGCCCCGCCTGGCAAGTTCCACGGCCATCATGTCGTCCAACGGCATCACTGCCGCAACAAGGACTCGGAGACCAGGGGCCGAACCGCTTCCATTCGGGGACGCCGCAATTTCCTTATCAAAAGAAAAGGGGAAAAAAACAAGGTCCTCTCTACTTGGAGACCCGGGGCCGGACCGCTTCCATTCAGGGAGTTGTTTTCAGGATGTAAGATGGGCATTGACGGGCTGATCTGACAACTTGGATCTTTTACTGGTGAATTTCTTCCGTTATTATTCAATCTTGCCACATGATACACGAGGGTGAAGTCTTTGTTCGCTGCTCTTAAAGGCATGTTAGTCAAGTTTATAGTAGCATCTTTTATCTACAAGACAATGGATGGCAGAATGTGACCACAATAAAGATACGCAGGGCTATGGCTATGACCATATGGTGGACAAATTACTTTGAGTTTGGACAGTTAATAATTCAGAACGGAACTCTCTTTTCTCATCTTTTAGTAGAATTATTTGGAATTTAAAGATACTTTGAATATTTCTCTGAATATTTTTCTTTTCCGCTCTGACTCATGCTCTCTACCAAAGACAATGCAAAATAGCTTGGCTTCCAGTCCACAATCAACTACTCACCTGCAACTTCAATGATTTTAGTGTTAACTTTTTCAGGACATGTTTCCTCGGCCAGCTAATTTATTATCAACTTCGATTGAATGGCAAAGTTGATACTTAGCATGACTTCTGCAGGGCTGGTATAGAAAACATAACTCATTTATTCTTCCGATGCGAATTGACAGGCCGCATTTGGTATAGTATCATTGCGCAAGATGTGATAAGGCATCTTTAGGAGGATGGAATGAGGAACATCAATGGACGATTAGAGCAACAAAGGGCAAAGATTTGGCTGCAAAACTCCTCAAAGTATCTTTCCTAGCAATCATATATTTTATTTGGATGGAGCACAACCATAGACGATATCAAAACAAATCAACTGACATCCATATCATTTTGGCCAAGGTGCGTATAATTTAAGAGGTAGACCTTCACTTTACTAAAAGATTAAACCTTCCTAGTCAAATGTTGTATTGGCTACTATTTGGAGACTTCCTACCTCCATATTTTTGAATTATTTGATCTATTTGTAATGTCGGGGGATGCCCCTAAGCTATTGTACTTCATTTGCTCTATAATACTTACATATTAAACCCAAAAAACAAAAAACCAAAAACACTCTGACCGAATGGCTTAAGGTCAATCTTCACTTCTAATTTTTCATGGGCAAATAAAAGCTATGCACACAAAAAGATGGAAAAGATATCTTTAGAGGTTAATGGCACTTGCTTCATTTTTCTTTTCTTTTTGCTACTTCTTATTATTATTATTTTTTAATTTGTGCAGTTGACAAACCTCATTATTCATATTCTTAATTCAACTGATATCCAATTTCACCAAGAAATAAAGAAGAAAATCGATTTCACATTTCAAGCTGCTTTGTCAAGCGTGCCCTGAATTAATCGTTTGTGGTTAATTGCAATTAATTATTCTAGGATGGCAAGATGGGTTAAATGACTCATTTTCACTACGAGGAAGGAAAACTTTGCGTGTGAACTCGAGTCTTCCCGACCGGGACGAAAGATCAGAGTTGACACGGACATATCACAGCTTGCGAGGGCCCGGAGACATCAATTACAATGGAGACATCAATAAGTAAAGGAATTTGGGTCATATGACGGTTCGGGCCGGGTTTCATTTTTTTCCCCCCTTCTTTTTCCTTCCTTCGCGCTCTTTGTCGCAGCAACATCTCCAGAAAATAAAATGCCATGGACGGATCTTGGGATCCGCCGCCACAATGATGGATCCTGAAATGCTTATCTGCCACGTACGGGTTCAGCCCTTGAAATGCTTCCGGAATTTTGAGGCCATGTTGAAGAAAGTCTGTTTGATCTAACCAGCCGTCCCGGTTCATCTCGTTCTGCAAACAACATTTAGCATCTCATGTGCAAGTCTGCAGAATATTTTGTCACCCCAAATGTTCAATTAAAGAAGCCTTGCTCCTACACCGAGAGCAGTGTTGATACATGGTTCCAGCGTATCACCCCCGCTAAATCTTCAGTACTCTGACGCCACGCACGCAACCCTTTTTAGTTGATTTTCAAATCGTGTTTATATATGTACAGAAGGTAGATACGTTTTTTTCATGAAGAAGGGGAAAGTAAGGTGTTTGATTTTTGTTTTTCCTTTTCTGGATGTTTCCCGCTGCATTTGCCAGAATCTGTGGCGCTGAGAATAATAGATGAGCAATAGGGAAGAAGAAGAAGCACAAAAAAGAGGAACCCAAAACCCAGCTCGGCTGGAACGACCATGGTTTGAGTCACATTTGGTTCAAGTCAAAACATGCACGCATCTCATATTGTTTGGTTCAATTTGGGGTATCATGGAAATTCGATCCGAACCTTGAATTTGGCATTTATAGATTATGAATCTATTTGTTAATGACATAAGTGGTCCACATCTCATTCCGGCATAGCTTAACGTGTAGGACACGGTACAGACCCCTTGCAATTACTCTCTCTCTCTCTATATTTGGCATTGTTTACGGTGACTTTGAAGTCAACTGAATTTGGAATTTGTAAATGATGGATCTTTTTTGATAATGACATAAGTGGACTGCATTTCATTGGCCTTTATTCATTATCTCTAGTTCTTCGGGAAAAGAGAGATGAGAACAATATTTTCAAAGATGCATACTTGTATATCTTTTTTATTTATCAGCAAACCTATATATCAACGTGCACAATTTAGGAGAAGGAAATTAGAAATATTGAGAATTGTGTACAATGCTCACTTTAATGTCAAAAGTTTTGGTCGATTTACTTAAGTGTCAAATAAAATAAAATAAAAAACAGCCACTTAAATACCTTCGACGACCGACCAAAAAAAAAAAAATCCTTCGGCAAGAAATTCAGGCTGACATTTTTTGTAAATAAAAACCAGTCCACGGGGGTAGATAATTGTGTAAAATGAGGTAGTTCCCATTCACCATCGTCTACACCACTGCCTATGGAGCCACCACCCACCATGCTTAGCACCGCCACCTCCTCCACTACCTTGACGAATTTGGCGACCGCGGCGAGAGCGTTGACATCAACCCATCAATCTCCTTCAAGAACCCTTGCCTTCACGACGCCTTCGTTGCTTCAATCCCTGAAGGAGGCCATCATCACCGACCCCAACAACTTCACCGCCAATTGGGTTGGGCCCTTGCCTTCGTTGCTTGCTTTCCGTTATCGGTCACGACAGTGATAAGGTTTGCGATCGAGAAAACCACAGTAGAGACTAGAGAGCCCAAAATTATGCACCACTAACCTCACGAAAAAAAAAAAAATCCTCTCTCGAGGAGTTTGAGAAGTTTCATCGTTGGCAATCCTTCTCCATCACTTTTTGAACGTCGTAGCCATTGCTGATTGAGCTGTTCACTGCCTTCAAGTTTTACCGACTAAGCCTCTATTCTACTCTGTTTTTCTGATTAGAGCGACCGAGGTGCTTTGCGTTTGCCTGATCCTTCTTCGTTGGTGCCGATCACCATCGTCGATGCCTCTAGGACATCATCTCTCTAGTTGATCACCGTTTGTGATCAACAATCGCACCTTCAAGGCCATATCCACCACCGCACATAAATCCTTTGTTCTGCCCTGCTTCTTGGCCAAGGATTGTGAAGTGCCTTAGGCTCGTTCATTACTCCCTCAATGGCTTCAATCTCCGTCATCCGCACTTCCAGGAGTTTTTTTTGTTCCTAACATGATTACTGTGAGATTTTGGTAGGACTACAATCAATAATTATAAAAGCTTAAG
Source organism: Eucalyptus marginata (assembly GCA_014182565.1). Lineage (NCBI taxonomy): Eukaryota > Viridiplantae > Streptophyta > Magnoliopsida > Myrtales > Myrtaceae > Eucalyptus > Eucalyptus marginata. The sequence goes on from CM024593.1 coordinate 31,247,601, forward strand.
TCTTTAGATGAATATATGATTTAATATTTAATTACTCTAACACTCCCCTCACATTTAATTTAGTCTTTTTGCCTAGTATTAAGCATGAATATATTAAGCTTTTAGAACAATCGACCGTGATTCCACCAAATCTTACATGGTATCAGAGTAAGAGGTCCTCAATTCAAATCTTCCTAGGCTCCCATTTGACTCTCCAATTTAATATTTCCATTTCTAGTATTAAGCAGAAAAAAGAAAAAACCAAACTAAGTGTGAGGAGAAGTATTAGAATATTTAAATAATAAATCGCGTTTTCATCTAACAGCTTAAACTTTTAAAACAATTGATAGTGGTCGTAAAAAATCTTATAATTATTAACTGTGACTAGGATTTGCTTCATTAACAAGGTAATATCTCGTCCTCAATTTTGGCAAGTGAGAGACCGAGAGGTGATTTAGGCTTTCCATTTTGAGGCAAAACACATAGACGATGTTGTTTTGGGCTATATATGATAACCGAGCACTTTCGACTAGTCACATTGGAGGGAGAAATTAATAGAAAATGGTTATGTCAAATTTCCAGTTACGATGGTAATTAAGTGATCATTTTTTTAAGTGACACTTAAGTGCTTTGGATTTTTTTTATTAAACTGATTGTCGTATATAACTTTTGATATTTTTAAAGTAATTCAACCACTGGGGATTAGCCCCAATGGCCACCCTTCCATCTTAGAAGGGAGAGGTTGGGGGTTCAAATCCCCACCTTCTCAGGGGGGATTGGGGTGAGGACGATTTCATTTCAGAAGTGGGTTAAGACTCCCATGCCCTGCAAGGAGGCAGGGCAAAAGTCTGAGAGTGAGTGTTAGAGTAGGATTAGCGTAGGACCGACAAAAAAAAAAAGAAGTAATGTTGACACCTAATTTAGGACCAAAATTTTTATTTTAGGTAATAAATAAAATAAAGCATTTGGGTTTGTGGCGGGAGATTTCAAAAAAAAAAATTTTGAATGATGAAACATTTTCATTGTTGAACACATATCTTCATTTCAAAATTTGAAAAAAAAAGCGAAATTAATAAGAGGAATTAATGGGATTTGACTAGCAATATGGAAGGAATGGACACTCGCTCGAATATTGGGCATGAATCTGGACATGTTTGCGGCGATAAATGAATTGCGAAAGGAAGTAAAGGATTTACTGGCAATAAATCGGGCCAAGATTTCGGCAATCCCCACGATCAAAGGAACACGGGTTAACTTTCCAATTTTAAATGGAAGTCTTGTACTATAAAAGGGGGCTTCTCTTCGTACGAACGGAGGGGGGATTGAGAAAGAAAATTGCGTCATTTGTGGGGGCTCCCGATTCTTACTTTCGTAGGGTGGTGCTTCTCTTAGTTTTTCATGGAAAGGGAGAAATAAAAAAAGTCATCAGGGGGAGTTTTCTTGCTTCAAGGAAGAAACAAAGAAAAAACAGCAAAGAAAAGAAAAGTCAGAAAAAAACTTCTGCAGAGAGTGAGAGAGACAGGTGAGAGAGAGTGTCAGGAGAGAAAAGTAAAAAAAGGGGGAAAAGTGAAATACTGTTCATCTTCCTCGTGGCTTCCCCCCTGCACATCCGCCCGAGAAGAACCACCGCCTGCCGCTGCCGACGCCGCCCGCCGTTGCCGCGCCGCCCGCCGCTGCCGCGCCGCCCGCCGTTGACGACGCCGCCCGCCGCTGCCGACGCCGCCCGCCGCTGCGCGACGCCACCTCGCCACTCGCCCGCCGCGCCGCCGCTCCCGCATCTCCACGAGCACCGCCCGAGCCGCCGGTTCTCCTCGCCTCTAGCCCCGCTCCACCTCCCGAGCGACGCCGAGCCGCCGGTGCTCCGCCTCCGACGTCCCCGCCGTGCCGCCATCTAGCCCTCACCGGAGCTCCGGTCGCCGGCCATCTTTCGCCCGGTTGCCCTTTTGTTCCGTTGGTTTATCTTAGGTAGTTTTTTTTTTTTTTATTTTTCATTACTTTGTAGTTTAGGTTGTTTGTTTATCTTTTATGTTTATTTCATTTGATAGCATGTTTAGTTTAATTATTTAAATGTTGGGTGTTAATATTTGCAATTTCTATATGCATTATTTCTAGATTTTAGCTCAAATTACTATAGTTATTAATTTGATCCGAGAGACATCGGGTCATTTTTTTTAATTATACTAATTTTGGTTTCGTGGTAGAATTTCATTTGTTAAATCATAATAATTATTTAATTTGGTCCGTAAGACTTCGGACTAAATTTTTAATTATTTTGTTTTCCTTTTGTTGTGATTAGAGAGTTAAAATAATTGTTAATTTAATCCGTGAGACAACGGATTATCTTTTCGGTTATTTTAATTCTTCTCTTAGTTTTTATAATTACTTGTTTGAGAAAAATGAAAATTATAAAAAAGAGAATAATGAAAAATTAAAAATTTGCATGAGCATGTAGGTCACGTAGGTTTAAATTAACCTTTAGGTTTTTTTAGAATTTCACCCTTTGATAGTTGTTTTTTAGTCAGGATTAGATTTAAACATTTTTTTTTTTATTATTTAGGAAAAGTTTGCATGATATATAAAAAAAAAAGAAAAAAAATAAAAAATAATAGGTGCATATTAACTAGTTTGCATAATAGGCATATTTAATTAGAGTTTGCATATTAATAAATTAGGATTGCATCATATTATCATGTTTTAGTAATCCCATCGTGTAATTTTTAATTGCATATAATTAACATTTTTTTAAAAGAAAAACACAAAAATCATTTACTTGGTTAACTAATAGGTTAGTTCATAATTAATCCCTTTTCATATCATCATTATTTAGTGTAGGTTGCATACATTAAAAAGAATTGTTAAAAAATCACAAAAAGAATATGCATATAGAATTGTTATGTCATGCATCCCATGTCATATAGTATATGCACGTTTAGGATTGCATAATTTAGATTGCATACATATAGTTCAAATTAGGCCATATAAATTGCATTTCACATATCATTAAAGTAAAATTCATGCATATTAATTTTAGATTAAGATTGCATAATAATAAAAGTTAGGTGCCATGTCATTTAGAAATCATGTTTAGGGCATGCATTATTAGCATTTTTTTTAAATGTTTTCTTAGAGAGTGGACTTTAATAAAGTCGTGGTTTATAATTTCTTAGCATTTTGATTTATTGAATGTTATTTAATTGATTGTGCACCCGCATGACCACCATTTGCATGTTAGTATCTTAGGTTAAAATTAATCAAGACTGCCCGCAAAAATGTTTTTTTTTTAAGGTACCGAAAGGGCGTTAGATTAATCTAGCGTAACCATGTCCCCGAATCCATTAAATCTCTGGTTCGTAAAAGGTTAAGTATTCTCCCATACTTTACCTGGGTTTCTAATCAGCCCTAATTGGTTAGTGGCGGCTCCAATTTGATATATAATTTGCATGTTTTAATGGGTCATTTTCTTAACATCAAGTCGCGATTGGTAGGGCTTGGGAGAGTCCGCGCCAAGTCTTCGGACTTAGTGTCCATTAACCTGGTTTTAGGTGATTCACCCATCGAAAAAATCAGGTCGCGACAAGTAATTCTCTAGCACGGTTGTAATTGTGGGGGCCTCTGCAATTTTTCACATAATTAAATATTGAACAATATATTTTTGTTACGAGGAAAAGCAAAGAAAGATGGGGATAAAGCAAACACTTGTTACATGGTAGTCAGTGCTGACCTTGGGTTTGTGAGCGGCGGTGAAAAATCCTAGCTCAACACGATTTCCAGGAACCCGTCTTACGTAACACCCAAAAATAAAATAAAATGAAGAGGTATTCGTAGTAATTGCAATAATTATTCTCGGACGTCAAGATTGGCGCACCGATTTCCTTTTCACTCGCGAGGTATTACGGCGTGGGCTCAAGTCTTCCCCAGCCAGGACAAAAGATCAAAGTTGACTTGGACATGACAAGTCATGGGCACTAGGACACATCAATCTCAATGCCCTCGCTCATCCCAGACGCGGGAGACTACTATACCTGTATATCTTATGGTAGCCAGAACTAAAGTCATGACATAGTGTCTACTTTCACCATCGTGAGGCCCCCAAATTCATTGTCTATCTTTGTCTTCTCAACAGAGAGGGAATACGGGGTGACATTGTGGAATCTCTCACCCTAGAACGGTTCTCCTGCCTATTTTTTCCCTTTAAGTCTTTTAAGGACTTGTCCAGGTCCGTAGGAACCTGTCTTACATAAAACCCAAAAATAAAATAAAATGAAGAGGTATTCATAGTAATTGCAATAATTATTCTCGGACGTTAAGATTGGTGCACCAACTCCTTTTCACTCGCGAGGTATTACGACGTGGACTCAGGTCTTCCCCAGCCGAGACGAAAGATCAAAGTTGACTTGGACATGACAAGCCGTGGGCACTAGGACACATCAATCTCAATGGACCGGAAAACGTCCTTTTCATTATTGATTCACCTGATAGATATGAGCTCTCCATGCACCCTAAATTACGTCGATTTGGGGCTAAGTCAATTGACAAAACACATGGTGTGTGATGTCCACATCAAGCATCCCGTGGCTTGTGGAAAGCCACATACTACTCCTATGGTGAAGATAATGCCATTTTTAACCTAGCTAAGTTCATCTGTCGCAAGCACTATAAATTAGGCCACAATCCAGTCTTCCCAATAATTTCTCTTGATTAAATGACTCTTTTTCACTGTGAGGAAGGAAAATTTTTAAGCATGGACTCAAGTCTTCCCGACCCGGACAAAAGATCAAAGTTGATGCGGACATATCGCGTCTTGCGAGGGCCTGGAGACATTAATCACTGCGGACCCAAAGACATCCTTTTCGTCCATCTTTTGACTCGACAAGTACAAGCTCTCTGCGCACCATCAATTACGTTGATATAGTGCTAAGTGACTAGACAAATTTACAGTGTATGACGTCCATATCGAGGATCCAGTGGCCCGTGAAAAGCAATATGCTATTCTTATGGTGAAAAAGAACGCCATTTTTGACCTAGCTGAGTTCATCCAGTTGCAGGGCATTATAAATAGCCACCCTTGAGAGCCGAAAATCTGTGCAGCGAGTCATCAACCTCACCAAAGATGAGGAACACTGTTGTGCTAGCGTGCGTTCTCCTCGTTTCTGTGACTTCTCTCTTCCTTCCTTCCCCTGAAGCTCGGAGAGTACTTCTTCAGCCACCAGGTGAATTCACATTCTCCACCAACTCCTTTATTATAACATGACCTTGGCTTTTTTGTTGGTCCCCCGTCGCTTTTGCAACTCGTGGGCGATACAACGGGAGAAGAATAACCGCATCAACCAAGCCATTTTGTGTGCAGAATACGCTCAGCCGGGCACCCCAGCATGGCCTGGTCCGGGTGTAATAAAACCGCCCAGCACACCCTACACACCAGGCAAGCCAATAGGTTACGGGCCGCCATGAGGCCGAGAAGGCCCGACCCAGATGATCGTTGTCACGCGCTATGTACGTAGTTCATTTAGTTGATACAGTGCACGAAAACCAGTTAGAAATGTGATATCCTGAGTCTACCACAGCCGTGTGTGGACACATGCGTATGTTTTTATTGGATTGCAAATGTCGTGTCGGTTTAATTGAATAAGTTGGCGTGACAACACCATCTCTTCAAACTGTACTACTAAGGCCGTTTAGCGACTGCCGGCTAGTATTGAATAAATGAATGAGCCGAGGTCGCATGTCAACTAATGTCAATGCTTGAGATAATGCATTGTCTGTTGGCTTAAGGCAAGTCTCTTTTAAGGATATAATTGAATATCTTTTGAATGTATCTTCTCCTTTGAAAGAGCACTCTTATTTATGGGGACATATTGAAGAGAGAAATTATACTTCGAAATATAGTGGAATCAAATTCACACAATGTTACTGAATATATCTATGTTATCATCTTGCAATTGTATCCCCAAAAGATGTATCTTGGCAAATATCAAAATATTCTCGAGATTGTACATATTTATCCAAAAAATATGACCATGTCAATATCTTTTTCAAATGGATTCCATAGTCGAGCAATTAGGTGCTATTTGATTAAATCAAATAGTAATGAGATATATTGAATTATTCATCTTGGAAATTTTCAAATCAGATGCACAATAATATCAAAATATATTGTCTCCTACTTAGACTAATAAATCCAAGAGAAATTTCTATATCCTCTATTATGTCAGCAGTTATGTGATTTGTTCCTGCTTAAGAAAGTGGGATCACAAACTATTTATGCTCTGACAAGGTACCGATGAGAAATTAATAGTATCTTCCAATCACTATGATGCCTTGCCAAAAATCAAAGTGAACTATCGATGTTAAACATTGCATCTCTCAGGAACCTTTTTCTCAGCCAAGTCCGACGTCCAAAGAAGCAAGAAAGAAAAGCCACTGCGCGAAGAGACGCGAGGCATTAGAGATAAAATCTTTGTGACGGAAAAAAGCGAAAGTAACTTCTTCAGCTATGTTTGTTTTCAAGGAAAATATATGATTTAACAAATATTTTCCTAAATATTATCGCTTATATCAATTAAATTAACTAGTTAATGAAAAATATTTTTAGTAACGACAACAACTTATATCTAAATATTTTCTTGAACGATAAAAATATTTTTTGTTTCTTCATTTTTGCAAATGGTGCATGCAATCAATTTTTGGAAAATATTTTCTAAATCATTCATTTTCTGCAAAACAAATACAGCCTTTAGGCTACCGTAGCAGTCGTTGATGAGGTGATTAATGTTGCTTTTGGCCGGCGAGGGGCGGTGAAAATCCTAGCTTGGCATGATTTCAAAGAACTCGAGTCATTAAAGCATAACCTTTTTAATCTCCTCAAGCAAATTGTGAATGACTTGTCTTTGAACCCAACCGGAGCAGTAAAATTTGTGGGCCCACAAGTCTGATCTAAAACCGGTACGAAAGATCAAAGTCGATTTGGATGTCATACCTTGCAAGGGCTCGGAGACATCGACCCCAGTGGACCAGAAGCCATCCGTTTCGTCAACTTTTCATTTCTGAAGGCTTTATAGGGCCGTCAACAGGAGACATCCCTAACTCTACAACAATCGCCTGATCTGCCGTCAAATGAGGCTATATCCTTAGTGGAGACGATATGTTTGAAAAGCGCTGGTCTAACCTCTAGAGTGTCAATAAATTCTCAAGTATCATTGTGGCAAGGCTTCTAGGCAACTTGCGTGATGGTAAGTATTCTCGTATTATCGCTGTGGCTCTTGTCAATAGAGCTAATGGTTTGCCGTATTGTAACCCATCCTGGCTAGATTTGCGTAGATACTTTCATTCAGTGTATCATATCTTTGAAACTAGGCATGGCCCATTTATTAAATAGGCTACACCATAGTTACTCGTTTGATACATTTACAGAAAGAATCTTGGATATAAACGTGTAAAAAGTGCATTTGAACTTATCTTTATTTGTCTAAATGAAAGGAGGAATTTGCGATTTGTATAAACAGGCAGATATGTTTATGACAAAAACATGATTTAGTGTAATCGGAACACACCTAATTAACTGCATATTGTGTATTTGTGTAAAACGGTCATGTGGAATATTTCTAACCTTACATCTCGACATACCCGAAAGAACCTATATAAAACGTCCATGATAATAAAATATGCATGTTCCATCCATTGCAAGGTTTGATGCTTTTCCTGGTAATAAATTAAGGGCAACGATGATCTCTAAGAAAATACTCATAAGGAGAAAACAAATTCCATGATTTCCAAATTCTGATCATTGGTCGGATTCACAATGTATCTAAGTCAATAAAATATGACTTCTTTAAATTGCTACGTGCAATTATAAACGACCTGCCTTTGACCGCCAGATGAAGTCCTGGCCCTTCATCTTCTGAATGTAACGCAATTAGAAACTATTGGGAGAGCGCACATACCACGCCTCATCAGCTAACGAGGTATTAAACAATACCGACATGCTCTATACTTGATTTGGTATAAAGCATTGTAGTCATAAGTCAGGAGAGTCTGTTAAAGGGTTCATCGGCCCCCTCGATTTAATGGATATTTGATTGATGCATGAGTCATCCAGTTTTCCATACAGAATGCTTTTTGTTTGTCTACACTGTAATTTTTATATTAAGGCTCCAAATTTCATCTCACCGCAGATTATCTGTCACTAAGTACGCACAAAAATTGGAATAGCATTTCTGAATGCAAGGAATAGGTTTTTATAAGAACAAAAAGTATCTTGTGAACAGGCACAACCATTGGATTGGACATTACAATAAACTTTCAACTGACACGTGTAAAGAGTTAGCATTTATTAAAAAGAAATTCTGAAATATTTGATCACAGCTTTTTTATGGTTTTATGAATTTCTGCAAAAATAAAAAGAAAATTTAGATCCAAGTAAACTACGTTGAAATACCATCTCATTGCATCATCTCTAACGTTCTAGTGGTGTTGCGGACCGACCGAATGTGCATTTGCAACAAGTTTTTTTTATAATAAGAGTTTCACACATATAACGGTGAAATTGCATATTTTGATGATGTGCAATCTGTGGTCCTACTAAATCAACTGAATCTCGATAGAAGGACACTAGAAGTGTTCAAAGTTGTGTGCAACGCTCATTTTAATGCCAAAGTTTTCGCTGGCTTACTTAAGTACCAAATCAGAAAAAAAAAAAAAAAAAAAAAAAAAAAACGATAACTTAAGTGTGAATGATTAGATATGCCGATCAAATTGATTACGCGGCATTTGTAAATAAAAATTTTAAGTGACATATCTTATATTTTAAAATTCCTAGTCCATGTAGACGTGCGAAACGACATCGCTCAATCCAATGTGGATAGGTAATGAACAAAACGATGTCACATGTTGTCGCGTTTGAACTTGAGTAAAAAGGCTGGCCTTGTTGCATCTCTCTCTATCGCTTGCTTGTCGTTGCATGCCTGCCTTCGCTCGCCATTTGCTCATTATCGCTTGCTCATCGCCCATGGTAAAGGTACATTTCTCTCTCTCTCTCTCTCTGTTGCTCAATTGGAGGGGAAAATTAGGGTTTGTGATAGGGCTCATGAGGGGAAAATTTGGGGTTGTGAGGCACTGCTAAAGCTCCTTCTCTCTATTTACAAGATTAAGCTATTAATTTTGGAGGCAAACCGAAATAAGAAGTGAATTTGGATTCAATGGCCGGTTAGGGTTTGAATTTCTTCTTCTTCTTTTTTTTTTTTTTTTTTTTTGGTGGGGGTTCTATTTCATTTTGGGGTTTTAGGGTTCTTATTTGGCTAAAAGGTACAAGACAACATTGTTTTAGGGTTTAGATGCTAACTGGACTCTTTGACGAGCCACGTCGACTTAAGAAACTAATAAAGAAAGGTTACGTCGGATTTCCGGTCAAATAAACTAGAGTTGGCACTGAAAAAATCATTTTTTTTTTTAAATGGCATTTAAATGATCCAAAAAAAATTTGGCACTAAATCGAGCGTTGTACATCATTTTTGGCACTTCTAATGTGCTTCCACTGAATATCTTATCAAAAATTCAACTTGTACCCCACAAATAATGAGTTAAAGCATTTGAATTTGTGACCCATGTTGGCCCTATGATGCTTAAGTTAGTAATGTGTGTGCGCACGCGAGAGAGAGAGAGAGGTCCTAGCTTAGCACGATCTCAAAGAACTTGAATCGATAAAAGTATAACCATTTTTAGCGATCCACGAGCAAGTTGTGAATGACTGTCTTTAAGCCGCAAGTCTGTCCTTAATTATCCTTTGAAGGTAGTTGCAACAATTATTCACGGGTGCCAAGATTGACTAATTGACTCTTTCTCCCCTCTGGAACATTGGCGATGAACGGTAAGGAAGGAAAACACTGCGCGTGGACTCAAGTCTTCCCGACAGGCATGAAAGATCAAAGTTGATATTAACTCGACAGATGCAAGCTCTCTGCGCGCCCTCAATTACGTTGATACAAGGCAAAGTGAATTGACAGAACTACAACATTCATGATACCCATAGCGAGCATCCAGTGGCTCGTGAAAACTAGCATGCTACTCTTACGGTGAAAATAATGCCATTATAACCTAACTAAATCCATCCTCTTGCGCGCATTATAAGCCACCCTTGAGAGCCGAGCGTCTGTACAGCGAGTCATCAACCTCAGCAACGATGAGGAACGCTTTTGTGCTAGCGTGCATTCTCTTCATTTCTGTGACTCCTCTCTTCCTTCCTTCCACTGAAGCTCGAAGACTACTACTTCAGACAGGTGAATTCACTTTCTTTCATTCTCCATCAACTTCTGTACAATAACATGACCTCGGCTTTTTTCATTGTTCCGCCATCGCTTTTGCAACTTCTGTGTGCAATACACGGTAGATGAATAACCGCCTAAACTAAACTATTTTGCGCAGGTGGGCACGCTGAGCCAGGGACACCAGGATGGCCTGGTCCGGGTGTAGAGGAACCGCCCAGAGCACCCTACATCCCACGCAGCCCAAGCATTTTACGAGCCGCCATGTATCTCCTGGCCTAATTGCCCTCGAAAAGTTAATATCACTACAGTGCCATGAGGCTGAGAAGGCCATATACAGATGGTCGTTATCACGCACTATGTGCGTACTTCATTTAGTTAATACAGTGCACGAAAACCAGTTAGAAATGTAATATCTTTAGTCCACCAGGACACATGCGTATGTTTTCATTGGATTGCAAATGCCGTATTGGTTTCATTAAATAAGTTGGCGTGACAACACTATCTCTTCAGACTGTACTACTAAGGATGCTTAGCGACGGCCGGCTAGTTATTGAATTAACAGATGAGCCGAGGCCGCATGTCAACTAATGTCAATGCTTGATATAATGCAATATCTGTTAGCTTAAGGCAAGTCTCTTTTACAAATATAATTGAATATCTTTTGAAGGACATATTGAAGAAGGAAATTGTACTTAAAAGAACAGTGAAATTAAATTCACTCGATGTTATTGAATATATCTATGTTATCATCTTGTAATTGTATCCCCAAAAGATGTATCTTGGCAAGTATCAAAATATTTTTGAGATTGTACATATTTATCCAAAAAATATCACCATGTAAATATTCTTTTCAAACGGATTTCCATAGTCAAGCAATTAAATGCTACTCGATTAAATCAAATGGTAATGAGATATATTGATTTCTTCATCTTCGAAATTTTCATGTCAGCAGTTATGTGAGTTCTGCTTAAGAAAGTGAAGTCACAAACTATCTAATGCTCTGACAAGGTACCAATGAGAAATTAATAATATCTTCCAATCATTATCATGCCTTGCCAAAAATCGAAGTGCACTATCGATGTTAAACATTGGATCTCTCCATAACTTTTTTTCTTAGCCAAGTCCTTTGTCCAAAGAAGCAGATAAGAAAAGCCTATGTGGGGAGAGACGCGAGGCATTACAAATAAAAAATTCGTTACATAAAACGCAAAAGTAACTTCTTAATCGAAGCGCATCTCCAAGAACCCGTATCAATGAAGCATAACCTTTTTAATCTCCTCGAGCAAATTGTTAATGACTTGTCTTTGAACTAATGGAAGTAATTTGAAAGTGAAACGCTCACAACTCACACAAAGAAGAGAAGAAGATAGATAGGCTTGTAAATTTATTTCACCTTCACTAAAAACAATTACAATACTCCCCTATTTATAGACTTGTTACATGACCTTTACTTTTCCTAATAGATAAAGTTAGCTTTCTGGATAAGATCTAAAAACTAACATTCCGAGAAAAAAGTGTCAAAGAAGTCATAAACCTTTTGCATTTGTGCCAATTTAGTCATAAACCTTTTATTGGTGCCAATGTAGTCCTAAACTTTTTCACTTTGTGCCAATTCAGTCATTTCTAGCTAATTTTCACTGGATTTTGCTAATTGGGCTTCGGCTAGCTAACATGATACAATCAGCGCCGACGTGGACAATTTTTGATAATTTTTCGATATTTTTTTTTGAATTTATTTTATTTTTTTTTTATTTTTTTTTTTTAATTTCTCCTCCTCCTTCCTTCAACCGATCGCCAGACCTCAGCGACCTCGCCGGCCGTTGGTGAGCCTCGCCGGTCACTAGCAAGGTTCAAGCCCTTGCCAAAAGCTGCGAGGGCGGCCTCACGGTGAGACTCGCCCTCACCAGATCTTGCGAGGGTCAAGCCTCACTGGCCATGGGTGAGGCTACCAAGGCTGCGAGGGCGGCCTTGTGCTGGGCTGGCGAGGGTCAAGCCTCCCTTGGCCTTTGGCGAGGCTCGCTAGAGGTCGGTGAGGTCGACCTTGACCTCACAAGCCGTCGCCTCTCTAGCGGGAGGAAGGAGGAGGAAAAAGAAAAAAAAATTCAAAAAAAAATTAAAAGTATTCTTAATAATTGTCCATGTCAGAACCGATCATCTTATGTCAGCCGACTGATGCCTAGTTAGCAAAATCCAGCCAAAATTAGTCGAAAATGACTGAATTGGCACAAAGTGAAAATGTTTAGAATTAAATTGGCACCAATAAAATGTTTATGACTAAATTAGCACTGTCGCGACCCAATTTTTCGGGTTCACCGCCTAAAACTAGGTTAATGGACTACTAAGTTTTTTAAACTTAGCTCGGGCTCTCCCAAGCCCATACCAAATCGCGACTTGAGTCTAAACTTTTTAAACATGCAAAATATTATCTATTAGGAGTCGCCACTAATCGGTTTAGGGTAGGTCGATTAGACACCTAAGTAAAATAACGGGAGGATTATCTTACTCCTACGAACCAGAGATTTTGGGTACGGGGACTTGGTTACACTAGACTATCCTAGTGCCCTTTCGGTACCATTTCTTTTTAATTTTCAAAATGTTTTGCAGGCAGCTTGATTTGATTTTAATTGAGCTTCCTAACGTGTGAGGTGATCATACATGTGCGCATACCACCAATTTAACACATCAAGAAAGCAATTTAAATAATGCAAAAAGCATACCTTAAAGCAACGAAAGCATCTGCAATGTTAAATCAAAATTCACATCAACAATCCTAGATATGATTCCTAATTAACAAGCAATCAATTTTTTTGTTTTCACTTTCTTTAATGAAAATCATGACTTATGTAATGCATATTACTAATCTAATATGACATGACGACATGACCTAAACTATATGACATGAAGAAATGCAATAATTAAATGCAATTTAAATGATCTAATTATAATGACATGCAATGCGATACAATGACATACAAAATTATTTAAACTTAAAATGACATGCCTCATGCAATTTAATATGCAAGCTATATGTCACGTGAGATTTATTAAATGACTTAATCTAATGACAGGAAAGTTCTAATTAAATGAACTTAAATAAACTAAATGACGTGCATTTGATGTTTCTATTTTAAAATGCAATCTATCTTAAAAATTGAAATTAACTTATGCAAAGACAAATTTTGTATTTTTTCATGAAATTCGAAATTTAAGAAAAATGCAAAAATGATCTAGCTAGATTAAGATTCTACCTAATTTAAACTAAGGATTAAGTTGTATTAAATCCTAATTTAAACTAAGACATTATCTTAATCTAAGATGCAATTTATCTAAAAAGATGATCTAAATTTAAAATGAAACATGCAATTCTAACCTAATATGCACAATGATTGTTTTGTGTTTTTCCTTTATGAAATTCGAAATTAAAACTAACACGTAATTAAACATGCAATTCAAATAAAAAACTAACAACCTAAATGAATGCAGTTTTTTTTTGTTTTTATATTTTTCTAAATTCGAAATAAAATCCCTATTCTAGATATGCAAGAAAAGGAAACGTAACACCCTAGAGCAATTTTTTTGGCGCTTTCATTTATTAAAGCTAGCAATTCTATCTAAAGTTTCACACAAAAATAAAAATAAAAATTCAAGACATCGATCAAGATTCAAATAAAAGATTACGATATCTAGAAAAATAATTCATCATCTCACGTCTTAGATTAATGGATATCGTAACACTTACGGAGAATCAAGCATAATCAAAAAAATGATCCGTTGTCTCACGGCTCAAATTAAAGATTATCACAATCTCAGATATCGCAATTATCCAATAATAAGTTGAAATAATTAAAAAAATGATCCGATGTCTTTACGGATCAAATTAGTAATTAATTCAACTTTATCAATAAACCCTAATTGGATATACTTAATATCACGTATCAGATAACAATCAATCCGAATTAAGAAATGAAATATTCCATTGGATAAAGATTGTTACCTAATCCGAACACGCATAATCTGGATCTGAATCGAACCGGATCACGGCTTGTGGATGATGCTCGAGGGATCCTTGCAAGGAAGAATTACGAAACTTAGTGTTATCTATTCTTGCTCTAAAAGATCCGCACGTTGCCGCACGTTTCCCAACTCTTCACGATTTCCTTCCAAAAAAAATGTCATTTTGCATGCATAAAGGAAGATCACAAAACCCGAAATATTATTGTCAAGTTTGGACAAAATCCAAAAGAAAACAAATCCACCGCTTGGACTTGTGACTTTGACCAAAGATCTGTCATTTCTTCCATGTTAATGACGGCGTAATGAATTGGGGTAAATGATAGTGGAAGGATGGTGACGATGACGATTGGGATTATGATGGGAGGTGTCGATATTCTGAGGACTCCCTCAGACCCGAGATGGCCTTTTGGCGAATCCGCTTGACACCAAGAAGACCCGTTGAAGAACACCAGGAAATTACAGATACGGTTGGGACACCAACGCAGCACGAGATGATGTACGGGCGAGACGAACAGCCGCTAGCACTTGAAAGGAATTCGAGGAAACCTAAGGAGCCCCGAAGGATCAACGTACGGTGCCTTCGGGAGGTCTTCCTCTCCTCTCTTTCGTGCGTTCGCCCAAATTCTCATCATCGTTCAATTAATGCGGTTTGATATATGCTCATCTTCACGTGAAAGCTCAACCTATTTGAATATTGATTTTGCAAACCTGGACCGACAGACGGTTTGGCTCCTGGTGGATGGCAGTGCTTGGCTCGACTAGGAAACCTGCAAAGAAGGATCAGTATTCGTTGTTACTGGGGATTCCGCAGATGATCTAAAGGCCACACGGATGCGGCTTGCGTCGGGGATGCCTGTAGAGATCTTGAACATTCATTCGTTGCTGAAGCAAAACAGCAGCAAAATATATGCAATCGAGGACTTGTGCGTGAATTCTTAGTGGGCAACGGGATCTTCAATTGGCCAGGGGCGGGTCTCATTCTTCACGATTTCTCCTTCATGTGTAGAATCTCCGCTCTCTCTCCATTCTCCCCCTTCGGTTACGAAAAATAAAGCTCTCTTTTATACTGATTCCGAACAGCTGCTTTGTATGGCATATTTCGAGTTTCCATATTCTGTTGCATTCAATCAAGCCTGCAAATCGGAACGTGATTTCGCAATCAGCTCGATTTTGCACCGATTCCTTCCATTTTACAAAAATTCTTGCCCCTTATTCAATTGCTTCCGCATTTAACAAAATCCGAATACCCATCAGAATTTCAAATTTCCATGCATAATCAATCAAATCAATTGCCCCCATTTTCTTTCATTTTTTCCTTTTATTTGTTCAAAATGCAATTTTATTTTTCCAAAATTAGGTGTCAACAAGCACAAATGCAAAATATTTAGGACTTCTTTGACACTTTTCTCATCATTTCGGATAAGATCTAAAAACTAACAAAACAATAATCATATCTCACCTCATCTCTAGAAACAATCACTATCTCTAAAAACAATCACTACATCTAAAAATACGAACAGACTCATTAAAGATAACAACGAACAAATTCATTATAGATAAGATCTTTGCTCATTAAAGATAACTCAACAATTATGACTCTTCTTCAATGTAGGTACCAAACAGTTATCGGCATCAACAAATTTGATTTAATTTCTAACACTCTCCCTTAAACCAAATTATTTTCCATCGATCATTCCAAGCAGGCTCTTGAACTTTCCAAAAGTATCGATCTTGAGAGGTTTGGTAAAAATGTCTACTACTTGATCTCTTGTCTTCACATGCAACACTTCAACCTCATTCTCTTTAACCTATTCTCGAATGAAGTGATATTGAATATTGATATGCTTATTTCGTTCATGAAAAACTAGATTTTTCACCAATGCAATAACAAAAACATTATCAACAAAAATCTCGGTTGCTTTCTTCTACTCCATAAGAATACCTTTGAGTAGTCTTCTTAATCAAATTACATGACAAACACATGAGTATGCAACTACTTCTTCAGCTTCACATGTCGATAGTGTGACACCGGGTTGCTTCTTTGATGACCACGTGAAAGCAACGTCACACGAGAAAAATACAAAGCCTATTGTGCTTTTCGATTATCGATATCTCCACCATAATCACTATTCGAATAAACTTTAAGTTGGAAGGATTCAAAGCGATAGTAGTTTAGGCCATGAGAAGTAGTACCTATGATGTACCAAAGTATCCTATTTACAGCTTTAAGATGAAATGACTTTGGCTTCTCTATATATCAACTCACAATTCCAATACTACACATAATATCAGGTCTCGTGCATGTCAAGTATCTCAAACTCCCAATCAAGCTTCTATAATATGTTGAATCAACATCGACACCATCATCAAACTTTGAAAGCTTGGTTCTGCACTCCATTGGTATATTGACTGGTATACAATTCTTCATGTTGATTTTCTCAAGGATATTATTTGCATATCCTTTTTGGGAAATAAAGATCCCCTCGGCACTTTGTTTCACTTCAATCCCAAGGAAATAATTCATGAGACCATTATCGGTCATTTCAAATTCTTTCACCATTGATGCCTTAAAAACATCAATCATTGCTAGATTATTATTTCCTGTAAAAATAAGGCCATGCTCTCGGCGCTTGTTTAAGCTCATACAGAGCTTTCTTCAACTTCAACACTTTATCTTCATGACCCTTCACAACAAACCCCTCGAGTTGTTCAACATAAATCTCTTCTTCAAGGATGCCACTCAAAAATTCTGATTTGACATCCATTTGATAAATTCGCCATTCACTTTGAGCAGTGATAGAAATAATCAATCTAATCATTTTCATGTTGATGATAGGGACAAAAACTTCATCATAGTCAATTCCAACTTTTTGCTTGTACCCCTTCACCATTAATCTAGCCTTGTATCTTGTCACTTCTCATTTCTCGTTCTCCTTGGCCCTGTGCACCCATTTTACTCCAATCGATTTCTTATTCTTTAGTAGATCAGCAAGCACCCATATAGATTTTTGTGAACAAAGTATGACTTCGATGTCTCATGATAGATGATTAGGACATTTCCTTCTATATACTTGGACTTTTATAGATTTTTTTTATGTCTTCATTTCAATGAATATCATCCACGTTTTGTGCAATCCTCGCTGTGATTTTAATTGATTGTGTTTCTATGAAAATGTCTTCAATCAAGTTCCTTAGAGCATATCATAAGCTTCGTAATGATGTTGAACCTTGGGATTTCACTTAGAATTTGGTCTAAGGACTTCATGACTTTAGTCACCATTTGTGAACACCAATAATGTCCTGTTTTTTGGATGTTTTGATATGTTTGTTTGTTTCCTTCCACGTATATACCTAGTTATAGGTTTCTTAGATTAGGTCTAGATTAGGATTCCAAAGATGGACTTTGGTGTGAAGACGATGGAAGTCGATGTCCATTCCGACTATTATCTTGTACTATTTGTTTTCCGACATATGTCTCGGGCTCCATGC
Organism: Eucalyptus marginata; assembly: GCA_014182565.1. NCBI lineage: Eukaryota > Viridiplantae > Streptophyta > Magnoliopsida > Myrtales > Myrtaceae > Eucalyptus > Eucalyptus marginata. The sequence goes on from CM024593.1 coordinate 31,265,342, forward strand.
ATTGTATAAAACCCGACGAGTTGCGGGTTTCCTTTCTTTCCCGATTGTTTTTTCTTTCATATTCTTTAGGATTGCATGATTAGATTTACTGCTTTTCTTGATTGTTTACTTCATATCTTACACTTTCAATTTCTCTTATTGATTTCTTTTATTGTTTTTCTTTTAGAAATAGAATAGCATAAAAGTAATCCACCACGCGTAATCGCTTAGCTTAGAATTGGTGATCCCGAAAATATAAAAAGAGATGCATGGACATGTTAGGAAAAACACAACATACTGTTAGGTACCGAAATGGCGCTAATAGCTATATTAGCTTAACCCAAGTCCCCGAATCTAGACATCTGATTGCGTAGGAATCGAGGGAACTCTCCCAACCCTCGATTGGGTTTTCTAGCCGACCCCAAAATATATATATAAGGCTAGTGGCGACTCCTGTATGTTCTTAGGTTGTTAAATACCTAGATCGTATAAATAAATTCGCTGTCACGCGGGGTACGAGCTTGGGAGAGCTCGCGATCTTATGATCAAGTACTCCTAAACCCGACCTCCTCTCCTTTGACCTTCGAGGGGCGGTGAGATCGGGTCGCGACAGTCGGTAGTTTCATAAATGTCAGACAATTTCGTAGATCTTGGCACTAACGGTTCATCGATACGGTTTGAAGAGATTGGTGATGATGAATTTGAAGAAAATACTGGAGAAGAAGGTGTAGAATGATCCTTCAACTCTGTTTGATCGGTATCATCACGAGTATTCACTTCATCTTTTGGGTTGTCTTCCCACGTGCCATATTCATCAAATTTGACATCTCTACTTATATACACTTTCAAATTGTTAGGATCAAATAATCGATAAGCTTTGGATGAGGAGTCATACCCAATAAAGATGAGCTTTTTGCTCTTGTCTTCAAGCTTTGATCTTTTTTGATCTGGCACATGAGCATACACAACACTCCCGAAAATTCTCAAGTGTGAAACACTTGGTGTTTTTCCGGTCCATGCTTCCTGTGGAGTTACGCCTTCGAGTCCGAATAAGAGACATCTATTTTGAAGATAGACTGCACACGAAACAGCTTCAGCCTAAAGCTCCTTAGGCAAATTTTTGCTCTTTAACATGCTTCAAACCATCTCAAGAATGGTTCTATTTTTTCGTTCAACTATGCCATTTAGTTGAGGAGAATATGGAGCCATCAAGAAATGCCGAGTACCATGATCTTCATAGAATTTGTTGAATATGATTGAGGTGAATTCTCCGCCACAATTAACCCTCAAAGCTTTGATAAAATAGCCAATCTCCTTTTCAGCCAGATTCTTGAATTGTTTGAACATATCAAACGCTTCTATCTTTTCTTTTAGAAAATACACCCAAGCTTTTCGAGTAAAATTATAAATAAAAGTAACAAAATATCGATGATTACCATATGGGTGTTGCAACTTTCCCGGAGGTGGATCACCAAGGGAAAACTAATGGATTACTAAACAAGAACGAAGGTTCATCTTACGAGGCCATCGTTTGTGTTTAGCACGAACTCTCCCAAATTCCACCAATCACAATTTGATACTCAATTCGACATGTGATTAAACTTACCTATAAGAACAGCCACTGAAAAATTATGGATCGATTAGACACCAAAGTAAAATGCGGGAGTACACTTTACTCCTGCAAACCAGAGATTCACGAATTCAGGGACTTGGTTACGTTAGGCTTATCTAACGCCCTTTCAGTACATTTTCTCTTTATTTCGAAAATGTTTTGCACACAGCCCTTATCCAATTTTACCTATGCCACTAAAATAACAAAAACAATCCACATGATACTTAATTCTAAATTTCCTAATGTTGCAACCTACCCCTCAAGGAAGGGAATAGATTTAAGGGTATTGCCTAAATGATGGATCTAAGGCCCATGATTAGGCGCGGGCTCTCCCAAGCCTATACCTCAGTGACGTTGGGATATTGTTAAGAATTTTGCAAAAAGAGTCGCCACTAGCCTATTGGGGTCGGCTAGAAACCAAGTGAGACATGAGAGTGTACCTCACTTCCTACGCAACCAAAAAATCTAGGGTCGAGAACTTGATTACACTAATTAATCAATTAATACACTTTCGGTACCTAATCTTGTTCATTTTAAGAAAAGATTTTTATCAGGCAGTTTGGATTGATTTTATACCTATCCACTAACATGTGAAGTGATCATGCAGGTACGCAATCATTAAAATAATAATTAGCAACCAAGGAAAGTGTTTAAATAAATTGCATGGGAGAGCAAAAATTTAACACTAAGGAAGAGGTAAATATTAATCTTAACTAGACTAAAGGGAAGCCAAAATCAATATACCAATACTACACAATCAATGGCATTTGTCCCTAAGGACAATTGAAACCCTAAGGTAAAACCCTAAAGGTCTAGTCAAACTTGGGCATAATTCCAAATTGAAAGGCTTCCTATTTTTAGGAGAAAATTCCTTCAAATATTAATTTTAACCTTTTCAAGGAAATTCAAAAAAGAAATTTATAATTTTTTTCTATTTTTTAAATGAATTTTCGAATTTTCCCCAAAAAAACTGGATTTTTGCAATTTTTTAAATTTTTTTAAAAGGTGGAATTTTTAATTTTTTTGAGTTTTTGAATTTTTATTATTTTTCAAATTTTTTTATTTTTTTACTATATTTTTAATATTTAATATTATTATATTCGGAAAAAGGGTTTGGACTGGGTAGGACCAATCCGACCCACTAATCCGATCTGAGCCCAAATCCGACTCACGTCAAATAAAAAAAATTTTTTTTTTAGTTTTTTTAATATATATTTTTTTTTCTTTTTGTCTTATCCCTATTTTGTCTTTTTCTGCTGCTCCATCTTCTGCTATACGACTTCTTAAGGCTTCAATCCACTTTCCTTTCTTTCTTTATGTCTTTTCATTTCCTTTCATCACCTCTTTTTTATTTCTTTTTCTTTTCTTTTGCTTTTACTTTTTCTCTTCTATCTTGGACTCCTTCTTCCTTGCGCATTCTCCACATGCTCGAAGCCATTCTTGTTTGCTATTCATTTTTCACTTTTTCTGCATTATTTTCTTCTTCTTCTTCTTCTTTTTTTCTCTACGCCGGTCTTCTTCCTTCTTCCTCGACGACTCCCCTCTCCTCACAGCTCTCTTGCCCGAACCAGCACCACCGCTACGATGAGCCCCTCACCGGCCTTTGAGGCGCCGGAGCCACTGTTCGGCGTCGATCGTTCGGTCCAACCGACACCGGTCGCCGCTAACCACTAGCTGGCTAGCAGTTTCTAGTATTGCCGAAACAAGAACACAAAGCAAAAATGCACGTGTGAGCCGAATGGCCACGAGCCCCGGCCCAGCAAGCCTGAAGCAAACGCGAGGAGAGCCGAGGTTACTTGTTCAGCTTGAGGATGTCGCTGGGAAGGTTGTCGAATGGGTCCCCGTGTGGCTGAGGCGTTGGCCGAGGCTCCCACTCTCTTTGTCTCTCAATCACTTGGATTTGTCGCTCCCTGCTTCCCCGGTCTCTAGCTCCAGAAACTCCTCCTGCGCCACGAAGAACTCCAAGTCGTAGCCCTCTAGCTTCTTCTCGTCACTCCCGAACGACCGCGTCCTTGGGCAGCTCCCCCCGTCAGTCTAGTCCCCGTGCTTGAAGTGTGCCGGCGAGAACGTCCTCAGGAACATGGTGCCGCCGCCATTGCTGCCGCATCCGCCGAAGGCGCCAAAGGGAGCAGCAGCGCTCAGAACCTCGCGAGAGCTAGAGCGAGGCTGGGGCTGTGGATGTGGTCAGCGTAGTGTGGTGGAGTGTGGCGGAGTCGCTAGATAAGGCTCTCTTGTTCTCAGCCCTCTAAACTCTCTCTACTTCCTGATCTCTCCTCCTGCTAGCTCTCCATCCTCTTTCTCCTTTTTCCTCCCTTCCTCTCTGTTCTCCTCTCTCTCTCTCTCTCTCTGCCTTCTCCTGGCCCTGTCTTTTCTCCACCACCTGCCCCTGCTCTGCTGTCCCCTCTTCTTTTGCTGCAGTTTGGCATGTGAAGATGGCTGGAGGAGGGAGAAGGCTGGTGCAGGCCAAGCCGAAGGGGAAACGGCTTGGGCCGCGGGAGAAAAGGGGCCCGGGCCCAGAACAGGGGGAAAGGGAAGAGAGCCGGGCTGGGCCAAGGCCGGATCCGGCCCAACTCAACCCCTAAGCGTTTTTTTTTTTTTTTTTTGTTGTTTTTTTTTTTTTTTTTTTTTTAAATAGGTGTCAACACCTAGTATTATATGAAATGATCGTAATCAACCCTGGGTCTACAGTAAATCTAAATGAAGACTAAATAACATTTTTTTATTTGACTTTATTTTATGAAAGTTATGCACTAACCTGAATCTATATGGATTCTAAAGCTAATATGTCCTAAACCTATATATCTTATGAGACTAAACATGTATGGCCCTAAATATGAAAACCTTAAATTATGAATGCACTCTAACCTCTAAACATGCGTAATATGTTTACGTGCAATGACAATTTACGAATTAATCACATCATTAATAACATACTCAACCATAGTAATCCACGCAAGATAATACTGGATTAAACCTTAGTGTCTAAAAGTCCGAAAGCCAAATATGTCTTTGTTGATGCACATAAACAGTAAAACTATAAGGCTTAACCACTAAATATCATGCATTTGAAGATTATATAATAAAAATGTGAATTACCACACCTCAACTTACCTGATACCAAACGAGAAGCCATGAAGAAATGCAAGCGAAGCAAAGTTCACGGGCAGTGGGTCACACAAATATTGAACGTGACTTAGTCTGCAAAGGGCACACCAGGATTAGAGCACGCGTAGAAGTGAGATCAATATCTGAGAGACTTGCAAAGCATGAGCAAACAACTGGATGGCGACTTGATTGGATTGAGGCTCATCGGATTAATCGTCGGCTTGTTGAATGGTGCTTCACCGAAAGACTGGGATGCCGCTTGGAATTGTTGAAATAATCAAGTATTCTGGGATTTCGTTGCACCCTGAATGGCAGCTATAGCGGTAACAGCGGAGCGCGAACGTGATATGAATAGGGAGAAATTATGCGAGAAAGATCTCGATGGACTTTTTTTTTGGATGGGTGTGCTTTGCTTATTGCATGTCTCTTCTCTACGTTTCCTCCTTTGACCTTTTCCAGTGCGTCCTCCCTAATGTGCAGTAAATGTGTCGCGCTTTTTTCTTTTTCTTTTTCGCTCTTTCTAGTTTCTATTTCTCTCTCAATTGTGGCCGTATCTTTTCCATTATGTGTCTTTGTGCTCGGCATTGAATTGACTGCAACCACAACATCAGAACAAAACAAAGTAAATACCAAAAATATGGAGTGAACAACTTTAATAGGGAGAGAAATAACCCGGTTTTATTACAGTGAAATCACTAGATGGCAATCAGGCGCTTGGGTACGTTGGCCACTTCGATGTCTCGCTGCTGGAATTGGCATCGGAGATGTAGGAGCTTAATCTAGGCAAGAAACAAAAATAAAATCACATTAGTTCGAATAGCAAATTAGAATCGCACACAATCAAACTTAAAAAAGGAAGTTCGACTTAGCTTTCTAGTAACGTCTATGAAGTAGCATGAATGCAAGGCGTCATGAGGATCTACAAATAGTCAATGAATTGCTAGGCTTCACGGGAAGTGATAGAGGAGCGCGGGGATCACTCGATGACTGATGAGTTTGCCGAAGTTGCTGGGAGGCGGTGACAGTGCGCGAGGTGCAACGACGAGGGAAAGGTAATTGCAAAGTACCCGCTTCTCTCTATTTCTCCTCTTCTTCGCCTCGAGTCCCCAATGCGTGCCCCACTTTTATAGCAAAAAGTCTCCCATGTATCATTGGAAAGTCTGGATCCGTGGAGCCGATTGATGATTCTTGGGGAATTGCCGAGTTTTGGCTTTGATTTATCACCAAAATTTGATTGTGGATCTCTCTAATTTACTTCTAAATTTGCGTTCACAACCTTTTGGTTTCATTTTTTGCTTCTACTCATATTGCCTTGAACGTGTCCTCATTCACTCGCCATCGGCCAACCAATTCCAATCTTCTAGTCTTGCCCAAAGGAATATCTATATGAGTCAACATGCAGAAAGAGAGGATATAGTGGATAATGGCGCTCCCACGAATCATGTTTTTCTCCTTTAAGGCTAGATTTGTTTCACTCGTTTATTTCCTTCCAAATTGCTTATGTATGATCTGGCTCTCCCCCTTTCCCTCATTGTGGCTCGGATTCCTAACTCTTCATTGGGAGAGAATTGCTTAATTTGTGCATATGCCAATCAAGAGCTGAATTCTTTCTCCAATATTGACCGGCAATCATACGAAGCATGGCTTTGGATCTTCTGGAATCTTGGCAAAGAAAGACCAAATTCCCTCCCAATTGATCTCTTCAATGATACCCATTTCCATTGTTTCCTTTCAACCAATGAATATTCTCGATTTGCCAATCGTGATTGCCTTTTCTTCCTTTTGAATTATCGATCAAGATCTGTACGAGATGATCCTATGCACGCCTGGCCATGAAGGCATTGCGTGACAAAGACTAATATTGTGTGCATCAGTCTATGGTGGCGTCATAAAGAAGTCGTGCGATTAAGTCATGTGCAGTTCATGCAAATGTGAATAATGCAAGTGAAATTTTTTTTAGGGGTTGAATTCAATCCCTAAATTTTCCATGCGATAAGTGACTAAGAAAAATAAATCAAAATTTAGGTGTCAATAATAAGTGAGGAGTGATTGGTCCACACATATCAAAATGAATCAACTCGAGTAGCTTCTTCGCTCAATAAGTCGCTTCCTTCGAAAAGCTAGTTCTGGAATGCTTACTGGTAATACACCCTTCACATAATTGATCAGGATGATCAATATGTGGTAAGCAATAGACCATCTTCATGCGATAAAGCAAATTGAGTCCACCAAAATTGAGATGGCCGAATCTCAAATGCCACAACCATGAAGGATCATACACGCACACCTTCAGACATTGAGACATATCATTAGTTATATTGAGAGTAAACATCCTGTTCTTCGACATCTTCACATTCGTAATTAGTTTATTATTCCTATCTCTTAGCACAAGACTAAGATCTTTCATATGAACAGTTTAGCGTTTCTTCAAAAGCTGTCCCAAACTCAAAATATTGCTTAGCATTTTCAGGACATGATAAACATTAGTCATAAACTCACGTGCATCATTCTCCAAGCGAATCAGAATTGTACCTTTGCATTCGACAAGAATTTTAGAGTTATCACCAAAAGAGACTTTCCCTTTAATTGTCTCATCTAACTCAGTAAACATCTCATTTCTCCCAAACATGTGATTGCTTGCACCGGTATCCAAATACTACGTATCAATTTAACCTCTTTCATCTTCTTTGAATGCCAATAATAGAACTTGATCGGCATCATTCACCAAGTTTGCCTTTTCATCTACTCTACTACTCTCCTTGTTTCAGTAGTCAGAAGCATAATGGCCAAGTTTATTACAACGACAACATCAAATTTTAGATTTATCATACCATTGGCATGTCGAGTTCTTTCCTCTTCCACAAACATCTCTTTGATACTAGTATCTATTGTTACTTCGAGCAGCATCACCTTTGCTTTGTCTACGACCTCTTCGTTGAAAGTAGACTCGTTAAATGGGTGGGTCGAGTCGAGTCAGGTTTGGATCAGGTCGAAAATGAGTTGACCCATATTTAACTCATTTAACCTATTTTGACCTATATTCATGTAGTGTAAATCAAGTGACCCATACCCGACCCAATCCATATCCAACCCATACCCAACCCAACCCGTATTACTAAAACCTATTAATATTCTAGGAAAACCCACACCTACTATATGCTAATTGGATTAAAACTTCAAATTAAATTAAAAATAGTAAATAAAATAAAATAAAAATTTTAAAAAAAACCTATAAATTGAAATATTTATAAAGAATTAAACCATGCACATGCTTCTCTTGTTTGAAGTGAACATACTATTGAGTAATTGAAAATTGTAACATGAAATTTTTTTAACTAAACCCAAGAAAGCTCGTTTTTATGGTTTTTTTATAAAAAAAAAAAAAAAAAAAAGGTATTGCTAAAACACTTTTATGCAATACAAATTTAATGGAAAATTTTTATAATTATTTTTATAATACTTTTAAAAAATCGAATTTTTAATTATTTTTTATTTTTAAAATATATAATTTTTATTATTTTCATTTTTTTAATATAATTTTTAATTATTATTTTTTTTTTTTCTCTTTTCTCTTTTCTTTTTCTACTTCTTCAACCAGTCGCCGGCCACCACGACCGCCGGGCGACCGACCATAGGCAAGCTTAAGCTCGCCGATACCGTGAGCTCGAGTCTCGCTAGATCGGCGAGGCCGAGGCCTCACCCGACGTCGGCGAGCTTGAGTCTCGCTAAATCCGGTGAGGCTTGAGCCTTGCCGGTCGTTAGTGAGGCTCGATCTCGCCAATCTAGCGAGGTCAAGGCCCCGCCCAATGTCGGCGAGCTCGAGTCTCGCCAGATCCGACGAGGCTCGAGCCTCGCCAGTCGTCAGCGAGATTTGAGCTCGTTGACGTCGGGTTGGCTCAATCTTGCCGATCTGGCGAGGCTGAGGCCTCGCCTAATGCCAACGAGCTCGAGTCTCGCTAGATTCGGCAAGGCTCGGGCCTTATCAACCGTCGGTGACCACGAGCTCGCGTGTCGGCAAGCTTGAGCCTCGCCGGCATGTCGTCGGCCGTCGCCACGCCGGCCACCAGCTAAGGAAGGAGGAAAAAAAAGAAAAAAAGCAAAGAAAAGAAAATCGAAATATGAAAAATAATTATAATTTCGATTTTTTATAAAATATATATATATATATATTTTTATAAAGTTAAAGAGGGAAATATTGCATGGGGCTTGGGTTGGAAATTTATGAATTCTAAGGTTCCAACCCATTTGATATTTTAAATGGGTCAAAAATGGATCACAAGTTCTAACCCATTTAAACCGAACTCACTTTTTTGACCCATTTTTAGTTTGGTTGTTAAAAGCCTCTAACCCATATACAATCCATATAAATAAAATATGAATCCAAAAATGGATCCATGACCCATTTTGACACCTCTAGTTGAAAGCAACCTCGGCCTTGACCACGATCACAATCTTGGTTTCTCCCACGAGTTTGTGCGGGTTCTCTTCTTTGCTCCTTCTCATCTCGGATGGTTAACCACGTTTGGAGAACTTCCTCCACCGGTTCAATATTTTTTCTTCTGAACCTTTCTTCATGGGCTTGTAATGAACCCATAAGCTCATCAATCGTCATGGCATCCAAGTCTTTGGATTCTTCAATTGCAACATCGATATAGTCGTATTTCTTGTCTAAGGACCGAAGTATTTTCTTGACAACACGAACATTTGAAATGTCTTCTCCGTTTCTTTTCATCTGATCGACAATCGCCAAAACTCTTGTGAAATAATTAGCAATCGATTTAGATTCTTTCATATTAATTACCTCGAATTCACCTCTCAAGTTTTGAAGGCGAATCTTCTCAACTTTCCGTACTCCTTGATGTGTGTTGTGAATAATCTCCCATGCCTCTTTAGCAGTAGTAGCGTTTGAAACTTTTTTGAACATGGAATCATCTAAAGCTTGATAGATGATTGATAGGGCATATTGATCTTTCGAACGAACCTTCTCCAAGGCATTCCTCTAGTTTTGGTTCAAGATAACTTCATCCTCTAGCTCATCATAGCTAGTGTTGAAGAGTTCCCTCACACCGTAGGTGCCAAGTAGAGCTTTCATTCTAACAGCGAAGTTACCATAGTTGTCTTTGGTAAGGCGAGGGTATTGAAGAGGAAGTTGATTGTTTGCATGATCTTTACTCTTCATAATAGATAAAGCTAGCTTTCTAGATAAGATCTAAAAACCAACATTCTTGATAAGATTTAAAAACTAACAAAGCAATCACCACACCTCACTTAAAAGCAATCACCACACCTAAAAATACGAACAAACTCATTAAAAATAACGACGAACAAATTTATTATAGATAAGATCTTTGTTAATTAAAGATAACGCAACAATTATGACTCTTCTTCGATGCGGGTATCAAATAGTTATCAGCATTAATAAAGTTGGTTTAATTTCTAATATGAACATGACCGGAACAGTAAAACTCGTCAGCCCCCAAGTCTGAACTGAATTATCATTTGGATCTTACACGAGAAAAGTTTTTGCAATAATTCTTCTCGGAAGGAAACGTCACGCGTTGACTCAGTCTTCCCAAACCGGGACGGAAGATCGAAGTCGATTTCTTTACCACAACTTGCAAGGGCTCTGAGGCATCGACCTCCGGTGGACCAGAAACATCCTTTTCGTCAACTTTTCATTTTTGAAGGCTTCAAGGAGACGTCAACACGAGACATTTCTAACTCTGCAACGATCACCTTATTTGCTGTCGAATGAGGCTATATCCTTTGTGGAGACGATATGTTTGAAAAGCATTAGTCTAACCTCTAGATTGTACCTTCTGTTGAGGCCCTTCTAACCTCTGGAGTTATCAATTGATTCGCAAGTATCATTGTGGCAAAGCTTCTGTGCAACTTGTGTGATGATATGTATTCTCGTATCATCGTCGCAGCTCCCGTCAATAAAGCTAATTGCAATAATTATTCTCGAACAAACATCATGCGCAGGCTCAATCTTCCTAACCAGGACGAAATGTTAAAGTCGACGTGGGTATTACTGTGAAGATAAGGAAGATGAACTGAAAGCTGGAGAATGAGCAATACGCTTTTGAATCTCTTCAACTCAGTGTATTGTAGTACAAAACTGTATATCTCAGAACATCAATGAATAGAATGCTCTGTACTATCACTCAGTATCTTTCCTAGCACAAGCTATTCAATACAGAGCTTTCATCAATGGCGAGCTCTGTATATATTTTCTCTCTCTCTCTTCAACTCAGCGAAAAACAACTAACCAGACTCAACGAAGAAGAAGAAGAAAACTGAACTTAAAAACAGAAAAGAAAACTGTTTCTAATCTGTTACAACCTAAAACTGAATAACAGCACACGTGTAAAATTAAAGTCTTCATCACCGACTTTCTTCAGGTCTTCGTGACGTGGCTTTCCCAGTCAATTAGTCTCCCCTGACTCGTGTGCTTCTCTTCATGTTATACTTCCTCTGATTTTTGTAATAGCTTCAGCCCTTTCACTTTCATTATCTTCCTTTGTTGAAGTTGTGACAGCAGAGTAGTCAGTCTGTATTGACTGAGTTGTTCTTATTTCCTTAACAATTACAGCTTGCGATGGCTCCGAAGAACATCCTTTTGGTCAATCGATTTTGGAAAGGGCTTTGTGCCCGACACGGGAAACTATTGGGTGAGCGTACATAACATGCCTCATCAGCTAATGAGCTATTATCAACCTTGATTCAATGATCTCGTCCAATGGACGTCTGCAAAATGGAGAAATTCTAAAATGGAGAAATTCTCTAAGTTCGTTCATATTAAATAATGTCGACATGCTATTTAGTTGGTTTGGTATAAAGCATTGTAGTCAAAGATGGTAGTCGGTTAAATGAGGGTTCGTCTTACCCCTTGATTTTACGGATATTTCGTTGATGCATGAGTCGTCTGGTTTTCCATACAGAATTCTTTCTGTTTGTTTACATCCTAACTTTTACATTAAAAGACTTGTTGGGAATAACGGATCCCCGAAAACCGGATTCGACACTAAATCGAATCCCTAAAATGAATGCCGAAAATTAGCCCGGGAATAAACACGTATCACCGATCGTAAAGCACACCACGGATTCGAGCGTACCTTGTTAGCCACAGATTAGACACCGACGCCGATATGATGAAGAGAAACTGATCCTGTTCCTTCCGATGACGACAATTCGCCTTGGAAGGAAGATGGTGTCGCCTCTTGAAGAATCTTTCTTCTTTGGGAGTGTTCTTGAGAGAGAGTAGGAGGAAGAATGCAATAATGCCAAAAGGTACGTTCTCTCTCTCTCTCTCTCATCCCTTTTATAGGTCCCTCCATCCACGGGCCTTATTCTTGTGGGCCGGGCCCTTAGGCCCATCATGGGCGGACGGGCCTTAAGCCCATCACTACCTTAAGCCCAACATGGGCGGATGGGCCTTAAGCCCATCACTACCTTAAGCCCAACATGGGCGGATGGGCCTTAAGCCCATCACTAATAAAACCATCATCTCCCACTCGCACATGGTGGGCCGAACAAGATTCTCTTTACCTCTCTTCAACATTCATACCGGTGAATAATCCGTGCGACCAAAGATACTTTGAGAGCTCGTTGCTATACATCTCATTAGGAATATATATCAGCTCATATTGGGCGTCACACTCGAGTAGATTTTGTATGCGGTACCCTAGATCGATCGATCACATTTATATCTCTCTTGATCTCTTTTAAACAACGATATATATATTGTATTCACAATTATAGTTATCACAAAGACAGTCATAATTGGTCGACCAGTGAATACAAAAGTACAATGTGATTCTCCAAAATCGATCTTCCTCTTTCCTTCAAACTCTCAACTTCAGTTCAACTTGCTTTTCTAGTAATGTCCCATTAGATCGAATCAACTCATGACCATTGGCAACATTCTAAGATAGCAAACACTAAATAGAAATCTTGAGAATAAGTAAAAGTCATGAGGGCACTAAAAATTGAGGAAATCTTTTCCTCAAGAGTCTCATACGGCATAAAAGTTAAGATCAAACTTTTGCCACTCTTTATTGGTCGTCTCATGCATACGTAGTATGAAATACGTATTACGGTATTAACTCCTTTCCCATGGAGCGTATGTCTACACCATCAATACCGTACAGATGATAGTTCAGACATACCCAATGTCTAACTTGAGTTCACATATCTACTCGTTCACAAAATTCATCAGAACTCACATCTGGCATCTTAGACAGATAAAGTAAAATATGTGGGGTATTTTACTTTCGGACATAGTATATATCATGTCCTCATCTTAACACTCGATTAAGGCGACATATTTATTTTAAGCTTGAGCTCTCGATTATCACCTAGATAATAAGCTTAAAAACCGTCTCATCTCTATTTATCACATAGTAAATCGAGGCGATTACCCGTGTGAGTGGGCTAATCTCTTATATGTCCGACATACTTTCTCAACTTAATGTAATGCACTTGAGCATTAAGATGCATAAAGATCAAACAAAGATTCATAGGCATTAATGATGAAAACACAAATTCATTAAATGTGAACTACTCAGGGAAATTACAATATTCGGTACATCGGACTCTACGCAATCCTAGAGATTTTACATGACCACAAAACACATCTCTAGGTATTGGCTTTGTCATAGGATCTGCTACCATTCTATGCGTAGATATGTACTTTGTAAGTTCACATCCTTTCGTGCAACCATATCTTTTATAAAATTATACTTGGTATCTATATGTTTGGTCTTGCCATGATATTTTGGATCTTTGGTGTACGCTATAGCTGCTTGGCTATCACAATTAACTAATAATGGATTTGCAGCTTTCTCAATAACACCTAAATGATCCAAAAAATCTCTTAAGCCAAACTCCTTCTTGTATTACTGCTGATAATGCCACGAACTTAGATTCCACCGTGGACAAGGCTATACACGTTTGTTTCTTACTGCTCCAACATATGGTGCCATTATTCAATAAGAAAACAAACCCAGAGGTAGATTTCCTTTCGTCTAAATCTCCTCCCTAATCAGTTTCATAATAGCCTTCGAGTCGCAGATCCTTTCCTTGATAACTCAGCGTATAATCAGCAGTTCCCTTTAGATACCTCAGTATTCTCTTAACGGCTTTCCAATGTGCTTGACCTGGATTGGATTGGTATCTACTCACCATTCCAACTACAAAACATATGTCGGGTCTTGTACACATCATAGCGTACATCAAGCTCCCAACAGCACTAGCATAAGGAACATATTTGTTCCTTTTCTTGTGGAGTCCTTGGACACGTCTATGGCTCAATGCTTCACCTTTCGCAATAGGAGTGTCTATGGGTTTACAATCTTGCTTACGAAATCGTTCAAGAAACTTATTTATATATGTTTCTTGCGAAAGAGACAACGATCTCTTCGAACGATCTCTTGAAATCTTAATTCCAAGAATGTATGCAGCCTCACCCATATCTTTCATCTCAAAGTTGGAAGATAACCAACTCTTAACAAGTATTAACAAACTCCATATTGCCAAAATAATGCGAATCGAGGTAAATCTCACTACGGAGAAAAATGTTTCTTCATAATCAATTCCTTCCCGTTGATTATACCCCCTCGCCACAAGGCGAGCCTTATGCCTTTCTATCGAGCCATCAGCTTTTCGCTTTATTTTGAGAATCCACTTGTTCCCAATAGCTCTGCGTCCTTTTGGAAGATCAACCAGTTCCCAGACTTGGTTTGATTTCATTGACTCCATTTCCTCTTTCATTGCATGAATCCATTTTTCCTTACTAGGGCAATTCAGAGCCTCATTAATATTTCTAGGCTCATCTTCATCTTGTGGAGCAACCATAAAAGTTTCCCCTTCAATGTCAAAACGTCGACGGGGAATACTTTGGCGACTTGTTCGCCGTATGGGAGATTGTACACTTTGCACATCATTCTCCATTATGCTCCCTCTTGGATTAGATAATGATGTCGTCTCATTATGTGGTTGCAATTGAGAATGAGTTGAATTCAATTCATCACTTCTCATATTACTCCCACTTGGACGAACTCCACTAAGATCATTATCTTGATCCAAGGTTTCAAATAGGGAGTGATCTTCCCTATTTCGCCCTTCTTAGGAAATTCATCCTCTAAGAATGTGACATCCCGTGATTCAATTTCAGTTATACTCTCACTTTCCTGCTCACCTATGAACACATACCCTTTTGAGTGTTCCGAGTATCTTATGAAAATACTCTTATTTCCTCTGGGACCCAATTTCCCAAACTTGTGAGAGGACTCATGTGTATAGGCAGCACAACCCCATGGCTTAAGAAAACTTAAGTCCGGTTTTCTACCTGTCCATAACTCATATGGAGTGGAAGTAACTGATTTGGAAGGCACACAGTTAAGTATATAGGCAGCAGTTAATAATGCATCACTCCAAAAAGTAATAGGTAAGTTAGCATGCGCCATCATGGACCTAACCATTTCCAGTAGGGTTCTGTTTCTTCTCTCCGCAACACCATTTTGTTGAGGAGTATATGGAATAGACAACTGTCTTTCTATTCCTTTTTCATCACATAATTTTCTGAACTCATTAGATAAATATTCTCGACCTCGATCGGATCTCAATGCTTTTATTTTCTTGTCTAATTGATTCTCTACCAAGTTCATAAAACTTTTGAAACAACTTAATGTTTCAGATTTATGAGAAATCAAATAGACATATCCGAATCGAGTCTAATCATCTATAAATGTGATGAAATAAACAGCCCCATGCCTTCCTCTCACATTCATCGGACCACAAACATCGTATATGAATTAGATGCGAGAGGAAATTCAACTCTTTTACCTTTTCCAAATGGTTTCTTTGTTGTTTTCCCTACCAGGCAATGCTCACATATGGGCAAATCGACTTTTCAATATTGCCTTACAAGCCCTCTTTGGCTAATATATTCATACGTTGTTGGCCAATCTGACCAAGTCTAGCATGCCACACATTCACATCATTATCATATGAATTAGCAGACGTGAGAAGGGAATAACAAACATTTGCATTAACATAATCAATATCTAATACAAAGAAACCATCCAGAAAATAACCACAACCATAGTAGTTTGTATCCAAATACAAATCTACACCTCTATTATGGAAGTTCACATTAAAACCAAATTTAACCAACACTAGAACAGACACTAAATTTCGACGAATCTCCGGAGCATACAACACATTATGTAGGAATAACGTGCGTCCACCACGCATGTTCGGTTGGCGAGTGCCAATTCCTTTTACTTCAGCTCTGGAGTTGTTTCCCACATAGATCCATTTAGTTCCAGTTGGAACTCGTCGAAATTCTACGAAGGATTCTCTATCCTTCGCTACATTGTCTGTTGATCCTGAATCTACAGTCCACAGAGGATTAGATTCAGTTAAGAATATAGAACTTGACACATATGCAAAGTTCCCATTAGGACAAAAGGGTGTGTACCTTCATTGGCTCGCGACAATCGTGGGCATAGTGACCCCTCCGGTCACAGTTGTAACATTTCACCCTTGAGATATTCTTCACATGAGGACGTTTTCCTATTTTCACACGAGGACGTTTTCCTCTCTTTTGTTGGTTAATTATTGGTTTCTTGCAAGAAGGACTTGATCCCTTGCTTTCCCACATATTGAACGAATCAATCCGCTTGCGCTTAGAGCTTGAAGCCCCTTCTGAGCTTAAAACAATACAGCAAATATCTATATCCTGCTCAAATGCCTTGAGGCGATGATCGGCTAGCTCAGGTGGCGCACAAAGCATCCTCAAGATCTTCCATAACATGGTCAAGAGCTTTTAGTGCTTTTTGCTTTTCCAGCACATATTGAATTTTCATTTGCCAAAATTCATAGTTGTCACCATTGAGCTTTTCACCTTTGTTCAGCTCGGCAACTATGCTCTTTGTGGCTGAAGCCATTGATCTGAACATATCAGACACATATGCATGAAATATTAATGCCTATCACTTATGCATCTATTTTGCACAAACCCATCATATTAATTAATAATTTTAAGTAAGGTTTTAGAATCAAAAAGTCACTACGTTTCCAATCATCCTCCAAAAAATCCTAACTTAAAACTATCATTAATATGATTGTCATATGCAAAATCAATTCTATGAAGCTACAAAAAACTTCACTAATTACCCACATCTAACTACCCATAGCAACCAGCAATTAACAGAAAGCAACAGATAATTGACATACAATATAACAATAATGCTTTCATATAATACAACTAACATATAGGTTGCTACATCAACAACAATCAGGTAGTTAACAAAAAAAAAAATTGTTCACAAAGAACACTAAATAAAGACTAGCCATAACATCTAAAAACAAGGCATCATACAACTAATAGGGAAAGCTGCTACATGGTTCAACTTCTCTTTCTTTTTCTCTGTAAATTTTTTAGGCATTCTCGACAGCCATGGAAAAACAGACGGATAACCCTTAGGATTTCTCCTACGCACATTCATTCCTGGCCTTATCGAAGTCATTCCTTGGGTCGCAGTCTTTGTGGCTCCAACCCGATGATATTCATCCACAAATTCCATTACTAACTCCTTATATCCAGTAAATCCTTTGACCTCCCATAGGCGATTCAACACTCCTTGCCATTCTTGTGGAAGAGTGTTCAAAAATCGCACCATCTGAATATCCGGCATGGGATAACCGTTCCAAATGATTTCTTGAATTTTGTTGTTGACCTCTATGACATGATCAATTATGTCGTCACTCTCCCATCGATAACCATTCAAATCAAATCATATCAACCTTGAAAGCCTTTCCTTTGTTCATCGGCGTTGTGCGCGCGATGCGCGTGGCTTACGGGGAGGCATTGTTCCTGCAACAAATGCAGAACAAAAAATGGATTACATATAATCCACATAGACATAATTAAAAAAGAAACACATTCTTTTCCTCTTTCTTATGCATATCTGGACAAGGAGAGTTGGTGTTTATAGGTGGACTTCCCTTTCAAGTTGGGTTACCTCTCGTTGGTGGAGGACTACCGCAGTTATTACCTGTCCCGGGGATAGTAGCGGGTTGGGTGGCAATTATGCTAACCTCGGTGGATGAACGAGCTCTCGGTCTTTGGGCAACGATTCTAGGGCCGATCTTGATGAGGTGTAATTTTGGCCACTTGATAGTTGGACTTTTATGTCACACGGTACAAACCACTTGCAATGACTTTGGACTCTTATGTATCCGATAGTGATACATAATAGTGACCTTTATGGTCTTGGATTTAGAACATATCCTGTCGTCCATGAGAACAAGGGAGCTTGTTTATTAAAGATAGAAAATCTCCATGGGATGATCAACTTAACATAATCAAATTCATAATTTGTCACTTTAACCCGAGAGCAAAACTTTATAAATAGCCACCTAATGGAAAGCAAAATGTGCCAAGCCAGAGCTACCAAATACCTCTCCAATATTCATAATGAGGAAGGCCTTTCTTCTTGCTTGTGCTCTTTTGATCTCGTTCGCTCTTCTCCTCCTTCCCTCCACCGAAGCTCGAGCACTCCTTCCAGGTGAAGACCTTCCGGGTGATCTCTCTCTCTCTCTCTCATGTTTCAAATCGATGTGATTGGTCAAAGAAATACAATTAATCTTCTATCTGATGATGTCAGCAGGACTGGCACCACCGGTGACAGAGTGCACAAAAAATCCGAATAAACCGTGCACACCGGTACGACCTCCAGGATGTGGTTATCGGAGACGTTGCCCTCCGGGAGTTAGTCCTACAGAGCCATGAGACCATGCAGTTAGAGTAAGCCGCTCATGACGGCCAAATTGCATCATAATAATATGAAGTACTTTCACGACACCGTCATCGTGAATGAATAAAGAAGCTGAGTGAAGTCAGTCACTTGATGGAGCCTTGTTTCAATACCTAAAAATGAATTAAGGATGAATGCTATGTAGAGGATGCAATTTAATGTATGAAACAATACAGCAATGAATGAATCGTCTAGTTTATGGTATGTATCTTTTGAAAGGAAAAGGGAACAGCGACAGAGCTTGTCACAGGCTTCATCTTCTCTTTCAAATTGCAATATGATGAATTATCTAGATGTAAGTGCAATGAAGTGCTTGTCTAATCTGTGAAAGTAGCTTCCAGGAGTTCCTGAATTTCTTGCCTGCCTCTGATTTTCTTCATCTAGGATGGAGAAGTATCTGTCTCGTCTCTGTTTGCACACGAATTTTTCATATCTTAGCTTATTTTGAAAACAAATAGGTATGGCTGTTTGGAAGGGAATGATTAATAAGGCAATCCGTAGCCTTCATCGCAAAAGAGTAAAGAGTATAAACTATGATACAAAAATTTTCTAGTCCGACAAATCCTCCAGTGAAATCGAAGCAACATCCTTCCATTCACAGTCATATAGTATAAGGTGCAAGTTCAACATCTTTGTGTTCTAACCAAAATTGAGCTCGGTCAATTGAGGACTCTCCAGCTTGAAGAAGTTAATAACAGAAAAGAACTCTCGCAGAAATGGCAGCAGACTTTCTTCGAAACCGATAACAACTTGGCATATAATTGGTTTCGCATCAACCAATACTAGTTAAACGAAGCAGATAAATTTGCATTGCATTTGAGAGAAATCAACCACAACAAAAAGAGGTTCTCAATGTTTCAGGGCAAGCTTTCTCATTCAGTTCTGATTTCATAGAACAAAACCAATGTCAAAACAGCCAGACCATTCCTTGCCAGAAAATGGCCAATGTGAAGTCCGTCTGGATCTTAAACAGCATATACCCCAGCATAAACGTGCAAGAGAGTGAAAGCATTATCCAACTGACCATCCTTCATTTACTTCATTTCCTTCGCCTGACTGAACAGTTAGTGGAACCCACATAATCCTACGACGCATGTAAGTCGGGCTATATTATTCACATACTTGATGGTTGGACGCTTACGTTACACCCAATTTTGCCACCGCACTTGCGGAGAAAATTGAGTGGGCATTGCAAGATGAGGTACCTATCAGATTCTAATAGGGTCTATAGTGGATGACTTAAAACCTCCCTTTCGTCAACTGACTAGAATTAACTCAATTGAGATAAGCTCTCTACGCACCCTCAATTACGTTGATATAGTGCCAAGTGAATTGACGACATCGCACAAGATAATATGTCCATATCGAGCATCCAATGGCTCGTGAAAGCAACATGCTAATCTCATGGTGAAACTAATGCCATTTGCAGCCTAGTTTAGTTCATCCTGTTGCAAGCATTGTAACTGCCTGAGAAAAAGTTGAGTCGCTGTTGGAAGTCCTATGGCAGATTAGATGTGTTCATTTTGCAGAAAATGAGTGATTTGGAAAATGTTTTTCAAACAAATAATTGCTTAGATCATCTAGAAAAAAAATGAATGGATTTTTTTTTTTTCATTTCCTACGAAAATAGTTAAGCATTCATTGATATTGATGATGAAAGTATTTTTCATTTACTAATTTTTCTAAAACAATTAATTTTCGAAAAATATTTTCGAATCATTCATTTTATGCAAAATAAACGCGTCCCAAGTGTTTTTTTTTTTTTAACCAAAAAAAAGATTTCAGAAGTTGTGATTTGTAAAATGATTAAAAAAAATGGTAATTCCATAATAATAAAAAAAAAAAAAAAAAAAGATGGTAAGTTACCAACAAGTTGTTAAAAAATCGAGTGATTAATCACTTTTTCACCAATAATTTTTATGACACTTGCCGTGATTCCCAAAAGGCTACCAGCATGGAAAAAAATCTGCTTTTAGTAACGAGAACAATAAATCATCCGGACGTTCCTTTGTTACAAATAAGTCTCAGGGGAACTCATAACCTATGAGTCCAAATTAGATATACCGTAGGATCCTTTGGATTCCACATAGTCTACTTCATCCGACGATGCATGCATGTGATCGGGCTTACATGCAACGGGTTCATCTAAGAATTTTTCCAGAGTGTACATGCTTCACACTGATCCATGACTTGATGGCTGTACACTTATGTCACATCCCATTTCGCAGCCCATTTCGCACTGCACGTCGAAGGCAATTAAGTGGGCATTTGAAGATGATGTATCTACTATAATGGACGACTTAGAATATCTCTTTCGTCAATTGACTTGGTGGCCTATGCTTGAAAGGTTCACTTTCTGTGTAGTGACTCGTAATGACTTGGTGTCAACCAGCCTATGATGATGATAATGGGGCGCTTAGTTATGGTCATGTCTATTATTTGCATCATAGTTCTATAACGTAATCTTTAAGTGCTATATATTGTGCTTGTGGTGATAGCTATTACATAGCTCATCTAGGCACTAACTATTACATGTCTACAATACTTTGTGTATGATAAAGATCATATAAATTTCCTTAATTTCTCTTTTCTCCCCCTTCCTCTCCCAGCATTTTCATTAAAATCATCTGTTATTTTCGCAGTGAGCATAGAATATCATTTGCATGAAATTATTGATCTCACGACAATATATCCTATATGGTTCATGAGATCCACCGGGATTTTTTACTATAAAAGACAGTCTCCCCAGATGATACAACCTAGACATAATAAAATTCATAATTTGTTGCTTTTACCGGAGACAGACATTATAAATAACCATCTACTGGAAAGCCAAATAAGCCAAGCCAAAACTACAAATACCTCTTCTATATTAAGAATGAGGAAGGCCTTTCTTCTTGTACCATGCCCTCAATCACTTGATGGAGCCTTGCTTCCACGCCTAAAACAAATTAAGGATGAACACCATGTAGAGGATGCATTTTGAGGTACGAAACAATAAAGAAATGAAAGACTCATCTAGTTTAGGGCATCGTGTCTTTTTAAAGAAAGAAGTAACAAAGGCACGGCTTGTCTCAGGTTTCATCTTCTATCTCAAGTTGCAATATGATGAATTATCTAGGTGTATGTGCAATGAAATGCTGGTCTAATGATTATGAAAGTAGCTTCCAGGAGTTCTGAATCTCTTGCTCGTCAGTGATTTTGCAGAAGGCAAGAGCTTCCTCAAGGATTGAGAAGTATCTGTCTCAACTCTGTTTTCACCGTGACTTTTTCTTTTCTTAGCTTAGTTTAAGAGCAAATAGATGTGGCTGTGTGGAAGGATATGAAAAATACGGCAATCTGCAGCATTCATTTCTAAAAAGTAAAGAGTATAAACCATGCTACAAAAAATTTCCAGCCCAAGGAATCCTCTAGTAAAACGGGAGCGAGATAAATATGGTCCTTCCAATTACATAGTCATATAATAAAGTTGCAAGTTCAACATATTTGTGCTCTAACCAAAATTGAGCTTGGTCGATTTAGGACTTTCCAGCTTGAAGAAGAAGTTAATAACAGGAAATAAATCTCCCAGAAATGGCAGCAGACATTCATTGAAACGGATACCGGCTTAGCATATGATTGGCTTTACATCACCCAATACCAATCAAACGAAGCAGAGAAATTTGCATTTGATTTGAGAGAAATCAACCACACAAAAAGAGGTTCTCAATGTTTCAGGGCAAGCTTTCTCATTCAGTTCCGATTCTATAAAACAAAACCAATGTCAAAAGAGCCAGATCATTCTGCTAATATTGCTAGAAAATGGTCAATGTGAAGTCCGTCTGGATCTTAAATAGTTTTTTTCCCCAGCATAAAGTGTGGAAGAGAATGAAAGCATCATTCAACTTACCATCCTTCATTGACTTCATTTCTGCATGACCGAAGGCGAAGAGTAGGCTCATCTTGATGTTCCTCTGTAACAGCAAGTCTTCGATGAAGCCGGTGCACATGAGCCCGACACGTATGCATCTACCGTTGGATCATGTGGGCCTACTAGAACGCACATTATCCTACCATGCATGTAGAACCCACTTAATCCTACGTTTATTTAAGAAAGATGAAGCAATGTGTTTTGTGAGGAGACAATGATTGAATTAGATATAACAGTTAACTTCCAAGGTCTAGAAAGCTAACATCTATTAAAAAGAAATTTCAAAATTTTTTAATCTCGACTTTTCATCAATTTCGGATTTCAGCAAGATTGAAAACTTCGTGGATCAAAGTAAACTCCACCCAAATACCATCTCAGTGCATCATCACTAACATTCTAGCAGTATTGCGCTCCAAGTGTGCATTTCAACCGCTAGATCTAGCAAACAATTTTATTTTTTTTAATTATTAGAGTTTCATACATCTGACGGCGGAAATGCGTAGGGAGCAACACTATGAAGCATCTTATTGATGTGCAGTCTGGATCCTACAGAGTCAACCAAACTCCCTAATAACGAGTTGAGGCGTTTGAATTTGTGACTTGAATTGGCCCTATGATGCTTAAATCAATAATATATGAGAGAGAGAGAGAGAGAGAGAGAGAGAGAGAGAGAGAGAGATTTGTTTTTAAAGCAGCTATGGCTCATGCATGCATGGGCATTTATGACCTGTCTTGAAAGTATTGTTCCACGAAATTTCACAGTCATCATACCGTCATCTTCTCCAGTGAAGTTAGCTTGTTAAAGAAGGAGGTTTCAACTGGGGCCACCCGGACCGTCTTCAACTGAGCTACGTTTCCCCTGTCGGATGGTAGCTTCTCTTCCTGTCAGGTATTTCAAGGACACTTGTCGATCAATTATTGGTGGTGTCAAATTGGTCGCTAATTATCACAGCCAAGATAGATCCATAGAAATGACTTGTGGGAAGATAATGGTGCTTATTGACTTGGGGAAGTCCTATCAAGGACTAAGAGTCTTTCCGTCAAATGGATTGAAATTAGGAAGCGATTAAGGTCAAAACTGAAGGATTTGTGAAGACAAAATGTGGAAGTTTCTAGCGAAATATGATACTTGGACCGGCATTCTTCTTTCTATCATTTCTTTAATGGAAAGTTAAGGAAGTTGGCAACCTAATGACAAGATTTGTTGCAACACTACGGACATCTGATAGGATTAATTGAGCGGAAAAGTTCAAATACTCTATATTGCCAAAAAAAAAAAAAATCAACTCCTCGTGCCTTAGAGCTTGTTTGGTTTTTTTTTTTTTTTTTTTTTGGTCGAGATTAGAGCTTGTTTGGTTGATTGTCACTTTTTTTGTACCTAATTGAATTCTACAGCTCATGCACTTTGAAAAATTTTCAAATCCAAAGCTACTGAAACGCCTGGCATGTTCGCTTGCTAGGCCAAGTGTTCGCCCACTTCGAAATTTTCACCTTCTTGTGAGGAGTCAGCAAATCTCCCCTTACTGCGCCCTGAACTGATTTGTATGAAGAAAGCCTCACACGTAAATATTGATATGTACATTGCACATATAAATTTTCTGAAATTCAAATTGTAAACCGTAAATTCTGGCTATGTTGGCACGAAGTATGTCCTTCTCTACCAAAAAAAAAAAAAAAATTACAGTGTTAGCGACAATATTTCTTTCTCCACCTTAGTAGAATTTCTTCCGCCTTGGGTTTATGCAAATGATAGTAAACCCAGAAAATTTATTTGGAGTTGCTTTAAGACTAAGACCGATCTTGATGCCGTATGGTTATGGTCACCTAATAGTTAGGACTTTTATGTCAAACGTACAGATAGTTCGCAATGACTTTTGAGCCGATTGAATTTGGCATTTATAGATGATGTATCTATCTGATATTGACACATGTGGCCTATATTTTATTCGACTTAGAACTTTATCTATTCATCATAATGTCAATTATATGCACCATAATCCTGTGACAAAGTCACTAGGCATTATATTTTGTGCTTGTGGCTATGGCTATTATATTGCTTGTTTATTTAATACTTAATGCATGTCTATTCAAATTGATGCGTAAAGATTGTATAAATTTTCTTAATTTCTCTTTTCTCCTCCTTCCTCTACCATCATTTTAATTAAAATCATTTTCTTGGTTCATGGAAAATACAGAATTTCATTTATGTGGAAATTTATTTATCTCATGGATCACATAGGATCAACCGGGCATGTTTATTAGAAAAAGACAATCTCTATTGGGGAGACGCAAATTTACATAAACAGACTCATATTTTATCATATTCTTTTCCAGAGAAAAAACATTATAAATAGCCACCAAATGGAAAACACGATGTGCCAAGCCTAAACTACCAAATATCTCTCAAAAACAAATAATGAGGAAGGCTTTTCTTCTTGTTTGCGCTCTCTTCATCTCGCTCGCTCTTATCTTCCTTCCTTCCATTGAAGCTCGAGCACTCCTTCAGGAAGGTGAACTCACCAGTCTCTCTCTCTCTCTCTCTCTCTCTCTCTCTCTCTCTCTCTCTCTCTCTCTCTCTCTCTCTCATTTCACATAGATGTGTCATGGATGAAGATATAAGATGAATCTTCTACATTCAGGTCCGCCATGCCCAAAGATCAGAGTGGCACCGTGCTCACAATATCCGCCAGGGTGTATCCCGGGTAAAACATGCTCGCCATGAGACCTGGGAGCTGAATGAAGCTGCTCATGAAGTATTTTCTGGCACCGTTATCGTGAATGAATAAAGAAACGAGTGAAGTCATTTACCTGATGGAGCCTCGTTTCCACGTTCAAAATTAGGGATGAATACTGTCTAAGATGCATGTTAAGGTATAAAACAATAAAGCAAAGAAAGGATCGTTTGATCTAAGGTATCGTGTGTTTCGAGGGGGAAAAATGGAATGGAGAGGGAGTCTCTCTCAGGATTCATCTTCTCTTTCAAAATCTATTGTAATGAATTACCAAGATGAATGTGCAATGAAGTGTTTCTGCTGCAACCGCTTATTGTTGAATGAAGTTATTAGAGTATTTAAATATCAAATCATGTATATTTTTAATAGTTTAAATTTTTAGAATAATTGTCACAACTTTCTTTAATAGGAAGATTATTTTCTAGTTATTCAGGAAAAGACAGATATGAACGATATTCTTAAATATGCATACATGGACCTGTATATCATGATGTACAATCGTAATAGTGGGTTCTTTTATAATTTCTCTTAATATAAAATACATAATGATATATATTTGTTTCATGGAAAAACGAAAAACACGACGACAACGTAAACAAAACTTCTTACTCGAAGCACGGGGTTTGAGAATGTGATTAATGTTGCTTTCGGTAGTGTGGGGCGATGAAAAATTCTGGCTGAGCACGATCTCAAAGAACCCGAATCAATAATTTGCTTTCGATTGAGAATTATGGTAGGGATTTAAGGAAATTTCAGGATCAAATTTGGGAAATTTGGTTTAGGTTTTGAAGAATTCAAACGAAAATGCCCCGGTCAATGCCCCGGGAAATGGCACGTGAGAAGCATGTGGCCATCCTCCGGAAAAGATTCTTGCGGTCGGTGACCTAAGGGATCGATTGGGGTGAAGTCACCTACTTCAGCGGCTTCTTTAAGACGTGCACCGCTCTCTGAGTTATTTGGCAAAAATTGCCCCACTCCGGGGCTTTTTTGAAATTTTTCCCACTACAAATTATCACCACTTAATGGTCAATCACTATTAACTATAGCCCACAAAAAAAAAAAAAAAAAAAAAAAAAAAAAAAAGGAGTTATTAATTGGTTATAAATGGGTCTGGATATAAGCTCACTTCTAACTCATTTTTCAAATGGGCTCTATTATAATAAATCCATTTCAAACCCATATTCAAGCTTCAATTAACCCATTTTCTACCCATTCTATTAAATGTAAGTTAAAATGTGGGTTATTGACCAATTTTGCCACTCCTAACTATAGTGCACAAAAAATTCACGCAACGCTATTTAATAAAGCGTTGCTCCGAGAGTATGAACAAGCTCAGCTCAAGTGGGTATACTTCTAAATTGGTCCCCGAGCCTTTTCTTTGTTGGAAGATACGCAAGATATCTTTGGATTGCAATGAATATACAACAGATCAATTAAAGTCCAATTTGTATAAAATCTAGTCTGTACATGATTTAGTTTCCTTTTACATTACACATGTATTGTAATATATATTCTTGATTGTACGTACAGAAACTAATGGAATAGACAGACAGACATTGTCAACTATTGTCCTATTCACTTTCTTACATGGTATCAGAGCATCCTCTGATCTTGATATCGCTTCCGCAAGTTTCATCGAATTGCCTCCGTTCTTCTTCTGCTTCTGCTGTTGCAATCCTTGCAAAACAAAGCAGCTTCCGGTAGGAATTCGACCTTTTTCTGCCTTTGTTAACCTGCAAAAACAGAACCACTTCAATTTTCCATCAACCTATTCATCATGGCAAATCCACAAATACCTACCTCAACCCCTGAAAATCAGCCCGTTATTACCTCAAATCCCGAATCGACTCGTTACTTCATTGGCGGAACATCGGTCCATCCCAGGGCAAACTCACACTCATCACACGCCCTGGCAACAATTTCCGGCTCAGTTCAATCCAGGGTTCAACTTTTCAGGGTACCCATATCAATGGATGCCATACCCATGGATTTCTGGACCTATTCCAAATTCATCACAGCCGGGCTACCAGAGCGCGCAGGCCGATGGAGGCCTACCGACCAATATTGGGGCAAGCTCAGCCATCGACCAAGAGCAGACGGGCGGTTCAACAAATTCAAATGTGGGTTTCTTCAATTCGGGACAGACGACAAACAGCACGGGCTTTCCAACAGGATTTCCAACAGGATTTCCCTTTCCTTTCGCGGCCGCCATGGGTAAGCTCGAACCCGGCGACGCGCTCTATGTTTCCACAGCTGACGGACCCGAGTTGAAGCTCATCAGCAACCATCTCACAGGATCCGAGAACTATTCGAGTTGGGCACGGGAATTCCGCCGAGCCCTTATCACAAAAGACAAAGAAGGGTTCATCGACGGAACAGTACCCGTTCCGACCGACGAAAAATTAGGGCGACAATGGAAAAAATGCAATCGGCTTGTTCGAACATGGATCGGAAATTGCATCAGTCCAGAAATCGCCGCCGGTTTGCCTCCAACAGAGGACTCAAAATCTTTTTGGGACAATATAAAAGAGATGTACGGGAAATTAGATCGAGCGAGGATTTTTTCATTGCATCAAGCCCTTTCCGAATTGAAGCAAGGAAACATGACCGTGACGGTCTGCTTCAACAGGCTCTCAGCTCTCTGGAACGAGCTTGAAGCCACCGAAGAAAACTCATCGGGACCGAAGAAACCCTTCAACAATACGGGATCAAGGACCGAGAGAAGGCGACCCGTTTTTTGCTAATACTCAACGACTCTTACCTTGCATTTAGGTCACAGATTCTGGCCATGGAGCCTCCACCGCCGATTGGACGGATTTTCCAACTCGCAGTGCAGGAGGAGAGTCAGAGACTCGCCTCGACGGAGAACAAAGCAACGGAGGGTCGGCTCTCGCGGCGAATCGAGAGAGAGCGAGAGAGGGGCGAAAACCCTAGAAAGAGGCGGAACCCCTCGCTAGGGTTTGCCGAACAAAGCCCTTTTAAGGGTTCCGTGATGGACGGTCCAGATTGCGCGTAGCGATCTGACGGCTCTAAAGGGCCACGATACGCGGATGATATGGACGGCGTGGATGGCTCCGGATCAAATCGATCCAACGGCCCTCCTTTTTCGAGGAATTCTGGGCCGAACAAAGGGCCGAATTATGGGCTGGGCTATGGCTCGAATTTGAAGGCTAAAAGCAAGCTATTTTGTGACTATTGCAAACGGCCCCATCACACAATTGACAGTTGTTGGAAACTGCATGGCTGCCCGGGAGAAAAAAAGAAGGAAGTATCAGCAGCAACGGCTTATCAGCCTATGGGGTCAATTGAACAGTCCACCACACATGCTGAATATCAACAATTAATGCAAGCACTGCAAAAGTTGGATATTTCAAAAAGGGGGAGCAACTTTACAGGTATTTCTCATTGCTTAATAAATAGCATATCAAGGAGTACTTGGATTATTGATTCTGGAGCTAGTGATCATATTGCCTGTGATAAGAAGCTATTTACTATTATTCATAAAACACTGGATAGCCCTATTACTGTGCAATTACCAAATGGAAATGTTGCTCATGTGACTGTAACGGGAACAGTCAAGCTTAGCTCTCAGCTCACTCTCACAAATGTTCTATATGTCCCAGAGTTTCAATTTAACCTTATCTCCGTGTCTAGAGCCTGTGAGGAAAATTATTGTAAGGTTTCCTTTATTGCTGATAGTTGTCTCTTTCAGGCCCTTTCGACTGGGACACTGATGGGCTGGGGTAATCTGTCTGAAGGACTATATTTTTGGAAGAACTCAGCAAATCTTGATCAATTTCATTGTAATAAACAATCATTGTGTAATTTGACTACCAATGATAAACAATTCCTTTTGCATTCTAGAATGGGCCACAGTTCTTTATTTCCTTGCCCTCAATGTCATATTTGTCCTCTTGCCAAACAGTCTCGTGTTCCTTTTCCTTTGAGCACAAATCGTGCAGATGATTCGTTTTCCTTATTGCACATTGATGTTTGGGGTCCTTACCATACACAAAATCATGATGGGTCCCGTTTTTTCTTAACCATTGTGGATGACCATTCAAGAGCCACATGGCTATTTCTCATGCAATCTAAGGGACAGGTCATATCTCATTTACGGGTTTTTCTTTCCTTGTCAAACACTCAATTTAGCAAGACAATCCGACGAATACGAACAGACAATGGGAGGGAATTCTTTAACCATGAATGTTCTGGTTTATTTTCATCCCAAGGAATTTTGCATGAGAGTTCCTGCACATATACTCCACAACAGAACGGAGTAGTGGAACGGAAACATCGTCACTTATTGGATGTTGCTCGTGCCCTGAAATTTCAAGCTTCCATCCCTGACAATTTTTGGGAGACGTGTTTCGACCGCAAAGATATCTAATTAATAGAATGCCGACCAAGATTCTTGACGGTCGAAGTCCTTTTGAATTACTTTTTTGGGAGGAAGCCAAATATGAGTCATTTGAAGATTTTTGGCTGTCAATGTTATGCCACTTTAGTGGGGCCTCGAGATAAGCTCAGTCCTCGTGCTCGCCGTTGTATATTCATGGGATATCCCACATTACAAAAGGGGTACAGGATTTACGATCCTTCTACAGGGGAATTTTTTGTTAGTCGAGATGTTTCGTTCCAGGAAGATATTTTTCCTTTTGCTACACGGGAACAAAACACAGATGACCCAAGACATAAATCTTCCTCTCCTATTGAAGAGGTTACCCATGGTCCAGAATATGTCTTATTTCCTGCACCCATAGATACAAGGGATTCATCTGCATCAACCATGACATTGACGCCTTCCCTGGAATCCACACACCATATCTTCGATAATGAAGATGTGCTTGATTCTACTTCAAATACTTCCGGTACGGATTCTTTGTCAACTCCTATTGATAGTGGATCGGGTCCATCATCGCCTACAGACATCCCACCAAGGCGTTCCCGGCGAGTCCCGCGTCCGCCAACTTGGACGACAGATTATGTATGTGGCGTCAGAAACTCGCCAGGTATTCTTTTTCCAATCTCATCTTACGTTTCATTTGATCGGCTGTCAGCGGGACATCGTTGTTGCATTTCTCGCATTTCTGAGGAGCGGGAACCATCCCATTATGATGAGGCGCGCACTGATCCAAGGTGGCAGCAAGCTATGACAGCAGAATTGCAAGCCTTAATGGACAATCACACATGGGAACTCGTCTCCTTACCTCCAGATCGGAAGGCCATTGGGTGCAAATGGGTATACAAGATCAAATATCGGGCCGATGGATCCGTCGAAAGGTACAAGGCTCGATTAGTGGCTAAAGGGTTCACCCAAAAGGAAGGTTTTGATTATCATGAAACCTTCTCCCCTGTCGCTAAAGATGTTACAGTACACTCATTTCTCTCAGTAGCAGCCTTCCAGGACTGGTCCTTGCACCAGATGGATGTCCACAATGCCTTCTTACATGGAGATTTAGAGGAAGAAATTTATATGGACATTCCACAGGGTTTACGGAGATAGGGGGAGAATAGAGTATGTCATCTCCGCAAATCCCTGTATGGACTTAAGCAAGCTTCCAGACAATGGTATGCCAAATTTGCTGAATCCTTGATAGCTGCAGGTTTCCAACAATCCAGATTTGACTATGCTGTTTTTACACGGACTAAAGGTACGTCATCTATATACTTAATGATATATGTAGATGACATACTAATTATGGGAAACGATGAAATGGCTATTCAAGCTTTCAAAAGATACCTGCATTCCGCTTTTCACATAAAAGATTTGGGTGCACCCAAATATTTCCTTGGAATAGAGATTGCACGATCAGATCAAGGAATATCTCTCAGCCAGAGAAAATTTGCATTGGAGATTATATCAGAAGCAGGTTTGTCAGGATGTAGGCCAGCTGTGATTCCAATCGAGCAAAATGTTAAATTGACTACGGCAGATTATGATGCTGAAGTGTCTCAACAAACAGATCCAGTACTTGAAGATCCATTGAGTTATCAAAAACTTGTCGGGAAACTCATATATTTGACTATGACCAGGCCAGACATTAGTTATGTTGTACAGACACTCAGCCAGTTCATGCACAAACCGAAGCAGTCTCACATGAATGCTGCATTGAAAGTTGTGAAGTACTTGAAGAAATGTCCTGGACTCGGGATTCTCCTTTCCAGTAAATGTGATATGAAGATGACAGCTTATTGTGATGCGGACTATGCTACCTCGCCCGATGAGCGGGAGATCCATAACTTGGTTTCTGCATTAAGATGGGAGATTCCTTGCTTTCATGGAAAACCAAGAAACAGCCAACGATTTCTTTATCCTCGGCAGAATCAGAATACCGAGCTATGGCGAAAACAACATGTGAGATAGTATGGCTACGAGGATTACTTCGGGACCTTGGAGTAAAAATTCAGGGACCGACCAGATTATTTTGTGACAATGATGCAGCTCTTAAACTGGCATCAAATCCCATTGTGCATGAGAGAACGAAACACATAGAAGTGGACTGCCATTTTACTCGAGAGAAAATACAGGAGGGCGTAATCGAGACAAGGGGGATTGGAACAGAAGAACAACCTACGAGATGTGTTCACCAAACCTCTATGTCAAAGTCAGCATGCGTATCTCTTAAGCAAGCTCGGAGTCTTGGATATCTACAAGCCACCAGCTTGAGGGGGAGTGTTGGAAGATACGCAAGATATCTTTGGATTGCAATGAATATACAGCAGATCAATAAAAGTCCAATTTGTATAAAATCTAGTCTGTACATGATTTAGTTTCCTTTTACATTACACATGTATTGTAATATATATTCTTGATTGTACGTACAGAAACTAATGGAATAGACAGACAGACATTGTCAACTATTGTCCTATTCACTTTCTTACATTCTTCCTTCTGTAACTTGGTAGAGAATTCATCAAGGCAATCGTGGAGAAGAACTTTATATCATCCTTCAATCTGCATTAAAAACATAAAAACACTAAGAAGACGACAGTCCGCCACCATGTACCAATATGACCACCCAACACCAGCTACCCTTCTCCAATTGATTTTTGCTTTTGTAGATGATGATGATGATGATGATGATGATGAAGATGACCAGAACAAATCTCTTTCGTCATTTGACTAGAATCAAATTTCCTTCAAGCTCCAATAAACCCTTTTGCCGGTGAAAGCTAATATAAACATACATTGGCACCTGAAAGTTTATCGTTCTCGTCTTAGGGACTTAGGCTACGTCAAAAGTGGTCAGAAGTAGGGAAATAAACCTTCCCACAAGATGAGGGGAGGGTT
Source organism: Eucalyptus marginata (assembly GCA_014182565.1). Lineage (NCBI taxonomy): Eukaryota > Viridiplantae > Streptophyta > Magnoliopsida > Myrtales > Myrtaceae > Eucalyptus > Eucalyptus marginata. The sequence continues at coordinate 31,297,800 of CM024593.1, forward strand.
TGTGTTTCTCCTCTCTTCCCAGCTTACTCAGCAACGGTGAAATCCATTCTTGTTTTCCTCCCTTCTTCCTTCTCTTCTTTCGTCCCTCGCAATGACGCGCAAGTCGGGCTTTTTCTACGCCCCTTTTCGGCACGCACCGCTTTGTGTATCGATTCTGGACACAGCATCAAGCAAGATGAATCAATAGGTACTGTAAGATGCTGTTCTTCGCCATACAAACGACCCATCGATTGCTCCAATCACCTGCCACCGCGCTGTGTCGGCGGCAACTGCATTCTACCTCCGTGAAAGTGTTACCTTGGAAGGCCATCGGATCGAGAAGGCCATTTTGATAAAAGATGTCCTTGGTAATGTGTTGCCTGCATTTATTGATACACTCCCTCCACTTCAATATGTGTAGGCCTAGATCAATTGATATATTCGGTGTTCGGTTATCAATTAAAACACTACATGAAATGTTATGGTCACAGGTCATGTTTTTTATTTGCTTTTCTGTTAACTATATATGACAATAAATGATTTGGCACAACAAAACATGTTCAATCTTTTCAAAGGCGCAGGCGAGAATATATATCTAGACTTGCTAAATTGGATGGGTTGTAGCCATTGGCCGTTTATATATGTTATGGTGGATGCGAATAACATATTATTTAATCTTCTCCTCGAACTTAATGGTCTTGGGCCTTTTGGTTTAGAGGTTTGAAGTATGGTCGTCTAAGCAAGCTACATTAACTTGATTCTACATATCATTAAGTACAAAAATTCCTTTTCTTTGTTGCTTTAAGTAGTCATTAATGTGGTATAATTAATTGAGTCTTACTAACAAATGTTTCTGAGGAACTAACTACATCAATGACAACAACACTTTTCCAAAGATATTGAAAATCGAAGTACACATTGTAAGAAAGTAATTAGAATAAAATGAAATATTTTACATTTTCGAAGCAAATTTTTTAGTTCTTGACAAGTGCTTTTGAAAAGCTCTTGGATTTTTCTCTTTTAATAATGTGAAGATTCCTTTAATGACCAAACCATAGCACTTTTTTAAATAGCTAAATAAAAAATGTTTTATATTTTCATGCATTGATTGTCCTCGTATTATGCGTAATTAAGACTTTTGAAAATTGATCAATCCTTTTTCTTTTTTTTTGTAAGGTCTTGTAAGTAATCCAGGTAAAGGCCTACAAGAAACAAAATTCGGGGTATGGAAACCAAGGTCTGCGGAGTACAAAGGCTTGCTAGACACACCAATATAGTATATATTGTCGACATGCGTATGTGAATTAAGTATTTTGACTCAAGGTGTCTAATCAAACAACTCTATGTGGGATTTGGACTTTTCCTACTTTGACTTAATTGCACCAATGCCACTTCGGTTTATTAAAGAAATTTAAGATGCATATGACAAAATTTCTATTTCTCTATTTCTTTATTTTTCTGTTCCCGAAACAGGTTTGGAACAAACTGCTTGATAATACAATTTCATTTTTCTATTTTTAAAACGTATTTATATTTCAGAAATAGATTTGGAATAAAAATCAGAAGGTAAAGTTTTGAGCTTTTTTATTTCTAGAACAAAAATGAGAAATGAAAACTCTTATCATCGCTCACTTTCGTCTCTACCCGCCGCCGACCCACAACCCGTGGGACATCAAATGCTTGCCGCCAGCAGCCCACTACCGGTTGTACGCCACCCACAGCTAGTCACCGGACGCCGACCGCCGCCCCCTAGAAATAGATATTGAGAAATCAATTTTTGGCAAAAAATTGATTTATGTTTTAGAAATTTTGTCATGTACGCCTTTATTCCACTTCACGAGAAGAAGTTCCCTAAAATGAGTCCACACATTTTTAGGAAATCCCTCGTTGCTTCACATTACATATTTACCTTAGAGAGGATAGACAAGAAAATTAACATATTCAATTTATTTCCATTTTACATTATTTCTAAATTCTTTGAGTGATTCTCTATACTTTTTATATGGTTTCCAAATTCTTTGCTTCATGTAACAAATGGACGAAGAGTGGGAAGTTAGAGGTAGTTCCCAAGGACTAATGGAGTTCGTGAAGAAATATAACAAATGATCCTGGAGCAGAGCGAGGGACACGAACCTACCTTAGAGAGGATAGACAAGAAAATTAACTTATTCAATTTATTTCCATTTACATTATTTCTAAATTCTTTAAGTGATTCTCTATACGTTTTAAGTGGTTTCCAAATTCTTTGCTTCATGTTACAAATGAACGAAGAGTGGGAAGTTAGGGGCAGTTCCCAAGGACTAATGGAGTTCGTGAAGAAATATAACAAACGATCCTGGAGCAGAGCGAGGGACACGAACCCTTCGACCGCACTTCCTTTTCTATGTGAGTTTTAATTTATGGAGTTCGTTTGAATGCAATCCCTTTTTCGGTGCACCTTAATTTCTTTGCAATTTTACTTCCAATTGCACTTGGATTTATAATTTCATCGCGCCAATATCGAATCCCCAATCTCGCACTTCGTGCTCAAGTGTGGAACCGCAAAGCGATCTAGAATGTTCTCCAATCGTATGGAGTCGGATCGCCTTAGGCGCATGCCAAACTTTGTTAAAATCTCCCTCTGCACCGTGGGTCAATTTTTATCATCAAGAATACGTTCCAATGGAGGTCCAGCCTTGATGTTGCGTTGTGTGCCTATGTACTTGCGTCTGTCATTTGTCTAGGCAGCTGGACAACCGTGTCACTTGTGACGACTTTTCAGGGACAATGAAATGGATAGTTGAAGACCAAGCATCGATACTCATCGAGACGATAATAACCCTGGCAAAAACTAAGGAAGGAGGATGTACATTGAGTGGTTTAGAACAACGGACGACCTAAACGAGTCTCCTTCGTCGGTTGACTAGAGTCAATTTGCTTCGAGCCTCTAATAACTCCTCGGACTATGGGGTGTTCTCCAATTGTCCGTGACTGACTCACATCGACTCGGTCTCATCCTTAAAGTTTATCGCCTCGGCTCAGGCAATCTCGAAGTGGTCAGAATTTGATGAAAAAAAAACTCTCAAAACATGAGGAAGGTTTTGTGTTTCCTTGCGGCGTGTGCTCTCTTCATTTACGTCGATCCTTTCTTCCCACCTTCCACACAGGCTCGGGGACAGCTTCAAGCAGGTGAATTCTCTCTAGTTTCCTTGTGGCTTCCTTCTTTTCTTTCGAAGCTCGTAAGGACACTGAACATGGGGCGTTTTCTATGCCCCTTTTTAGGCACCCACCACATTGCGTATGAATTATGAACACCACACCATAGAAAGGAAGATGATCTATAGGTGCTCTAGGATGCTGTGGGAAGAATCAAACCGAACCGTGCCCCAATCCCCCGTCGCCGATCTGCACCCCCAGTGGCTGCAGTATACCTTGGCCAGCGTGTCTCCCTCCAAGGCCATGAGATTGAGAAGGCCATCTACATGAAAGATGTGCTCGGTTATGTGTTTCATGCAATAATTGATAACTCGGAGCCATATCGGTGTGTGCTAGAGAACTTGATCAGTTGATATTCTTAGGGTACGGTTAGGAATTGGAACACACAGCATGATATATTTTGGCCACAAGTCATGTTTCTGATTTTTTTTTTTTTCTCTTTTTGAAAAATCGTATATGATTATCGACGATCTGGCACGACAACATGTATTCAATGTAAAAATTCGATGAGTTGTGGTCACTGGCCATGTACATGTGGCACGGTGGATGCGGAAAAGCATAGAAGGCTTTCCCTGGGAGATACCATCTTCCCCTCGAACTTTAATGGTCTCGGGTCACTTGGTTTAGAGGCTTGAAATACGGATATCTAAGCAAACTATACGGATTTGATTGTACATATTATCAAGCGCAAAAATTCCTTTCCATTTGTCCCATTTAATAGTCATTAACGCAACATAATTAATTGAGTGTTAGTAGCAAGAGACTCTAAGGGACCAACTAGATTAATTAAAAATAAAAATAATGCATTTTTTAAAGATACTGAACACTTAAGTACACACAGTAAGAAAGTCGCTAAAATCAAACGAAATTTTTGCATTTTCAAAGCAAAAATTTAGAAATACTTAAAAAGTGCTTTTGAAGCACTCTTTAAAAAAAGTTTTAATTATATGAAGATTTTATCAACAACTAAACTATGGGCACTTGTTGTCAATCATGAAAATATTTTTAATCAACTAATTATTACAAATACTATAAGAAATCATTTTTAGACAAATATTTTCTAAAAACTGTTCATTTTTCATGAAAGAATCAGAGTGTAAATGCAATTCAATATGGATACTGCAGTCTCTAAATACTTTCTTGACCCGCTTCTTACCGTTCATCGCTAAATCAAGCAATATTTAGCAAAAAAAAAACATAGTTCTTCTTGGGAGAAATGATTGCGTGATAATTTGTGATGTACTGTGAGAATAACAGTCATTCCTAAATCACAAATAATTAAATCACAAATAATTATTAATTATCATGGGATTCATTTTTTAAGAATTTGTAACTCACAATAAACTATTATTCTCACAGTATCCTCAAGAACCGTGATGCTAGCAAAGCCCTTCTTCTTGGTATGACCACAAAACAAGTACCGACTCTTTTCCTTCTCGTACAAAAAGAGAACCTTGTTATCATGCGAATGGGAATAAAATTAAAGATTCAACTGACCTTCATAAATATGCAAAGTTTCGTAGCTTTAAAACTCATGGATTTGATTCAAGTCTCGAAAGGAAAGGTTTCACAGCTTCTCCTTCAAGAAAAGTGGGTGAAGCTGGGGCTGCGCGGCGCTGGTCGATGTCGCCATCAGGATTCACTTGGTTCCTGATGACTTGCTGTGCTCGTTACCGTTCGTAAGAATAGGCACAGCAACGGCAACGACGAGCAGCTCTTAACTACGAGAGCCGAGCTGAGGGACGCTCTGCAAGATCCCCGGAAGTTACGTGACGAGGAAGAGAAATTTTTTGAAGAAGCGATTTATCCGACAAATCGTTACCTTAGAAGAACTAATGGAACTTCTTGTGATTTTGTGAAAATAAGCAACAAATTAAAAAAAGTAAAAGCGAAAATTTCATCTTCTCGGTAACCACTCGCAATTCGTTTACTCCCACATGCAAACAAATGCTAAGGCTCTATTAAGTTTCACAGAAAACAACTTTATGAAAAAACGTTTTCGGATTTTCCAACATTTATTTCACGAAAAACGAATTGGTCAAGAAAAATATTTTCCATCAGCGGAAAAAAAAAAATTTATAAAATAGGAGAAAATATTTTTCACTTTTCAAAATGAGGAAAACGTTTTCCTACTTACTTTCTCTCATCTCACACTCATATTAACCTTCCATCTTTTTTTCTATTTAAAAAAATTCAAATTTTTAATTATTATTTTTTTTTTTTATCTTTCTTTCTTTCTTTTTATTTATTTCTGTCTTGGCCGGTCATCGGCCATGTGCTTGCCAGATCAGCAAGCTTCAGGCACGCTCACTAGATTGGCAAGCTTCAGGCACACCCAATCAACAGGTGAACTCGAGCCCTAGCTCGCCGCTAACCCGATTGGTGACGACTAGGGCTTGAGGCTCATTGATCGCTTATCGCTCACTTGATTTGGCTTGCTGCTTGCTAGATCGAGCCGCTTGCCGATCTTGTTGATCTAGCAAGCAGCAAGCCAGGATTGACGAATGAAGCAAGCAACGAGCTTAGGCCTTGCCGGATCGGCAAACACAAGTCTCTAGCTCACTAATCTAGTGAGCAACGAGCTAGAGCTCACCGACGTCGGGCAAGCTGGAGCTTGCCTTTGGCCAACAACCAACCAAAGAAGAAGAAGACATAGAGAAAGAAAAGAAAAGGAATAAAATAAAATAAAATAATATAGGAGATGATTTAAAAATCGATTTTTTTAAAATAATTTTATTTTTATTTTTTGAAAATAAAATAATAATAAAATATATTGAAAAAGAGTGCATGGAGGAAAATATTTTCCTTACCAAACAATGGAAAATATTTTCCGCTCCATTTTCATGTTTCAGCCTAACACTAAAAAATAATTACATTTTCTTGGAAAATGAATTCTTGACAAACATTTTCCAAAAATGCTACATTTTCCGATAAACAAACGGAGTCTAAGAGAGCATATATAGATGGGCAAGTAACCAAAACACATGAAATTTTCTCACAATAACACATTGTAGTCGGTAAGTGTCGGGAGATCAAAAAACAGATGATTAGTTTGTCGATACATGGTATAGATTCTCCTAAGACAAGGTTCAACGGACCTTGACATTGAAGGTGTACATAATTGACAATACACTCATCTTCAACTTGATAGTGGAGTGTTTATATTACTCCCCATTTGGCAAACACAAACTTGGGAGGCAATTGAGTGGCCAATGGAAGATAATAGAGATTTGTAAATGTCATAACTTTCTTTCAGCGTTCACTTTAGTGACATAATTTCTTCTTTCAATCGCTCAAGTGATATATTGGTTGAGAATTGTTCATTTGAGTGCCTACAATAAATTATTCTCACAATTCGTTCAGCATGACATTTTTTATCACAAAAATTTAAGTATGACTATTTGTCCTTATCCCGAAGATAATAGATCTCTATATCTAATTATATTAGAGCCCATAATGGACGACTGATGACTAAAAATGTTTCTTTCATCAATTGACTGGGATCATTTCTCTTCATGCACCCACAATTACGGTGATAGTGCTAAGTGAATTTTCAAATTTAACAACATCATATGTCCATAGAGTATTTGTCACGACCAAATTTTCGAGTGCACCATCTAAGGTTTGGCTAATAGATTACTAAGTCTAAACTTAGCTCGGGCTCTCCCAAGCCCATACCAATTCGCAACTTAGTTAAAATTTCTTAACATGCAAATAGATTTTATCTAGGAGTCGCCACTAATAAGTTTATGGTAGATCGATTAGACACCTAAATAAAATAATATGAGGATTATTTTACTCCTACGAACTAGAGACTTCGGGTACGGGGACTTGTTTACACTAGACTTCTCTAATGCCCTTTCGATACCATTTCTTTTATTTTCAAAAATGTTTTTGAATGCAGCTTGGATTAATTTTAAATCTATTTCCCTAACATGTGAGGTGATCATGCGGGTGCGTAAACCACCAATTTAACACCCAAGAAAGCAATAAATTATGGGACTTACCTTGTAGCAACGAAAGCATCTGCATCGTTAGATCAGAATTCACATCAACAGTCCTAGATATGATTTCTAATTAACACACAATTTCTTTTTTTTTTCATTTAATTAATGAGAATCATGCTTTATGCAATGCAATATAACTAAATGACCTAATTCTAATGACAGGCAATTTCTAATTAAATGAACCTAGCAACAATCACTAAATGGCATGCATTTCATGAATCTAATTCTAAATGACATGCAATGACATTTTTTATTTTTTATTATTTTTTTCTTAAAAATGCAATCTATCCTAGAGATTGAAACTAATTTATTCTAAGACATTTTTTGTATTTTTTTATGAAATTCGAAATTAGAAAAATATGAAAATTATTTAGCTAAATTAAGATTCTATTCAATTTGTATTAAGGATTAAGTTAGGCTAAACCCTAATTTAAACCAAGATATTATCTTAACTTAGCAATCTCTAACCTAAGATGCAGTCTATCTAAATCAATCTAAACTTAAAATGAAATATGCAATTTTATCCTAATGTGCAATGACGTACAAAGGATGCCTTAATTTTACATGACATATGCATGATGATTTTTTTTTAATTTCGAAATAAAAAAAATGTCAAATAATTAAATATGCAATTTAAGCTAATGAAACAAAAATCTAACATCCTAAATTTTTTTTTTTTTATTTCGAAAATTCATAATAAATAAAATGTTTAGTCTAAATATGCAAATAACCCTAAAGCATGCAATATTCTAACTCAAACATATTTCAAATAAAGCAATCAAGACAAGACAAACCATTCAAAATCATCAAAAATATCACACATCGTTCAGATCAAGGGATAATATTTCGCTAGTAAAATCGATAAATTGATATTAAACCTTAAAGATTAAAATATTAATTTTATTTCCGTTTGATTAATTATTTCATCTAAAGTCTTATAGATGAAATAAAAAAACCCAGAACACGATTGCGAATCGGGTGATATGTTGGAATTTCCAATTATGCATAGGGAAATATCTCAAATAAGAAAAATAAGAAATAAAATAAAAAAGATAAAATAAAATAAACTTGCCTAATAAAATGAAATAAATATACCTAAGTTAATTTTTTCTTTCTTTAAAAAAAAAAGAAATCTTGGCCGATTTGGAGCTCCGGCGAGGGGAGTTGCCGGCGAGGGTTTCCGCGAGGGCACGGCAAGCGCACGTCTAGCACGGGCAGCAAGGGTTGATGCCGGCGAGGGACTCCGACATGGCGGGGGCACCGGCGAGGGGCATCGCGGGACACGAGGCGCGAGGCTTGCTGTCGGGCACCAGGGAGAGGCATGTCACACCCCAATCCTCGAGCACGCCCATCCCTCACCTTGGTCGATTTTAAAGTGCGATATCCAGGGATTAAGTATCGCCGACCCTTTCTTTTTTTATTATGTATGCGAACCCTTATGAATGGAACAATAAAACAATAGGATAGAAAAACACGCCATATTTTTCATATTGAAATTCATAACCACACACTTTTATTAACAGCACAACTCATAGTATATTTACAATACTATTTACAGCAAACAAGTCTCACACCTATCTACATTAAGACGGGGTTCACAAAAGGGATGGGATCTCAATCCTCATCCGGGTTGTACTTAGGATCCCTCTCTGAATCATCTTCTCCTTCAAAAATCTTTCTCCTTCTCGGGTTCCTCCTCCCGCCTCCTCCTCGGGTCCCGAAATGTTGTCCCACAACCGGGATGAGGGATGAGCACGTCTCAGCAAGTTCTACCCCCTAAGACTCGATTAGTAAGCCAATACACTATGGACTGCCTAAACACGCACAGGTCAAAGGACTTACCTTGGCCTCAGATTTCACCTGCAATCAGTACAATTCATAGAAGGCACCCAACTACTCAAAACAAATTGAAACCAGTCGATTGCATGTCATCAATTCATATATTCCCCACGATGTATATCCAGGTCTACGGCACACGTGCATTCTCAAGCGCACTGTTCGCCAAAGTGATGCGTCAAATCACCTTAGAGCCCACGTGTCTCTCCCAAGATGCTCACTTAATTTCCTAGGTCCACGCGCATTCTCTAAGGCACAGCTCGCCAGTGATGCATCAATTCACCAGTGGCCACGTGCCCTTTTTACAATGCCCGGGCCCACGTGCATTCTCTAAGGTACTAATTCACCAAAGTAACGCATCAGATCACCGAGCCCACGTGCCCTTTTAGATGCCACACTGATTCACCACTCCACCATCGATCGACAAACGATGCCCCAATCATTTCCCAAATCCAATAATTTAAAAACAACCATTTAGAACATATCCTAAAATTCACAATTTAAATCAATTCCATATAAATTGAAGCTCATTAAATAAACGAACCGCACCACGACAATTAGCATGAAATTCCAGTCCACCGGCCATCCTAGGTTAAATTTCCAGAAAAATAAATAATTAAATAATTAATTTCGAAAATTAAATAAATAAATAAATATTAAAAATTCAATTTAGGCCGTAATGCCTAATTGGAAGCCGAGACGAGCCCGGAAAATTACCGAGACTCGTTCCATATATAACATGGCATGTCTAACTGCTAACGCATTTCTAACCACCTAACATGCATAACTAAGTCTCTAATTTAATTTATCTAAATTAATCTAACCACCTAATTGCACTTAATTAAATCTAACAAACCCTAAGTATAATTAGCCAACTAAGAAAGCATTAGTGAGTAAAACTCACTTGAGACCAAAATGCTAAGCTGGGCTCAAACAGGCTTCAAGGTAAGGACTGGGCTAGGCTTGAAGGCTACAGGAGCTGGGCCTCAACAAAATTCTGCTGATGGGCTGCTGCTGGTGAAATTTGACTGGGCCTGACTTGCGGCCCAAATGGGCTGGACACACTGCAACTGAAAGCTGGCTGTTCAGTGGGCTGTTGAAGAGTTGGGCCAAAGATTTGCTGCCTTTGCTGGGCTTGAGGTGGCAATGGATGGCTTGGCTTCACGCTTCTGTTGGGTTGAACGATTTGCAAGCTGGGCCGAACAACAGGAGTTGGTGAAGAGATCGACGGTTGCTGAGCTGGGCAGAGGGGTCAACAAAAAGGAAGCAACTTCGCTCGCGTGAGTAGGGGAAGACCGAAGAGGCTGAAGGCAGGTGGCAACGGCAAGGTAGGAGCTGGGGTTCACTGGTGATGGACGCGTGGATGGCTGCGGCTTCGAACGGCGTTGCTCGGTCAACAAAATGGCTTCGATGCTTGCTGAGGTTGACCAAAGATGACGCGTGGATGCTAAGCGAGTCGGTGGGTGTGTTGGCGCGGACGGTTGACAGCAGCTTCTGCCGTGAGTTGTCTCAACCGAGTGGAGCTGGACGAAGCGCAGCAACTTTAGTTAACACTTGGGGACGTCGCTTGAAGGAATTTACTGCGGTTGACCAAGAAGGCAAAAGATGGTGGAGCAGGGTGAGCTAGCCGTGGGGGGCGCAAGCGGTGAAGGAAGAGAGAGGGATTGTGGGGTTGAGTTTTCGGTGGAATTGCAGAGAAGTTGGACGCTCAATGCACTTGAAGTTTCGCTGGTTCTGCTCCCTTTTCGCTGGTCACGCACGGTCTTGAGGATAAGAGAGAATGGAGGGAGAATGGAACCACCAAGAACGATCTTCCACAAAATATCTCTCACACTTTCACTCTAGCCAAGTATTATCCATTTGGCCACAGCCACACCCACACCTTTCACAACTTACCGATTGGTCGATTTTGGTGGAGGTGAGTTACAATTTGCAAGCCATCTCTTCCAATTGGACTCTCACACTCACTTAATAGCCTTACTAAATCCAAGTGATGCCTCAATGCTTCAATTGAATATTTTCCTCATCCAATAACCCATCTTGCATCTCAATTTTGCATCCACAATTAATCCCCGGCTTCAATTGCACAAGAATGGCCTGGCGACAACCCTTTTCCCAAAAAGTGTCAGGTGTCAGAAAAATCTTCTAAGACTGAGTCGACACTCCTAGAATTTATTGTGATACGACAGAAACTTCAGTTTCTGAAATCGGACTTCATGGCGGTTAATTTCTATTCAACGTGTTTTTTAGCGTGACTGTGGCTACGGGTAACTTTCGGATATTTTTAAGTGTAATTGACCCATGGTCGATTTTCTTCGAGCCACTATGAATCCACTCGACACATTGGCAACTCTCGGTTGTCATGAAAATCCCGAGGATCTAAATACGAACACAAGGTACCAAAACAACAAGAAAATCAGTCTAGTGTCGGTCAACATGAATTTTCTAATTTAGTGGTGTCACCCACGATTAGCCACACATCTCTTCGATCCAGCTATCTCGATTTCAAATCGATTTTTAACGTGCCGTAATGGCCTTTAAAGATGGACACGGTCGAGAAGTCGATTCCTGGTCGAATTCTCAAGTTTATTGCCTTAAAATTCTTAACAATTTCTCTAGATAGTCTAGTTATCTCAAGAATGATCAGTTTTGAGAATAGCCCTATAGACACGTCAATCAAACGCCCGATTCATTCGAAGAAAATAGAATTGAAAATTTGGGATGTCACAAGGCAAGCGGCGATGGTGTGGGCTCCGGCGGTGTCGGGTCACGGCAGGGACAGCGGCACGGCAGCAGCTAAGCGTCAGGCAGAGGCGAGCAAGGGCACGAGGACTTCTGGTGCTGCAGATCAGCGACGGTAGAGGCAGAGCAAGGGCGCTCAGGTCGCGGCTGCCGCAGGGGATCTCGATCTGCCAGGCATCGGACACCCGAGCGGTGAGATCAGGACAACGATGGCGTCGCGGGTCGGCACGAGCTAGAGGCAAGGTAGAGAGCGGAAGGGGCTGGTGTCGGCCTACTGGGTCACGAGATCAGGGGGAGCAGCGGTGGTGTCGAAGAAGGGGAGCAGCTCGGAGACGGCGAGCAGGGCTCGGTTGGACCAGGGGACGTCGGAGCTGGGTCGCAAGTAGATCTATGTCGGCGAGGGTTGAGGTGCAGACAACGCGACAAGACCAGCAGCGTGGCGTGGCGAAGGCGAGCAGACCGGCGAGGTGGCAAGGCGCGGTGGTGTCCGGCACCACAGTGCCGATGCAGTCGCCGGCGCGGTCGGGGGCCTCTGAAGAAGATGAACAGTTGGCTAGGGTTTCCTCCTTTTTGTTTTTTTTTTTTCAAAAAACGAAGAAGGCCTTCCCTTTTGCTCCAATTTTTTTTTGAAATTCCTCTCGTATTTGCTCTCAAAATTTCAAATTCCTCTCAATTTTTTTGAATTTTTTTCCCCTGTCTCTGTACACTCACCACACCTTTTATAGGGGAAAAATTTAAATCTTTGTTGCACATTTTGTTTCCGATTTCGCTTGCGCATAATCTCCTAAATATATCGTTGCACCCCGCGCGATATTCTCTTTTGTATTTTTCAAATATTCCATCCGAAAATTTCCTTCCTGCTCAAAATATGTCCATTAGTATATATTACCTGAATATGTGAAAAATCTCAGCGGAATATGTGAAAAATCTTGCCCTCACCGGCGATCCCACAAAATAAAACAAAATAACATAAATGTTCTAAACTATATGTCATGCGATTTTTATTTTTTGGGGTTAAAATTAACTATTTTTAATGCAAAAATTTAGATGTCAATGGTATTCCAATGACTTGTGAAAGCAAATAATACTATTCTTATGGAGAAAATAGCTTTGGCCAAGCCAATTTCAGAAAATCAGGAAACACTAAGCAAGACTAATAAATAGGTACCGAGGGTGCCGTTCGATGATGCCGCCGTCGCCACCGTCATTATGGGCTTGTGCCCAGGTCCTGCCCCCAAGCTGTTAGCGGTGGGGACTGCGTTGTACCTCCGCCTAAGTGTTGCCGTGAAGGGCCATGAGTTGAGAAGGCCATTTAGATAAAAAGATGTAATCGGGTGATCTCATACGTGCACTTATCGATACACTCCGATCTATATAAGTACGTGTTATAGGCCTTGATCAATTGGATATATTCGGTGTATAATTATCAATTAAATCACAACATGATGTGTGTTTGCCATATTTTTCCGATTTTTATTTATATATGAAAATTGACAATCTAGCACGACAGCACATGTTCAATCTCTTCAAAGTGCCGACGGGAGGATAATTAGACCCGCTAATAATTGAAAGAAAGAAATATATATATATATATATATATATATATATATATTTATGGATGTATGTATGTATATATATGGATGTATGTATGTATATGGATTGTGGCCACTGGCCAAGTATATATGGCATGGTAAATGCAAATTACATGAATTAAATGAATTGAAACTAAAAAATAACACTTTTCTTGGGATGTTGAAATTTGAAGAGCACGCCATGAGAAAGTCACTAAAATTAAGTGAAATTTTTTACATTTTCAAAGCAACTTTAGTAATACTTAATAAGTGTCTTTGGAGCACTCTTAAAAATGCTTTTAATTGCATTTAGATCTTGTTAACAACTTAACCATGGGCACCAATTTACTACCACTAAAAAAGAAGCTTTACATTTTCAGTGCATTGGCTGCTCGTCTTATTTGTAGTCAATACTTTGATAATTAATCAATTCTACTTTTTAGTAGGATCTAATAGGTAATTTGATTTTCAAAAGAACGATTCACACATAATACGAGAAAAGCATTGCATTAAAAATCGTAAATTGTACATATTTTAGTTGCTTAACAATTGCCTAGCGCCCACATTTAAAAAAAAAAAAAAATCCTTTTTCTAGTATACCACAAGTGCTCTAAAATGTACGTTTGGTAACGTTTACGTTCCAAAGAACAATTTTTTAACGAGGAAGAACGCGTTTAGTAAACTTGTTCTCGGAATAAAAAAAAAAAAACAAACACGTTTAGTAAATTTGTGTTCTTTTTTTTTGTTTCTTTTAATTTTTTAATATTTTTATTTTATTTTTCCTTTTTTTCTTTCTTTTTATTTTTCTTTTTTCTTCCTTTTGGCCGGTCGCCTCGGCCATGGCCCGGCTGGGCCGTCGACGAGGGGTCGCGGCCTCGCCTTGGCCGGGCGGCTCGGCCTCGCAGAGGCCAACGACGCTCCGGCGGAGGTCGCCGGCCCTCGGCGACCGATTGCCGGTCATGGCCGAGGCGCCACCAGCCAAAGAAAAAAAGAAGAACAAAGAAAAAGAAAAAAAAAGAGAAAGAAAATCATTTCTCATAAGTGTTCCAAAAACAAAAAACAAGTTTTTTTGTTTATTTATCTTTTTTTTATTCCCAGAACAAAAATAGATTTTGAACAAAAATGCAAACAAACGCATTTCTATTCTTTTTTTGTTTCCCAAACAAAAGAAGCGAATTGTGTGTTCATAAACAGAAATAAAGAACACAAATAAATAGGGCCTAAGTCCACTTGTTAACATGAAGCATTATACAGAAGAACTTTATCGGGTTCAATAATTCTTCACGCGGAACTTCTTGCCTTAAGTCAACCCTTTTGAGTAGTAAGTCCTACATTCATTCTTTCAACAATATCAACTAGCTTTTTGTTCATTCAATTTGATTTTGTAGGAAATTATCTGATGAGCATGTTATATGTATTTGATCGAATCTAGATCATTAAATCTAATGAGACTCACGTTGGCCGCACATGAGACCCACCAACAATCTAAATTCATATTTGTATGTACACTACACTTACCGATATACTTTTTCGACCAGCCTCATAGCCTTTCATCATAAATCAGGCTATATGTAACTAGACATCCTAATTCTTCTTGGTACGAACATGGAAAAGGCACCAATTCTTTTGTTGGTGAAAGACGAACCATAGATGCTATTGATAAGGCATTCGAATTTGTTCCTTCCAGTACAAAAAGAGAACCCCATTCTCATGCGAACGGGAATAAAATTAAAGATTGAACTGACCTTGATTTAACATGGTACCACGTGTAATTAAAACCAAGGTTTCGTGGCTTTTAAATTCATTCATTCGAATCAAGTCTCAAAAGGAAGGGTTTCAGAGAATTCTCCTTCGAGAAAAATGGGTCAAGGCTGCATGGTCGAAATCATAATCAGGTTCGACTTCGTTCTTTATGACTTGGTGTGCTCAATTATCGACCACAATGTCAGATTTTGTGACATCACCATCAATTGTTCTAAAAGTCTAGGTTATTAAACGAATGCATGATTTAATATTTAATTATTCTAACACTCCATCTCACTCTGATCTTTTTGCCAATAACTATGCGTAGACATATTTAATTGGAGAGACAAACGAGGTCTAGAATGATTTGAATTCAAGACCTACAGCTCTGATATTATATGAGATTTTATAAGACAATTGCCAATCGTTCTAAAAATTTAAATTATTAGACGAATGCATAATTTAATATTTAATTATTTTAACACATAAGAAGAGGCGCAACAATGGCTATGGCGACGGCAAATGGCTCTTCGAAACAAGAGCATAGCTGAAAGATGCCCCACAAGATCCCTGAAGTTACCTTGCAACAGCGAGCCTTTGCCGGCTTGAAATCGGCCGAGACATGCTTGAGCAGCTTGCCACGAGGGCCATCAATCAGTGTTGTGATGTGGAAGGACAACCTGATTTAGGTTGGCTCACTATGTTCAGTCCCAGACCATGCGGTAGTCTTTTAATCCATACTTTAGGCCCAAATAGATCGCTCATCAAATCTAACAATCTAGATTATAAAAACGTATTAGTCATGTACACTTTTTTTTATTGCAACACACTCTTGCACTCATCTTAGTAAGTATCATCGAATTGGGGCTAACTCGAGTTTTGCTTTTTGTTCATGAATATTCAGTTATAAACTCATTAGTCTCACACAAATGATGAGAAACGTGACCAAGTTAGGTAAAACGAGAGTCACATCAGGTATCGTTAAATAATAGAGCGTATCACTCTCTCAAGAGCAACAATAAAACAATGCAGAATAGAGTGAAGTTTGCTCCAGCAAAACATACGGCGCGATGGATGAAACTCTAATATAACCATAAGCAAACCGGCATAGGATTCTCGGATCGCCGTCGGTTTTGTTCGCGAGGAACATGCGTTGATCATTAAGGTACACGACGAACCCAACGTTTGACTAATTCGCTCCCAAAAAAAAAAAAAACAAAAAGAAAATTCACCCGCTGCTGCTCTGAAGTGAAGGCCCAAGATCCAGATCGCCATCCACTGCCATTTTGCCAACACAGTAGCTCTCGCTACGGAAGCCAAAGGTCTCGACTTTCGTCCAAAAGATCTCGCCTTTCCTCTCCGATTTCCCGTGGGATCTTCTCTTTTGGGCTTTCGGATGAAAAGATGGGTGCGCCGATAGCTGGGTTCTCCGTGATTCCCATCATCAGAGTGATTGGAGTCACCGTGACGGCTCTGGTGCTCATTTGGGCGGTGCGCTACCGAGGTGGTCTGGCTCTCGTCTCCGACCGGAAGGATCTTATCTTCAATGTATACTCTCTCTCTCTCTCTCTCTCTCTCTCTCTCTCTGATCGTATCTGGGTAGCGAACGCGTGATGGGTTCGTGGTTTCCTTTCAAGTAGAGATGGGAAATTGTCTGAAATTGAAACGATGGTGGTTTTGGCTGTGGTGGTACAATCTTATCAACATCTTGTGGCTTGCCCTGAAAATGAAGAGACTTGTTCATGTTCAGCGAGGCTTCAAATTTTGTTCTTTCTTTTTTTTGAAAAGTAATTTTTGTGCTGGTTATGATGCCCCTCATGCAGCTTTGGTGTTTGCTGTTTTGCGCCTTCTAATTGGTACCGCTGCTTTTCGTAGGTCCACCCTGTTCTAATGGTGATTGGGCTCATACTTCTCAATGGTGAAGGTGGGCAACACTTGCTTTCTCTGTGAAGTAGCATTACGCGTAGGTTTAGTTGTAGTTATTTCCTCGTCATCATGACGAAATCTCCATCTTCTCTAAGTTACTCGATAATTTGAGAGTTGCATTGGCAGGCTTTTTCAATTCATGACCATTTGTTTATTACTCCATTTGGGGAAAATGATCTTTCTGGATGAATAATGGCTGCTGCATTGGATGTTTCTTGCTGCAGCCATCCTAGCATACAAGACATTCCCTGGGACGAAGAGCTTTAGAAAACTAGTTCATCTCACTCTCCAATTTTTGGCCTTATGTCTAAGCATTGTTGGACTCTGGGCTGCATGGAAATTCCATGTCGACAAGGGTATTGACAATTTCTACAGCCTGCATTCTTGGTTGGGTCTGGCTTGCCTTTCCCTCTTTAGCATTCAGGTCTTCCACTTACCTCCTGTTTTCTCTGTCGTTGCTTTGAACCCACAATTTAGAGCTTAGCTTCTTTGCTAATGCACCCTTTGACGTTTTACTTACTTTGTTCAGTGGGCTACTGGTTTTGCAACCTTCTGGTACCCAGGAGGCTCGAGGAATAGCAGAACTACGGTACTCCCATGGCACGTCTTCTTCGGGGTTTATATTTATGCCCTTGCAGTTGCTACTTGTGCCACCGGTTTTCTGGAGAAAGCCACGTTCCTCCAAACGAATCACATCATATCACGCTATTCATCGGAGGCCTTGCTAGTTAACTCGTTGGGTATATTGGTGGTTGTATTGGGTGGTTTAGTGACCCTCGCTGTCGTGTCCCCTGCCAATTCCAAGGTTGATTCTGCTGAGGTTCAGTTGAGTATGCACAATCTTTAGAAGTTCTGGTTTGCAGTTGTCTGTTATTCGTAGGCTGTACTGTTGAATTACACAGGATATTGATGAAATATCACAGCATCCTAGAAATTTTTCTCAGCTTTTTGTTTTATTATGCAGATATAACATTGTGATAGCACTGAATGGTTGAGTTACTTATGTCCCTTAAATTGTCGACAAGTTTATATTGCCGACGCTCTATTCCATGGATAAATGTTCTTTCCAAGCACTGCATGATATTAGCAATGATGAGAGGTGGCAATTGCACTGGAGTTGATGCCGTGTGTAATTTAGTTCTATCGTCTCAGAGTCAATGAACCTTTACTGTTTACACGCTGCTCTGACAACGCATCCATAGGTAGCATCTCCAAGCTAAAGTTTTGTGCATGCCCATACCGTGTTCAGGCAGTTTCAAAACTTACCTGCAGTGCATATCATGCTTCAGGATGCTTTGGAAATATTATCATCCCTTTAACGATTGGGTACTCCAAGAATTCCACCTCATCAGCATATTTGCTCCATCCGATCGAATCATCACATGAAAACAGGATGTGAGACTTATATCCTTTTGAAGAGAACAAGAATGTCGAAATTCGTCATGTGATGAGGGGACCTGGTGGATCACGAGGACTAACGAGGGATGAGGATGGCAATCTCTTGAGCCTCTGATTGATCTCTTTCTCCGTGGCAAAGAGCCACAGCATCTTTGCTTAGGACAGCTTAAACTCTCCGCTCTCAACAGACAGCTGAACTCACTTTGACCTCTGGACTGCGAACTCTTTCACTAAACATATATATCTTGATGAGAGGACCACCGAAATGATATAATGTTGTCACCCGCCACCCGCCGGAGGTTTGTTTTTCATTTTCATTTGGAAGGGGGAGTGGTACTCTCCGTTCTTGTCTGAAGAGAATGAATTTGACTTAGTCTTATAAAGCCTGAATATGGATAGCTATAATGATAATAACAATTAGCCCGAGTCTGGTCCCTACCTATTTGTGCACCTCCTTGCATTGGAAAACCACGTACACTTTTCGGAGAACCAGGGCTGACCCTGCTTCCATGGACAGCAGCATTCCACAAGCCTGCATGCAAATCCCTTTTTCTCGAGCCAATTCGATGGTTCCCTTCACGGGGCATGATACCATGTCAAAGGAACAAGGCACAGCAGGCGGGACTGAATATTTTTCTTTACAAGTGCTGCCATCAATTATTAAATTTCACGTAGCCCCTTAGCGATCTGGGAGCGATGAAGTGGATACGGTATTCTATGATGTTTGAGGGTTTCTCAAAAAGAATATGAGAGAGAGAGACAGGGAGGGAGGGAGGGAGGGCATGGCCCGAAATTGAATAATACCAGTTCTGCATTCGCTATTTTCACCACCAACAAGAGGATTCATCTCAATTGAATTTTACACTGGCCTTGGCTTTACCAGAGTATATAATCTAAGCAAATATGACTCATGATTTTGCTTTAGTCTACGGCACACGAAACTATGATCATGAATTGTTGAGCAACAATAACAGTAGCATGAACGGAAAATAATGAATGGTATCGCAAAAATACGTCCAAGGGACCACTTGCGACTGTTCTCATCCACTTCGACAGAAGAACACATTCACCTTCACTAACAGGGAAGGGAAAAAGTTCAAACTCCAGTCTAGCTAAACACCATAAATGTGACGCCCAGGGGGCATGGATACGTTATAACAAGCAAGTGTTTGCATCACTAAATCTGCCCGGAGAGGCGGAGAATCGCACTCTTCACAGAGTCAGGAAAAACAAGAAAAACACATCCTCTTCTCCATAGCAAAATGAAGCACAAAATCATTGGGCAACATAAAAATGCGCACGTGAATCAGTAACACAAAAATGAGATTTATTATTCTGACTGCATCCAGCTGGGTTAAAGTCCAATGCAGTCTGGACAAAATTTTGAGTTGTCTCCACGATCCATTCAATGGCTAGTCATATCCATAGATGCTCCCTTCGATATTCTCTTACAATGACCGGCACACTTGTTGGGGGGACCTAAACGAAGCATGAAAACACGAACCATTACACTGCAATTTCCATATGATATCACAATAAGAAATATTCTGGCAACGCTTCTCTCCATGGTCCCATTTGATACCTAAAAAGAACTAACTACCATCAAGAATTGAGGCCCCAGTGTCCACATACGTTTGCACTGGCAAGTCTATTCACAGAGTAGATGACACTCAAGAACAGTCTTAACTTACCATGCCATAATCAGTTATTATCATAGAGACATAATCTGAAGGAGTTGCATCATATCTGCCATTCAAAATCCCCAAGAATCGCATGTTAGAGAGAGGATGCGATGACTGAGGTGACTGACCAAATTAATCATATTGCCTACATCAGATTCATCAGAAAAGGAAGCTTACATCAGATTAAGAAGCTGAAGATTGCCACTATTGGGCAAACTATCCCAACCGATGCTTTCTTCTCTACCTGGAACTTTTGCAATGACATCTGGATCACCTGCAATAAATGTTGCATAGAGTTGAGCCAGAAAGCAAGAGGAGATATCTAGATATAGCAAAACTTGTCTATAATCAAAGAAGCAAGTGACACGCACCGAGCTCATTAGAACATATTGAATCAAGCTGTACCCTCTCGTGAAACTTGTATGCCTCACAGCATACCAAGACCGGTACCCGGAAAGCATGTGCAACCATAGCAACACATGCAGTCCCAACGCGTGAATATACTGTTCCATTTGATAACACTGCTGATGCGCCCAAAAATACTCGAGTAACTTCATGCATGATGTAAGAAACAGCATTTATGTTTATGTATGTACAATTAATACCCATTCCTATCAACCTACGAAGTAAAAGTTGTCCTTCCAGCTTCGGACGAGAGTCCACCACCACAACACGGAACTGTTTGCCCAGCTCATGAGCATGTAATAGTATCATTTCAACTGCAGAAGGTGATCCATATGTAAGAAGCACATCACCATCCCGGATCTTCGTAACAGCATGGCTAACGATGACTTTGTCTGCAAGTATAATCTTCTCATTTATAAATTGATCGATATCCGACTGCAGAGTCGTTTTCGCCTCCAACTCTGACATAGTCAAAGGTAGCTTCGCAATTCGGCTTTTCAAAAACCTAATGGCATTACCCATGCTAACTGAAAGTGGCCGACATTCAGTGAAAAATGAAACGTAGCTATTGATTTTTGTAGTTAAGTCTCTGCTCAAAGTCTTCTCCAGCGGGGTTGAGTATTCTTTAATCACCTCTTGAAATGCTTTAAGCATGGCAATACAACGAGCATTACCCCCACATACATCTCCATATAAATACTGTAAACCAACCTGCACATAGAGATGGGTAGACAGGAGAAAAAGAAAATTACTTCATCTATTACAACAAATCAAACTGTATTGAGCATTCTTTGGCCAACCTAATTATGTTTTCTCAACCAAAAGTTCACACATCTGTTTTGGTAAATAAGCGTAACTAGGTGACTGTCCTAACAAATTCCTAAAAGTAGTGACTGAATCCAACAACATAACTCCACATATTACGAGTACATAATGTCATCAGTCGATCAATCCACATGATACCTAGGATCAGCATTGCTGCAGGAGCTACCCCCCATACCATTCACAATTAAAATTGAACTCACAAAAAAGTCACTCAGTATTCCTCCTCATCTGACCAGGTCACACAATCGACTTGTGCCAAGAAGCAAGAATAGTATGAACCATACTAGCAGAATTAACAGAATTAAGTAATTTAGTTGACCAGGTGTATTACCATGTTGACACTTGACTATTGACCCTATTACTCTAAGATATCCCAAAGGAAGCATGCCCACATATAGTTAGGAAAAAGTCTGAAAAAACCCTCTTTAACATGCCTTGCTGATTACCACTCATTATATATCAGGTCACATACCATATAGTTTTGAAATTGAAATACACAGCACAAATACCAGAATTCAGGGGCACAAGTGATGTTCACACTGAATGCCAAACATTAGTTCTTCAGGCAAGTTCGCATGTATAAGAACGCACTTCAAAAATTAAAAATTAGCACCTTGTATACAGCTGGATGCATCTGATCAAGTTGGAAAAACTTTGACTCGAGATCAGGAAGCTGACTTCCATGTTCATATTGGGGCAAATGCCTGAACAATTGAACTCGGTTTCGAGCCTCTGTTTGTTTTACTACTGCCTTCCTTTTAGCCTTCTCCACTCGACTTTCGTCATCGTATTGCATGCGTGGATGCGGGACATCTTTCTTTCTTTCCTTTTCTGGAGGACGTTCACCCCCAGGACCCTTCTTCTCAGAAGGTGCAACTGAAGCACTATCACTCTTCTTTTGAGAAGGCTTTACAACTTTATTAGGCTTTGTGATTTCGGACGATACAGCCCCAGTAGCAGCTGTAGCAGCCTTACTTCCTTCACCTAGAAAAACAGAGAACAAAATGTTCAAGACGTGCACATGCAAGCGCATGTGCATGCAGACACATACTGATGGTTCTACTGAAGTGCAGCACATAAACACGAAACCAAATGCCTAGTTGATGATATGATATATATATATATATATATATATATATATATCATAAAGTCAAAGTAAGAAAAGGCCATCAACAAGCATCTGTGATTCCGATACGAAGGCCAACATTAATGATTTGGGCATACCTTTGGCAGACAAAGATTACAGCAAAGTACTAAAAAGCCAAAACCTAAAGTAGATTAAGAACCCGACAGAGGAAATGCAAAATCAAACAGCTCAAGGAGATCTTTCACCAAGTGCAGTATTTATCATATCAAGCAACAAGAGAAAAACATGCACCTTTAGCAGCAGCTTTTGCAGCTCGCTGAGCCTCCTGTAGTGCACGCCTTTCAGCCTTCGTCATTTTCTCCTTTTGGGGCTTTGAATTAGCAGGCCGCTCATTCTGCACTTCCACTGAGGCTCCCCCGACTTTCTCTGCAATCAATTTTTCCCCCCTTGACATTTGTTCAAGCGTTTTTTCGGAAGTACTTTCCAGAAAGCAGGAAAAATTCATTTGAATGTAATCTTAACTTTCACAGGAAAAAGCGCCGTTAAAGGAATGCACCAAGAAAATGTCTACTATGAAAAGGCTACTCAAGGATGAATACTGCAGCCTGCCGGTATCATTACATTCTCCAAGCCACTCTTCTTTTATATACATAATTTGCCAAATGCACTTCAAATGTACCTTGATAAGGTCAAAATCCCCAAGACCATTTGTCAAGAACAATTATTGCTAAATCCTCCCAAACGACCACTTAATTATTTCAAATTCGTTAAACCATCACTCTCTAAACAAGACATTTAGCAAGTGCCCATCATTTCCAACTCCACAACCAAAATCAAGCAAGTCTTCAAGCATAATTCTAACTTTCATCCACAAAGATTTCCCACTGCACAGCAATCTTACCCAGCCCCAAAAGAATTCAACCTCTTAAGACGGGAAAAAAAAAAAAAGAAAAAAGAAAAAAATTGCCACATTCCATCGTTTACATTCACGACCTCAATCGGAGCACCCAATTAAATCTACACCCAAACAGCGCAAATTCACAACCAGCAACATTACATACCAGTAATACCGGGAGGCATCGTGACGACGGACACGGTGGTCAGCCCGCTCGCCGGCACGCTGCTCGCCATCACCCTCCCCTTCCCGAGCCGGCCCGGCGACATGGCCACGTCATCGCCGGGCTCTCCGTCGGCCCCCGCCGCGGCCGCGAGCTTCCCCGCGTACGAGGATACGGCGGCGGCGGCGGCGGCGGCGGCGGCGGTGGGTGTGGGAGAGAAGTCCGAGGCGGCGGTGTAGCTGGAGGGGCGGCGGCAGGGAAGGAGACGGGGACGGAGACGGGGACGGGGACGGCGACGGGGCGGGAGGGGGCGACGTTGTCGGAGTGGTGGCGGGGCGGCGGGATCATGACCGGGGAGAGAGAGTTGCCGGAGGGGGAGATGGAGGCGGCGGCGGCGGCGGCGGGCATGGGGGACGCGGCGGCGGCGATCGGGTCGGGGGGCCCCGATTGGAAGCGGTCGGGGCGAGGGGCGAAGAACCCGACCTGTCGGACCTTCGGGTCGCTGACGAATCGAGGGTTTCGCCGAGGGTCCATGAAATGAGAGATAGAGAGAGAGAGAGAGAGAGAGGAGGAAGAGGTAGAGAGAGAACAAAGCAGAAAAGGCAGAGAGAGAGAGAGAGAGAGAGAGAAGTGAGTGAACAGGGAGAGTGAAGAGAGAGAGCAGCCCAGGCAGTGAAAGCCCAAGATGCTCAAAAGACACCTGAGACGGCTCATAGGGTCAAATCCCCTCTTTCATCCCCCCCGGGGTCAATCTCCGCCGTGCGCCGCCATCCTCCGCCCCGGCGGCTTCCCAGCCCACCATCAAAAGGCCGGAGCTCAGATTTTCCCATCAATGACACGCGGGCTCTAGTCATGGTGGAACTCGGGATGGTGATCGGTTGAAGTGGTCGGACCGACCGAAGCAGACCTAACTCAATCCAGTTTTCCCAAAAAGTTCATGTCCATGCTTCTATTGCTCTACATAGGTGATGCCCGTCAACGGTCTTGTGGGCAAACCCCTTCGGAGTCAACAAGGAGGGAATCACTATACAAAATCTCAAGTTCGCAATGCGAGAGACATGATTGTGTGTCGATAGATTCCGAATTTACCGAGGACAAAGATTGGTTTAAGAGCAAAATTGCCGCACGTTTAGCAAAGTTCACCAAAATATTTGGCCATGCAAGTGCATTTTCAGATCGATAAAGCCTCGAGGGGTGGCATTTTGGACTTCCGACAGTTGAAAAGTTTGCAAAGTACCACTATTGTACTTGCACTTCTGTCCGAAAGCAAAGCGCATCTGCTTCTGTCGGGGAGCATGATCCAACGTGTGGAGAGGCTTGATCCGACGTGAGATAAACTGACCAGGAAACACCCTCATCCACAAATGAAAAAAACAGGGCACTTGCTCGTACCATAGGATTCGACTTTTACTGATGTTGCAAGACTTTACTTTTATCGGGATGGATGAAGCTTTCAAATTATCCCCGAAACGAATCGCACCCTAGCTGAAAAGGGAAAATTACCAAAAAGTTTCTTAAATTTATATTATATCAATAATAATTCAATCCTCAAATTTTTTAATTTGGTAACTTTAATTCTGAATCTTTTGATGATTTATTAATATACATTTTCTATTTATGTTGACCAAAATATACCGATTATCCTACGAGCAATGCTAACATAAATAATTTTTTTAAAACAAAATTATGAATTTTTATATATTCTTTTTCTTTTTTTTTCCACTGTGACCACACAAGGGTTGGCTCATAAGGGTCGCTAGCTATAATGAAAAAGAAAGAATAGAAAAAATTATTTAAAAAATTTAAAATTTTAAAAATTATTTATGTCAACCCTACGTATGCCACAGAAGATAGTCAGCTCAAGCCAAATTACTTAGAAGAACTATATTGGCACATTATCAAAAATTTAGAGTTAAATTGACAAAATTAAAATATTTAAGATTAAATTGTCATTTGTACAACAAATTTATGAATTTTTTGGCAATTTGCCCAAATAAAAAACACACTCTTCAACTTACCAAAAAAAAAAAAAACACTCTCTTCATTTTTCCCCATAGGTATGACTTTTTTTAGGCTCTATTTTTTTTGGGGGAAATGTTACACTTTCTAAAAATATTTTCTAGGAAAATAATAATATTGTCCAATGTTTAGCTGAAATTTGAAAAAAAATTGAAAATATTTCTCGTTGTTTAGAAAGGAAAAACTGATTTGATTTTCCAAAATAGACATATATAATACAAGCACTAATAAATTTGCACATGTGCAACTAGGGAATCAAGCACAAGCACTAGGGTTTAGGTTTCGCCTCAATAGACTCCAACTAGGCATTTGGGTTTTGGGCATGAGCATAAGTATCGCCCATGTCCACAGAAGCTAGACCATGAACCCGATGCTAGTGGTCGTCCCTTACTTCTTGATGTCCTAGCTTCAGTCCACAAAGTTTGGGCTCGAGCTACCAGTACTCATGCTTAGATTCCCGTCACCTTAACCCCGAGTCCATCAAAGCCAGGCCTAATGTCCACTAAGGTCGAGTGCAAGACTAAAGTGCCCTAGGCAAACCTCAATGGACCCAAGCACAAGTGCAGAGGTCCTAGGCCAAGCCTTGATAGACTTCGGTGTGGGCATGAGGACCCAAGCTCTCGATTCCGACCTCAATGGACCTAGGAGCAAGCTCCAGCGCCCTAAGCCCAATCTCCATGGATTCAAGTGCAAGCACCAAGGTCTTGAGCCCAATCTCAATGAATCCGGGCATGAGGATTAAGGTCCCATACCTTGGCTCCATACCTTGGCATCAATGGATCTAGGCTCAAGCGTGAGCATCAAGGTCTTTAGGCTCTTGCCCCAAGCCTTTGTGGACTTGAACCTAACCTCCATGGATCAAGGCCTTGTGCTGGGGACTTGGGACATAAGCACAAGCACCACCTCTATAAAATTGAGCTTAGCCTTAATAATTTGGGCCTAGGTACAAGCACTGGGGTCCTAAGGTTGACCACGATGGATTTGAGTTGAGGCACGAGTGAATTGAGCAATGTTATTAGGTCCTAGGCTGACCTTTTATGGACCTAAGCACGTGTACCAATGTCCAAAGCCCAACCTCTATATACCAAGCTTGGGCACTAGATTTTGGGCCTAGCCTCTTTGGACCCAGGTTTGGCCTCATTGGACCTCGATGAACCCTGCCTCGGCCTTTGGACGCGGGTGTGTTGCCACGGGCTTGGGAGTGAGTGTTGAGATTCTTGTGTTCAAATGTAGAATTTCTAATCCAAGCGTCAATACCTAGTCATTTTCCTGAATTTAAGCTTAGATTTTTCCTTCGATCAAAAAACATTTTCCGTTAACTCATTTTCCTCACAAGCAATCCAAACACTCGAAAATGAGGAAAATGTTTTTTGTGAAACAAATGGAGTCTTAAGTTAAAAATGCATTTCACAGTTTTTTGAGATAAACTACTCATATGTTGTCGAGCCCACTTGGTTCAGTTTTGGGGAAATGACTTTGCATTTCCCTAAGTATCTTTGAATGAATGGGCATTTGACAAAGATAAGAGTGTTTAGATACTTATATTGGTGTATATTTTATAAAGCAACATTGAGGTGAAAAGAAAAAGGAAGAGAGAGAGAGAGAGAGAGAGAGAGAGAGAGAGAGAGAGAGAGGAGGAGATGGTCCACCAAGGAAGCTTAGTTGGCAGAGCTCAATTGCAGGCGGCCAAATCTAGTTGTTAGGAAGCCTCGCCTGAGGTCGGGCGACCTTAGGCATCGCTTGGGTCGCGCAACCCAAGTGGCGGCTGAGCTCCACCGGCTAAGCTTCACCGGTGGACCAATAAGTCCAAGGAAGAAAATGATGAATAATAATATTTAAAGATAAAAGAGGAAAATACGATTATTAGTGAAAGCAATATTGGAAAGAAAAAAAAAAGTCATTAAATCCTCACTTAGCATTCTGAAAATACTGAAAACCTAAAGCATATAAGAACTTTCAGCAGTTTAAATGCTAGCATTTGGCCAATAAAACTAAATACTCAATATTTTTTTAAGGGATTTTGAAGGCTCAAAATTCGGAATGCTAACCTTAATGGGGCCATCATACATTAGGATTTAATTTCACCTAGGTCATTGTACTTTTCATACATCAAATCAAATCACTAAGTTTGACTTCACCGCTCGTTCCCCTACAATCCAATCAATCCAATCTTAAGTAAGAAAGAAAAGGACTCCATATTCTTCTAAAGTACTTTTGAATGGAGTCCAGTATGATTCTCATTATTTCTCCAAGAGCAATTAATTCAGTTTATAAAATGCTTATAGCCCTTCTTTTTTCTTTTTTCGAAATTGGAGACAGCTCTGCCCTTGCAGATATTGAAACATTCTATTCGGCCAAGTCCAACGAATGCATTACAAGCACATAGAGACACCGATCATGGTACGGTCCGCCCGATCGACGGCCAGACAAGAACGATGTTTTCTCATCTTTTGTCACCATCGCATGCAGTTCCTTCTTCTTCCTGGGAGCGGAGAGATTCACAAGCAGAAAGCCTCTCTATATAAGCTTGAACCTGGATTAGCAATTTGAGCTCTTCATCAAGAGAAGTCGCAAGCTAATCGCCAATATCAAAAGCGAAGTAGCAACGCATAATGTCTTCTGCTTCTCTATCAACTCCCCATTTGCCAACTCTTCAATATGTTCCCAGAGCAAGAGGCGCTGCTCCTCAATTAGGAAGCCTGTCAGCCATTGTATGAGCCGATTTCGTTACTTTGGTCCTTTAGTTCTTTTGTCAAGTCAAAGGCTGATTTTGAATTGCCGCTTTTTTACCTTCGGCAGAGTGGAACAATTAGATTCACGCCAAAGATTGCGATCACAAAGGCACGAAGAGGGTTCGCCCCGGTTCCGAGTCTCTCCAGGATTCAAATATCATGCTCTGTTGTAATTTGCCTTTCTTCAGTAGTTTGATGTGATTCTGTGACATAGCAAGGAACAGATTGTTTCCAATTCATTTATTGTTTACATGTTCTCTTGTATGTTTAGGCCAAGCCGGAGACTCTGAAGATGGTTCAAGGCATCATTGTCAAGCAGCTCTCTGTGGATGAAAGCACTGTCGCTCCAGGGACCAAATTCGTTGATTTGGGCGCTGATTCTCTCGACACGGTACGCATCGTCTTGTACTCACTTTTATAAATCGTTTCTGCATAGTTTCCAACCATTCTTGGTGGCGACATTGTTTGCATATCAACTACTGATGTAATTGACTATTTCACGACACTTCTTGTGATATCTGCAATTCGGGCGGGTGCATGGGAACAGGTGGAGATCATGATGGCCTTGGAAGAGACGTTCGGAGTTTCAATAGGTGAAGGAGGAGCAGAGAACATCGCCACTGTCCAGGATGCAGCTGATTTGATAGAGAAAGTGAAGGCAGGCTCAGCTTGAGCTGATTATGCGTCGATTTCCATCGACAAAGGTCTCTTTTGGTGATTGATTTATCTCTTGTTTTCCCAATTTTTGCGGAGATTTTTTTTATATGGTCTGAGTTGTTATCAAAATGTCGTCATTTTCTTCTCCAAATGGATCTCCATTGATTGAAGCGAAAGTTTCAAATACTTTCTGGGTGGATATAATATAGTTTCAATGAAAGAGGAGCTTCCCATTATACAAATAATTACATATTTACAAAAAAGATTAAAAAAAAAAAACCAAATACAGAAAGCACAAAAAATATTATTATGTACATGAACACTAGGGGAAGATAAAGCAACTAGGGAAAAATACCCAAAGCTCCCAAAACTCTTGAAGGTTATGCTGAGGCTGAGTTTTATGGGGTTTAAGGCCTCCTCCTCCTCCTTCTTCTCTCTCTCTCTAGGAAACTCCAAGAAGGACTTGATCCCTTCTCTGTGACCTGACCATTCTTTATATGAACAATCTTATTCATTATCATAACTACATATATATACACTGAAATATTTATGTGCTGATATCTTATAGATAGAAAGATCGATTCCTCTATATCCAGGAAGAGGTAAAATCGCCGATGGAGCAAAATATATTGTCAGGTTCTCCGTTAACGATCCAAACCGCTAAACACGATCCTGCAAAACAATAACCGTAGAAAGATCAGTCAAAATAAACCCTCGAATAGCGATTCGAAAGTTGAGTAATTGTTCAAACAGATTTCCTTGTTCTGAGTTGAGGTGCATCAAGAGAAAGAGTTATTTCCTCTGTGTCTTGACCTAAAGACAAAACTTGATGAAAGATCTTTGCAGATGGCGAGAGAGAGAGAGAGGTAGCTGGTTTGATGTATCACCAACACTGACGTGGTTGAACGTCGTGTGATGTTCACATAAAAATGATGTCGCACCAAAGTGAAATAACGCATTACCCAGAAGGAAGAGAGAGAGAGAGAGAGAGAGATTTGTCTTTACCAATCATAGTCAGTCGGTCCTCTAGGCTGAGCGCCGTCCGATCCATCGCTTCGCGGTTTCCTCTTCATGAATTTCTTCAGCTTCCCATCCGGTGTCCCAGCTGCATGCAAATCAACACGGACTCAAACATTTGCCAAAACAACGAACACGCGATATACCTACAGACACGTATTAGGTTTCCAGTGGACGCACGCGTCGAAGGGGTGCTGGGGGTGCTCGGGCCCGACCCCGGATCCCCGGAGCTGGACCGGAGAGCCGGGCCGGTCCTGACGATGGTGATGCTGCGGGTGATCACCGGCAAGTCGGGATCGGAGACCGCCCCAGCAGCGGGAGGAGGAGGAGCAGAGCGGCGAGCGGCGGAGGAACGCGAGGACGGGAACGAGTCGTACTTGCGGAGCCCACCGAGGCCCGAGTCGGGGGTGGGTCCGGCCAGCGTCTCATCCCAGAGCTTGTGAAGAAAACCCATTGTTTCTTGGTCCGACGTGATGAGTCTTGGCTAAAACCCTAAAGTTAATATGCAGTGATCTCTTCGCGTAACAACCGAAGGAGGCCCTGGATTCGTGCTTTAATGGATGTCGTAGACCTGATACGACTGTTACGAAGAGATTAGGGGGACGAAAAAAAAAAAAAAAAGAAGAGAAGATAATGGACGACTTTCGTTCGTCGATGAGAAGAGAAAAATCTCTTTGCCGAGATGCTGTAGGGTTCTTATAGAGACGACCAGCCATGGAGAGAGAGAGAGAGAGAGAGAGATCGACGTTGATGGCTCGGCGTGGATTGACGGCTCCGGTTAACATGGCTCTGTCGTGAGCCATCGATTTTTTGGGGGAGTGGATTGGACGTATATAGAAAAGCAAGCCGCCAAAAAATGGAGGAAAATCCAGTGATATCGGAACAGAATCGATCGATTTCATCTATTTTCGTCGGATTTAAAAACTTCATTCGGCCGTGGATATGACGTCATCTACCTCCATCGATCGAAGTCGGGAGAAGATAACGGAGAAGTCGAGCCGGGTGAACAAAGTCCTGCGTTTGACCCGGTCAACGCGGGGTTTAAACTTCAAAACAAAACATGTGATGGGGGCCCCACTCCCTTTGAATATTTCAGTTCCACGTCAGCCAGTTGATAAGATCAATCTCGATCTGGATAGGCTCCTGCCAGGCCAGGGGGATCGATGGAGATATCCGAGCTGACTCGGACCCGCCTCAGAGTGAATTAAAAGTGTCCATCATTTTTTCTTCATTTCCCTTTCTCTCCTTCGCGTAATTATTCATAATTCGATGGAGACTCCAGGACCGTTCATCAAAAGTTCATGCGGGCAAACATGTTGTGTGATCATAATCATTTGACCAGAAAAAAAGGGGATGAAAAACACCTTACGCTTTGGATCTGTAGATTCGAGTGGATTTTGTGATTTCATTTCGGAACCCTCAATCGTAGGAGTAAGAAATTATCCTGTAATATGATCCCCACGTAGAAAAAGTAAAAGGGCTAGTGGCCGTAACGTCTCGGATCCATCGAAGAAGTTAGTCTAGCGCTTCGACTGACTTATGAATGTCGTAATCCTATGATGTTGTCTAGCCCGATTCCTAATTTCCGCCGAGTGGATAAACCCCGGCCCTTGTTTTATTTTTAATCAGTGCACACACTCCACCGTTAGTATGGGGGGCTTATGTGATGTTTCTGTCGTCGAGAAAGTCAAAGATAAGTTGGTCCGTCATCATTAATTTTTCATGCTTTTTTGCAAAGCTTTGATGATTGATTAAGCTATGGCCTCTTTTGCTTTATTGGAGGATGTACATGTAATGATGCGACTAGCTGGCTAACTAGATCGAGACCGGAAAGAGACCCCGGAAATCTTGTAGTGTCTCCAAGAGAAATTGAGCATACATTCGGACCCACCCGAAGAAAAAAATTTGGAGAAGCTGCTTTCATATGTAAAATAGTGGGAAAGGTGTAATTAGCATGACTACCCTTTGAAGGTGTTATCATAAAAATCCCGCGTTGATCGCGGAACAAACAATTTAAATAATAACTATTCAAGTTTTTGATAGATGTATAAGCTCGTCATCACAGCCTCACAAACTTACCAAAAATCAAGAAGTCTCTTCATAAGATGTAACAAAATGCTCAGTAGAGATTCGCTCCAACATGGCTCAAATTTGTGATCTTATGAAAGATAGTGCAATTTCGTCATTACTAGATTACAGCGAATTAATGAGATGAGGACGTGAACGATTTATGGATTGTCTTGTCTTAAAGTTAGCCCCACAACCAAAAGAATGGAGGCACAAGATTATTGATAGTTGCGAGTTCTTTTGCAAATGACTTCCAAGAATGATCTGTCCAAGTCGAAAAGGGCATGCAAAATAGAGGGGTAAATAGACATGATCAATAGCTTGGAGGGATATATCTTCGTTACTAGTTAAGTGATTGTTTTTTCATAAAAGTGATACTGAAGCGATTTGACATAAAGTTTTAGCACTAAAACAAATGCCATACCAAAGTTATACCCTTTTAGTATCATTTTTTTTTTCACTTAGACCCTATTTTATCTATAATGACACGTCCTGGTGGGATCCCCTAAAAACGTTTAATTTTCGTTTCTTTCCCTTCTTTTTTGTAAGAGGAACGACACTTGAAAAGAGGTCACTTTCACGCTCACGAACCAAAGTTATCAAAAGTGGCTTGGAGGATTACCTTTGATCCGTGGTTGTGGGAGGATTATCTCTCCAATGCCTCTCGTGTCTCCACAGAGACTTTTCTTGCTTTGCTTCTTTGGACAAAAGACTAGGCTAAGAAAACATTGCCCGGGAGATGCATTATTAACGTTAATCATGTACTTCGATGTTGGCAAGGCATGATGGTGATTGGAAGCTATTTTTTTAAATTTCTCTCTGCTTCCACTTTCTTAAGTAGGGACAGCTAGTCTTATACCCTAATTTGATCAACCAACTTTTCAAAAATGATGCCTCACCACATTCGAATTTCTTGTTCTGTTAATACTTCTGGGAATATGCGGAAACCAACCATACGTTACCGTGATAACTAATTTAAGTATTGCGGGTAAACAATCCACTATTAATTACCCCAATTCCAGACCCTAAGTCTTGAGTCTACGCAAAATTCTGTGGAAAGTCGTATTCAATGAAAATCATATGTACGACTTGGAGGAAACTAAATCAAACACCAGATGGGAAAAAAATAGGCGCCCGAGCTTAATAGCTAGGTAACTAATTGGACACTAGATGAGACCTTCCGTTTCCTCTCACTCTTCCGAGCATCGAGTCTCTCTTCTCTCACCTCCTTTCCTTTTCCTTCATCTCGCAGCTTCTTTATCCATCTCAGTGACATTGAAGAACTAGCTTGCGTAACTTAAAATCATTACAAGCTCAAAATGACATGCAAAGACCTTTTTAAACTAGAGAGAGGCAAAAATTGCTAATAACAACGCATTTAGCATTGGCTAATATGCTAGATTATGAAAGGATGATGCCTATCGATAGACATTCCATCATAATACGTGCACCTTAATCATGATTAAGCAGTGTTAATTTCTAAATTGATCAAGCAAATGCATAAGGGGGAAATTCATCTGAATGACCTATTTCCGCCCGTGGATATTCTAATCACCTAAGCACACTTAATCTTTTGTACTTAGATTGTCCTTCACGCTTCATTGTATACTATAGCAAGCTGAAACAAAGCAGAAAGGGAGATGTGCTATGTGCTTACCTCTGGATAACAAATTCATAATTTAGTTAAACCGTTTTTATCGTTAAGGAAAAGCACCAACATCCCTTTCAAATCGAATAAATTCCCGCCAGTTATTCTATGAATCCCACGTGAGGTGGACATAAATATTCTCGAGTGCTCGTGTTTTTACGGAGAGGGAGCTCCCTCTCTATTCAACCTTTTTTTCTCTCTTCTTCGCTTCCTTTCCGTTTCACGGAAAACAATGCGAAAGGCTTCCGTGCAGGATATCTCAAAGTACGTCCTCCAAAGTTCAAACCTTTATACGCATTTATATAATGGGTTCGTTCCATAGTCGAATTCACCGACGCCAAATTTCAGCTTTTGTCCTTTGGATCGTTAATATGTAAAGGAAGGGTCTTCGTATGCCGATTGGTGTTGAGGAATAACAAGCAAGGCGAATGGTGACGAGAAGAGTGAAGACTTGTACGCAGTTCTGGGGCTGAAGGAGTGCACGGCTTCGGAACTCAGGAGTGCTTACCAAGAATCTGGCCCTGGTTAGCACTGCCACACCTTTTCGGTAACCGACCATCTTCTGCAATTGTTACTGGTTTCATCTTGTGTGAGACGCTGGTTTTTTTCATTTCACATGTGTAGGGTTATATTGCTGATTGGGAGATGCAAGTCAATCGTGTATATAGTAATTAGTAAATAAGAGATCCTGTAGTTTAAATTTGAAATTCTATAGGCTTCGATCGGTGACATGTGACAGTATCTTTTTAGGCTTTCATGTTTCCTGATATCTGGTCAATGTGTTTTGTTTGTGTTGAGTTTCAAGAAGGCGTGCACGAAGCATTTCCTTTTAATGTCTGGGATTTGCGTGTTAAGACTTTTTGTTTTCGGTTGGTTTAGAGGTGGCGCCAGGATCGTTGTTCTGCATCTGGAACTTCAGAGTTCGCTGAAGAGGCCAAGAAAAAATTCCAGGAAATTCAACAGGCCTAGTCCAGTGAGAGCAATTGCATTTTAATCAAAAGTCCTTTATGGTGATGACAAAGCAATACATGGTAATTCTGGAAGGGAACTTGTTTAGAAGTTGGTCCTGTGACTCGTAAATGAAAAATATTGCAAAAGTTTGGTTCTGACATTTTCCCTGTTTTATTCAATCTTGGCTCGATAGAAAATCTCAGTGTGTAGCTTCTTATATTTATACTAAGTGCTTTAACGATCACCCCTCTGGCTCTACTGTTTTCAGTTCTATCCGATGAGAACAAGAGGTTTCTTTACGACGTTGGAGCCTATGAAAATGATGATACGAAAATGTAAGCTTTTGATACTGTTTTGCCTGGTCTCTCAGTTTGTTTTCTTGTGTATATTAACACTGTTTATGTCTCGAGGATGGCTGGAGATGTTCTTATTCCTTGGTATTGATCTGGTCCTTTTAGATTTTATCTTTATAGGCAGATTAAAATCTGGATGAAACTATGTCAAGGCGCTTTTGAGTTCTAGGTCTTACATTTTGCATATTCACATCCGGAAACTAGCCCTCAGGCCTCGAAGTTGTGTCTATATGTTGTTTGGATATGCGTAATTTCACGCTTGAGCAGATTTGCGTGTTGATGCTCTGCGCCTTATCATTGCTTGAGATGTTCGATGCATGCGATGCAAAAGGTGTCTATTGAGCAATTATCCACTTCATCATATTTCCTGCAATGTAGAGTATGGACTGCTGAAGTAGCTTAATTGATTATATATTAAAGCGAAGCTCACGAATTTATTCAGTTCACCACAGCAAATATTTGTATGTTCTTGGAGAGAAACTCTATGAAATTGGTTTTAATGAACTAGAGATTGTTTGGAGAATTCTTCTAAACTGCCGAACCCAAAACTACTGCTCAACAGATATTTGGTTATTTTTTGTATTTTCTCTTCTTTTAGAAGTACGCAGGAGAGATCTCTAGCCTATTGTTAACCACTCATGCTCATCACTCTAGGAAGTTGCTAGGGCTTCAAATGAAAATGCTCATAAAGTTGAAGGCAGGAATAGTGCCTGGGGACAGTGGTCTAGTTTATTTCCTTAGGGTTCATGAAGTTGCACACCAGTATTTACTGATATGGTTAATTCTTTGGAAAATTCACTGTGAGCTTTAGCAAAGTGCAATAGACGTAATGGTTGCAATTGCGCCGGGACCATATTGATTGCGATGTTCTAGTTTCTTTCTCTTTTAACTTCTGTGGTGTTCTTCAACTTTTGACTGCATGGCTGCATGGCTGCTTGGCTGCATTGCTTGGTTATTGGATCGACTACGAATTAATTTGTGATATACTTGTAAGAGTTTTCCTAATGTGGACTACATTAATTGATATTGTAATTTACCGTTTAACGTTTTACCGTTTTACGGGGATTGGTCTAAGGTGAGATAGAAGGTTTAATTATTCACAGCTAATATGGGGTACATTTGGTAGTGTGGTAGCCGTTGGCTGGCCCGTAATGAGTGGAAACTCTATAAATAGTCTATAAATAAAGTCTCTCCTCTAACCCCAATTCTCACATGTATCCTCACCTAAGGGCGTTTACCTAACGCTAAACGTGAGGAGGGCCGCCTCGGGAGCCAAATGATACGGAGACGAAGAGGAGAAGGACTGCGTGGATCCCCTTGATATGTGGGAAATCCCTTTTTCGCTTCCGCTTAAGATTTAATGGATCCCAAAACAGTGCGTTAATCTTCCTACTCAATTATGCATGTTCTTGTTCTGGTTATGGAGATCTTGGGGTTGCGCAATTTGCATCCAACATGTGGTATCAGAGCCTCCATAACCCTAGAACTTGAACACATGAGTTTTTTGCCATAATTTGTGATTTTCGAGATTTTTTGTTCAATAAAAATAAAATTAAATCATAAATTCGGACTGGGCTCGATGAGACGAGCAAGACGGTCGGCAGCGCGTCGCCGAGGGAGGCCTCACGCGCCCCCACGGGCGGCCACGCGTCGCCAGGGCGTCGAGAGACGCGCCCACACGCGCGCCCACGCGCGGGACGCGGCTCGCGCGCTTGTGCTCCACGCGCCGCGCACTCGGGCGGCGAGTGCGGGCGCGTGGAGCGTTGGATCGGCGCGTGGTTGGCGGCGTTGGATTCGTATGGCCGTCCTCTATCTTGTGGTGAATTTATTTTATTTTTTTGATGATTTTATGGATGTGAAAATGCATACGAAACCCTAAATACGTGTATTTTTAGTGTATTTTTGCGTATTTTTCTTATATTTTCTGTGATTTTGGAAATATAAGTATTGGGTTACAGGTATGTTATCACATAAACATTATAATGGTGTGATTAAAAAAAAATTAAACTTTATTGTGAATTGAAACTGACTTAATGAGATACAATCAGTATGGGATAGTATTTGAGCTATGTATTGAGGTGATGAGAAACAGTAAAAGTTATGGAACTTTTGTTACTCAAGCATAGTTCTTTATACGCATCTTGATGTATTTTTGTTTATTTTGTTAACCTTTGCATGATTGACGTTTTAAGAACCTGTGACCATGATTGTACTAATTAACACATTTGTTGAATGTGGGTAATGCATGTTAGTTAAGTCATTGCATATTGTACCTAAACTCATCTGGTCACTGGTTAATGTCCATTAAGTTGAATATTTTTTATGATTAAGGAATATGACAACCTTTACGCAGAGCAATAGTATATATTGTTAAAGTTTAGATATTTGGTTCTCTGGTTTGACTCAATTAATAGACCATTTATTGATAACAATGATAATTTTGTTACTTAAAAAAAGGTTGGCTAATATATTAGCTATTGGCCTTGGAGTCATGTTTTGCCTTATGAACTCATGAGTGATAATGGATCAGCTGTCAAGCTTGTCGATTTGGTGTACCTTGTATTACTATTGATGTTAATTTGTGTGAGATATTCTAGATCAGCATTCTTTTAATGTCGTTCTAGTAATCAGTAATTGGGGGTACACAAGAGATGATTGCTTTTATGTTATGAGAATTTTCTTGTGTTGCTGTGATCGTTGATCTCATTGGAATCTGTCTTTCAGGTTCGCTATAGATAGATTTATATGTGTTTGATTAATTTTTATTAATGAATAAAGCGCAGTGTAATTAGCATGATATGTGATTTTTGTGATTTACTGCCCTATCACTAAAGTTAAAATCACATGTATATGGTGTATGTGAGGAGTAAAGTTTATATCCCCGGTATGAGAGAGTTTCAAGGATTCAATTGAGTAGTGACCACCAAAGTGGCACGCTTGATTGGGTTTGAGAAATTTCGGTCTCATATATTGATTGGGATGTCTCCTGGTCTAATGTGTAGTCATACTCCCAAAGGAGGTGATTGTGTATTAGTTCATGGAGGGATACATGATGGTATGGTGGAGGAGTGACTGATCCTAGTGGTTCATATGCCCAAAGGTGATAAATTCACGAAGATTGGAATAAATTCTCATAACCGCTATCATGTGGAGAGTGTACAATTGCATGTCATGTATTCTGCCCAAAGGTGATTATATGATTTTGCATGTAACTCTCTGGATGTGTACTTGTACGTCAAGTTACACAAAGGCTCACATTATGCTAATTATATACATTGCTTGTTATTTTAGTCACTTTTTTCTGTAATTAATAACTCCACTGTTATTGAGGTTTTTACTGCTTCAAATTTTAAGTTATGGACATATGATTTGTTGCTTGAGAATGCAATAAAATTTGCTTATTGTCCATAAAGCGTTCCATTCTAGAACACTTGAAAAGAGGTTTGCCTACGGACTGCACTGCTATAATATGATGAAAGCCTTAGTTGCTTGAAATTATGTTTTGTATAATATTGAAATTAGGACATATCTACAAAGATTATGTTTAAGTCCTAATGACATATACATCTCGTATATGGTTAAAAGGTTGTTTCCAAAAGTTTTTATTTAAGGAAAATGACCGAGATAAAGAATAAACTGGTTAAAATTAGTCTTGAAGGTTGTCGCCTAATTGCAAATGTAAGTATTTTGGCAAGTATGACAATACTGAATTGCTTAGAGGGTCATTTGTCAAATACTTGGTATATTATGGGGTGGTAATTTAATTACTATGCCTGAAAATCTTGACAAAAAGATTTGCCAAAAGGCAAAATTGCACCATAATTAACATGGTAATAAGTAAGACTAATTTATCGGTCTACTGTGGGTTGATATTTTGAAAGCAAGTTTTTCACATACAAAACGTATTTCTTATCAAAGTTGTTTCATAAACTTCTTTTGAGTTATGGACTGGACGTAAATTGATTGAATCATATTAAATTTAGAGCTATCATGCAGGAGTGAGGTTATCTAATCCAATATTAAGTACGTTGGAATTTAGATCCA
Source organism: Eucalyptus marginata (assembly GCA_014182565.1). Lineage (NCBI taxonomy): Eukaryota > Viridiplantae > Streptophyta > Magnoliopsida > Myrtales > Myrtaceae > Eucalyptus > Eucalyptus marginata. The sequence goes on from CM024593.1 coordinate 31,336,742, forward strand.
CTCGAAATTATTTTGTATCTTATCCAGATTGTTAAAAGGGGTATTAATTTTATGACCCTAAAGAAGGTACAAGAATTATGGAATCTCATGTACCATAGACTAAACTTGTTGAGGTTTAAGGTATTATTCTTGATATAGTTTATAATGAAATTTCTTAAACCTCTCAAGTGTAGAATGAAGTGGTTGCAGCTTTATTAAGGAGATTTGTTAGGGAAAGACGATCAGTTATGCCATCAGACTATATGGTCTATTTGTGAGAGCATGATTACAATATCCATTACATGGTTGTTTTAGCAACTTATATAAATGTCGTTTCTTGTTCTTAATTAAGTATGTGATTAGATGCCTATAAAAAAAAAAGGATAATAATATTTTTACTCTGAAAGAGGGGTGGATAGTTAGTGAAGAAATAATTATTTCTTTACTAATTCTTTCAGAGTGAACGTGGCATTGATAGTTTATTTTTTATATGGAGTTACGCCAAATAGATACAAAATCTATATAGTGCAATCGAAAGATTTTGCAGCAATTCAAGTAAACTTGTGTGTAGACTGAAAAGTCTTAATTCATGGTCTTAAGCAAGTTTCCGGACAATATTATAGTGTTGTTATTTTGTTCAATTGGGAACAAAGTAATTCAATATACTACAAGGTCAGTGGGAGGAAATTTATTTTTTCTCATACTCTATGTACATGATATTTTGTTTACAAGTAATGACCTTGAGGCATCTTTTATCCTTTGTACTAAGGTTTGTAAGGATTGTTTTTGCCATATTATATTAGATTTTCTCAAATGACATTTGCTGATTGTATATTGGAAATATTCAATATACATCATTGCAAGCCAGGAATTGCTCCTGTTGTTAAGGGTGATTAACTGAATCTATCACATTGTCCTTATTTAGATATTGAGAAATCTAATTAAATGGTGTATCTTGTGTCAGTGCATTTAAAAGTATAATGTATGCTCGAATTTGTACTAGACTAAATATCGTCTTTATGACGGGACTTCTAGGCAGACATCAATTAAATTCAAAACGCGATTATTGCGTTTGCTGCCAAGAAGGTTTTAAGGTACTTAAAGAGGATAAGAGATTATATGTTAATATGTGGATATGTCCAATTCTTGTAGTTAGTAGGGTATTTAGATGTAAACTTTGCTAGCTGTTATGATGACATGAGATTAATAACAGAATACATATTTATGTTAGCATGAAGTGTAGTAAATAAAGTTCTATGTCTACTATGTAAGTAGAGTTTGTAACATTCTTTTAGACTGTTACCTAGGCTATTAGGCTTCGGAACCTCATGAAAGAGTTTACCGTTTTAAATTTTATGGATTGACCCATATGGTTGTATTGAGACAATAAATTTGTTGTATTTTTTATTTACAACGGAGGTCTCAATGGGTCTAAATATATGGCAGTCAAATTCTTTGACTATAAACAAACGGTACAGAAAAGTGACATTTTAATATAACATATTTTCATAGATGATATGGTAATAGATCCACTAACTAAAGGTCTACGCACATGTGTATTTTAAGCAACATGTCATTAGCATGGGCCTAAGAGCATCATGAGATGCTGTTGTTTAGTCGGAGCTATTTTGGCTTTACTTTGATAAAGGTTTCATCTGTGTTTGTTACATTTGGTAACGGTTTGATATGTATCAACTTTTGAATTCAATAAAGTATTTTTGAATGTGTTGTTATTACGTTGAATACATATTGATAAAGTCTCAAGGTATTGTATAAACCTTGAGTGAAGGCTAGGGGCATTCGGTTATTAGCCTTGTCCATATGTCTTGTTATACATAAAGAATGATTAACCGTAAGGACAAGACATATGTAGGTTCATGGAACCATAAATGCATTCTCTAGTGGCACAAGTTTTTTGTGACGATTAAAGTAAGAGAATGGACATTCTCTAGTGGCACAAGTTTTTGTGACGCTTAAGGTAAGAGAATGGTGATCGACAAATGAGATCTCTCTATGAGAGATGTTATCCATTTGACACACTACCATATTGAATCCATATCAATAGAGTTGAGAACATTCGTGACCATGGAAGGCTCTGTGTGTATACATGCGATTCTACCGCCATGATTCGGTGTTTGAGACTTTATGGGATAGGATTGACTATTAAGAATTATCTCTAGACCAATGTGCGCACATATTTCATTTCAATTAATATAGTCCAAGTGGGAGAATGTAAGAGTTTTCCTAATGTGGACTACATTAATTGATATTGTAATTTACTTTAACAACTTTTTCTTAATTAGACTGCATGGCTGCTCTATAAATAGTGCTAAAGCTGCTTCTAACCCCAATTCTCACATGCCTCACCTAAGGGCGTTTACCTTGCTTGGGATCCCCTTGATATGTGGGAAATCCCTTGATTTAATGGATCCCAAAACAGGTGCGTTAATCTTCCTACTCAATTATGCATGTTCTTGTTCTGGTTATGGAGATCTTAGGGTTGCGCAATTTGCATCCAACAATACTTGCAGGGAATGGTGACTTTATGAGTGAGATGGCAGTTCTGATGAGCCAATTTAAGTCAAATGTAAGTCGTCATATGCCCATGTGTTGGCCTATTCAGTGAAATTGCTGATACATAGAAAATTGCTCCAAATCTAGACTCGAGTGTCCATCTACGTGCCATTTTACTTTTTGTAAGCCAACCAACATAAGATATCTGTGACTACTTCTCAAATATGAATTTGTATTCGGACAGGAAAGATCATTCTTTGGGTCATTCCAATCTCTTAAAATTCATACTACGCTTCCATTGCTACCGCCCAACTATCTCTTATGGGAGGTTGGATTGACTGCGAATTAATTTGTGATATACTTGCAGGGAATGGGTGACTTTATGAACGAGATGGTTGTTCTGATGGGCCAATCTTAAGTCAAATGTAAGTCATCATATGCCCATGTTCTGTCTTATTCAGTGAAATTGCTGATAGAAAGAAAATTGATCCAAATCTAGTCTCCAGTGTCCGTCTACGTGCCATTTTATTTTGTGTAAACCAATCAACATAAGGTATCTATGACTACTTCTTAAATATGAATTTGAATTCGAACAGGAAAGATCAGTCTTCGGGTCAATTTAATCTCTTAAAATTCATGATTCGCATGCATCAGTACCGCCTGACTATTGCTGATGGGAGGTCATCTGAATCTTATTTTGCTATTGTGTTGCTCAGTTGCAAAAGCTTTTATAGGAGTAGATGTTGCATGTATCGTGTTTTGATGGATGGACAAAAAGAAACCGAGTAAGAGAGAGAGCTTGATTTATTTTTTGATAGATCAGATTATAACAGAAGAATGACTAGTGCTTAATGTAGTTGTCCGCGACCATTTTTCAATAGCCCGATGTCCAGATGTGTCTTCTTGTCTTTTAAGACATTTTTGTTGCTGTCGTGACTTGCAACTTTAGTGATCTGCAGGAAAGGGGGCAATGGACCTTTGAAAACTTACAGGAAACATTCGACGATAAGTTATAGTGGGGAATTAAGACGTCTAGATTCAGCTCACAGATAGTGGATCCTACCACATCTCCATCTTCATGCGTGGGTTACTACGAAAGTTTTACTTCCAGCGAGAAGGGCGATTTCACAGCAATGAACAAAGGCAAGAAAGAGGGTGGCTGTGGCTCTGACTCACACTATCAAAATTTTTATCCAGAGGTGAGCACATCTCTCTCTCTCTCTCTCTCTCTCTCTCTCTCTCTCTCTCTGTGTTTTCTTTAGCTTACCATGGAATGCAGTACAATGAATTGTGAAGGGCAACTTAAGTACGAAAGATTTAGTGTGCTTAGGTGATCAGGATATCCATGTGGGAAAATAGGTCATTCAGATGAATTTCCCTGTTATAAGTTTGCCTGATCAGTTTAGAAATTAATGCTTCTTAATCATGTTTAAGGTGCACGTACTACGATGGAACATCTATCGTCGTTAGGCATTAGCCTTTCACCATAATCCAGTGTATTAGTCAATGCCAAGCGTGTTATCATTACTAACTTTTGCCTTTCTCTAGTTTAGAAAGGTCTTTGGATGCCGTTTTGAGCTCACAATGTTTTGAAGTTACGCAAGCTGATTCCTCAATGTCATCAATATAGATGAAGAAGCCGCGAGATGAAGGGAAAGGAACGGAGTTAAGAGAAGAGAGACTCGATGCTCAACAGCGTGAGAGGAAACGGAAGGTCTCATCTATTGTCCAATTAGTTCCCTAGCCGATAAGCCTGAGTGCCTTTTTTTTTGTCCTTTTCTTTTCATATGGTGTCATATTAGTTCCTCAGTCCTTGTTCGTAGCCTATGGGTCTCGGATCGAGGTAATTAACCAAGAATTGTTTACCTACAACACTTCATTAAGTTACCACGTTAACGTATGATCGGTTTCTGCATATATCCAGCAGTAATAACAAAGCAGGAAATTCGAATGTGGTAAGACGATATCGAAGTTGTACTTAAGTCGTGGAAAGCTGGTTGATGAAGTTAGGGCATGAGATTAGCTGTCCCTGCTTAAGAAAGCGGAAGCAAAGAGAAATTAATGATGGCTTCCAGTCGCCATCATGCCTCGGCAACATCGAAGTACATTATTGACGTTGATATTGATAATGCGTCTCCCAGGCAACTTTGTCTTGGCCGAGTCCTTTTGTCCGAAGAACCAAAGCAAAGCAAGAGAATCTCAATCTCTCCATCTCCTGTCTTTTTCCCCTTCTTCTTTTTAAGGATCCGTGACAAGGCCTTGGTCTTGAAAGCTTCAAAGGACGAGATGAGGAAAAAGACAGAGATGGAGAGAGACTAGGTCTAAATACTATGGACCACTATTGTATTGTACAAGCTTCAAATTTCATTGCCCTTATCTTAAATGACAGAAATATAATATTTCACTGAGGAGAAACATTTGAATGTCCAGCGTAGCCTTCCGGAGAAAATAACAATCAATGAATTGAAAACACAAACATCATGTAACAAATCTTTCCCGCATCTCTGTAGACTCTTACATATATTGAGATTTAAAAAACTCGCTGCCGCCACCGAACCCATGCACCAGGTGATTGAAGTTACAGGAAATGAGGAAAATAAAGAAACAAAGCGCACAAGAAAGCGAGGGAAAAAAATTTAGAAACTTCGTGAGAGCACTCTTATTCCTTGGCTTGAACGGCTAGACCAAGCAGATCAATGAAAAATTCTGTCCTATTGCATGCAAATCACATCCAAAGTCATTAGAACCTACGTATTCCAACATATCAGCGAGGACAACAATGGTAATTACACCAAACATTTGCAAGTAAAAATATGGGATGAGACCAGAATCTCCACGGCCAAATGCCCACCAAATGATCCTCATACACAATGCCTTTTTTCGTTTTTTCCCCTTCAACACGAAAGCGCATCCGTATACGCAGCAATAGACCGAATACAACATATCGACACTAGATTACTAACACAGATCCGAGGGAGCATCAAATGAGACTTTCGTCCCTGGTGATGGGACATCTTCTTTTGCCCATCCCTTGCCCCATGCCGGTAGCCTCTAGAAGCTACCAGCATGTCTTCCTCCCCCCTCCTCCGCTCATAATCAGAGGAGGGCATAGGCGAGAAAGACAAAAGAGGCGCGATGGAGCATGTGACGGTGCTGCAGGCAATGGCATCATCCCCCGAAAGCGGAAGGAAGGCAAAGCGAAAACCAAAAAAATGGGCGTCGGGTCCAAAGGACCATAAAGGGGAAGCCATTCGTGTGCCAACAGGCAGAATCCGAGTGCGAACACGCCGTCCCTTTTACTTCTTTTAGCATTTCAGGAGCCCAAGAAAGGACAGAAGAGATGGAAAGAGAGGGGTGGACCATGACGAAGAAGGTCCCCAAACTCATTTCCGTCCCTGGGATTCTTCTTCGCACAGTAATCCTCAATCAATGGGGTAAACACTTACAATATTTAGCCACAGATTAGTGGATTAATAAGAAAAGAAAAAGGCTTTAGTGGGACCCGATAATAAGGTAGATTGGTGGGTGTGTGTTTGCGCGCAAGTGTCCCCTGTTTAGCGTACACTAATCCGACACCCCCAAGCCCCACCAAGAAACAAACATGCTTTCCTAATTAACCCTAACGCAATTCCACATCATAGTTAAGCGACATTACAGGTCACATAGATATCATAATTTTCGAGTTTAAGTAGCCAGTATGATGACAAAGGCGATGTTGTTTTAGTGTATTTCGATGAGTCGAATAGAAAGTTTTTCATTTAATAAAGTTAATAATCTTTCTCTTTCGACCCCGAGTTTTTAGTAGCCAACCCAAATGCCTCTTATCCCAAATGTGGCATTGCATCATTTGGTAAGAAAAGTCGGGATCAATTTGGCTAACCACGGCTCCTTCCTCGCGAAGCGAGGGTGGTCAACGGGTGTAGTTGTTGAATATTGGTCCGGCACCTTCGGTGAAGTCCAAGGTGGAGTTGGCGGGAGGACGACGACCGAAACGAGGCGACAACCCGCTCGGCCGCCACAGGCCCTCCGCAGCGCGCCGCGAGAAGGCTCCCTGCCATCCGACTCCGATCGCCGCCATCCCACTCCCGACCCTAAGACCGGCAACTCCAGATCGGAGCTTCTCGGGGGAGGAGGGCGAGGGTGGGGGACGAAGTGAGCGGCTGATGCCGCGCACTCATGCAGCAACGGCCGCTGCGGCGAGGAGAACCAAGCGGCTGTTGCTGCCGCTTGGGCGCGGCCATTGTTCTCCCGCCGACCTTAGTCCAGCTAGGACTTCACCGAGGGTGCAGGACCATCTTCAACAGCTACAAGGGTTCACCGCCTGGGTAGGCGCAATTTGTGCTTCGGGATTTGGTCTGCGTCTTATGATTAAATTTTCTTCTTCTGTTCTTTTCTTTGGAGGGTCAGAACGTCGTTGTAAATATTTGCCGTACGTGGAGGACTGGAAGGCTGTCCTTGACGGTACTGCTTTGTCTTTAGCATGAATAGTGAAGGCATGATGATCATGCCTTGGCTCGATTTGCTCTATCTGATCCAACATGAATAGTGGATTATTGACCTCGGGGAGTTGCAGATTGATTGCTACTCGAAGCAAAGAAGAAGATGCTAGGTCCGGGAACCCAAAAAACACAGCGAGTTAAAACGTTTCATCCTTTCATAGCGTTTTTGACCAGCAGATGAGAGTTGAAAATTTTGTCTGATTGCTCCTAGGCTCCTCCTCGCTGGACATCTTCACAAATAAACCCAAACACTGGAAAATTACTATTTCCATCTGCACAAGCAAACAAGGGAAAATAAATTACTTTTCTTAAACCTGAATCTCGGTTAAAATCACCTCAAAACCGATAATGAACTTCTTATAAATATCATATGTTGCCAGTGGAAAGCCAAAGGGCCAATTCCCATGTTCTGAGCGAGGCTTAACTATTTCATTGGCCAAAGAAAAAAGTGAGTTCATGAACGTGTGATGATTGTTGGTAAATCTCATATTCCTTCTTTGATGTTTATGGAACACATGGCAATCGACGACCCAAATTAATTATATTTTATAGAACTTATTCTCAGGCAATGAAGCGCATCCCACCTACTTCACGTGCGTACACGAAAAAGTTTTGGGATGATTTTAATATGAGACATATCTTTTATAGAACTTATTCTCAGGCAATGAAGTGCGTCCCACCTACTTCACGTGGGTACATGAATTTTTCTGGCTGAGCTCTCCCTCTCCTCTGCTTCCACCTCCTCCTCCTCCTCTTGTTCCTCCCTGTAAAGTCCCAGTCTTTGGACCGGCGGCTTAGGCGCCTCCGACAAGCCGTTCACCCAGAGAGCGTCCGTGTTCCTTCTCTCCAAAGGCCTCACCACTTGATGCCGTCGACGCAGCGGTCTTCACAAAGCTAGCCACCGAGGGCACCCTCGCCGACCACCTCCTGGCCTTCTGTGCCGCCGCCCGGTGCTCTGCTTCCTGGACCCAGTGGCAGACCAGACCTGGTTGCGACCCTAGGGCCAGTGATGCCCAATGGTCTCGCTCACGCCAAAGCGTTATGTGGCAAATGGCGACGCCGTGGTTGATCTCCAGCTTTGTGTTGGGATCGAGCACATCCAACGTCGCCGCCCGGATCACGGAGAGTACAGCTGGGTCGAGGCCCGACGTCATGGTTGGGACAGTTAAGGGGATCAACGGCGAGAGGGTGACCAAGGCCGTGTCGCGCCACGAGCTGCTCTTCCCGTACCTGTACAACTGCCAATCGGTCCCTAAGGTCCGGGTCTACGAGGCGGATCTGCTCTATGCCAAGACCAAGGGTCGAGGTCAACCGCGGCGTGGCCATCTACCACATAACGCATTGGCGACGAGCGAGACCACTGGGCGTTGCTGGGCCTAAGGTGTGGCCGGATCTGATCTGCCATTGGATCTTTCCAGTTGAAAAAGGGTAATCTGGACGACATCTTACCGGGCAAAAAGGACCCCTTGGGCTTTTTGTCCCGGCCTCAATTCTCTGAAGAAGGTACTCAGCTCCACTTCTATCCATGGCTATTGCCACTGACGGGGACGTACTAGCCATCGGGGTGTTTCTTGGAGTCGGTCGGGTGCTTCTCGAGACTTGGGGCAAGGTCCGGGTAGCAAAGCAGGTGGGCAGCGGCACAGAAGGCCTGGAGATGGTCGGCGAGGGAGCCCTCGGCAGCAAGCTTGGAGAAGGCCGCAGCGTCAATGGTGTCGAGTGGCAAGGCATTGGAGAGCAGGAACACAGGCACTCTCGGGATGAACGGGATGTCGGAGGCGCCTCCGCAGCCGGCCCAAAGATGGAGACTTAAGGGAGGAACGAGAGGAGGAGGAGATCCCATTATGTTGTTATAATGCTAAGAATTAGCCTCGAAGTTTGATTAGTATAGTCATATTAAGCTGTCATTTCAGAAAATAATAACACGCATATAATGATGTACAACGGCTTGAATTTTGATGAAAGATCCAAGCTTGGCCAGTCTTTCGCGAACACAAAGGATTAGATATGAATTTTGAAGAACAATCCATCCATTATACGTCCTCCAATAAAGTTATAGCTCGAAGCATTATATTTTCCTCCATCACCGATAAGAGAAAGACATCGCATTTCATGCTCTCGAACTGAAGCTATCTAATGAGCGCGGTTATGTCTGCGTAAATGGAGGATGAACTTTGGGCCTTGGTTGTGGGAGGATTATCTCTCCAATGCCTCTTATTTCCCCACAGAGACTTTTCTTGCTTTTGCTTCTTTGGACAAAAGACTAAGGCTAAGACAAAGTTACCCCGAGACACATTATTAACGTTAATATATGTACATAGATGTTGCCGAGGCATGAAGGTGATCGGAAGCTATTATCAATTTGTCATTGGTAACTTCGTCAAAAGCACAAGATAGTCGCTACTCCCACTTTCTTGACAGCAAGAACGAGTGGTATCACGCACTGCCTTGATCAACCAACTCAAAAGTTAGGTACATCTTCAACGTCGGGCTTCCTCCTGTTGTTAGGAATATGCAGAAGCCGATCACGTTTTCATCCCACCGGATGAAACCTCCTTTCCTTTCTCTACATCTTGCGACCTCTTCATCTGTCTCCATGAAATTGAAGAACCAACTTTGGGTTACTTTCGACCATTTTGGGCTCGGACAACATGCAAAACGTTTTTAACTAGAGAAAGGCGAAACACGACGATACTAACATACTTGGCATTGGTCGATTATGGTCAAAGGCCAATGCCTATCCAGAGATGTTCCATCTAATCCGTGCGCCCCAAACATGATTAAGCGGCAATAATTTCTAAAATGATCAAGCGAAAGCACAAGGGGAAATTCATCCTCTCGGTATCAGCAGGTAATCAATGGCCTATTTCCCCTCAGGAGATGTTAATCAACTAAGCACACTTATCCTTGAGTTGTCCTTCACACTTTGTTGTAAACAATGCAACCTATAGTAAGCTAAAACAAAACCGAGAGAGACAGATGCTCACCTCTGGACAAAAATTTTTCAAGTGTAGATCAGACCCGTGGGCCCCCTCTTTCTTGCCAGAGTTCATTACTGCGAAATCACGCTTCTTGCTGGAAGTAGAAGTCTCGTAGTAACCCTCGCACGAAGATGAAGATGTAGTCGGATCCACCATCTCTGAGCCTACAAAAGGCGTCTTGATTTCCCTCCGAAACATGTCATCAAATGTTTCCTGTAACTCTTCGAAGCTCCACTGCCCCATTTCCTGTAGATCACGAAAATTGTAAGTCGCGAGGCCAAGAAAATCATCCCAGAGACGAAGAAGACATATCTGGACACCAGGCTATCAAAATTGGTCGCCGACAACTACATTAAGTGCTAGTCATCCTTCAACTGTGAATGAGATCTTACGAGAGAAGGTCCATCTGTTCCCTTCCGATTCATCAGAAAACAAATCAAGATCTCTCTCTTCCTGGATTCGTTTTCTATCCAGTCCATCAAAACACAACAATTGCAACATTTACTCCCTAACAACTCTAAGAAACTAATAAGCAAGACAAACAAAATAAGATTCACATAAACCTATCCATCAGAGATAAGCAGGCAGTGGTAATGGAAGCAAAATATGCATCTTCAAAAGCTCCTTAAGCAGATTGAGATTTAGAATTGCCCAAATAATGGCCCAAACAATGATCTTTCCTGTGCGAATTCCCATTCATATTCAATGAATAAGTCATAGAGATATTCTGTTGATTGGTTTATGCGATGTAAAATGGCATGCAAATGTACACTAGGTTCTAGATTTTGAGCAATTTTTTATGGATCAGCAATTTCACTGGATAGGACAGAACATGGACGTGTGATGACTTACATTTGACTTTGTTTGGCTCATCAAAACTGCCATCTCGCTCATAAAGTCACCCATCCCCTGCAAGCATATCACAGATTAAATCAAAATCAATCTGGAAACCAAGCAATGCAAGAATGCAGTCAAAAGATGCAAAACTCCACAGAAGTTAAAAAGAGGGAAGGAAACCACAACACCACAATCAATATGCTCCCAACACAATGGCAACCGGTTATGTCTCTTGCACTTCGCTGAAGCTAAGAGCAGATCATGGCAGCTTCCTGAAGCCTAAGGAAATTAACTAGTCCTCAGGCCCCAGGCACTATTCCTGCCTTCAACTCCATGAGCATTCCAATCTGAAGCTCTAGCAACTTATTATTATGAGCACAATTGGTTGACAGCAGACTAGTCTAAAAGGAGAGATAAAAAATTAAATAACTATCTGTCGATCGGGAGTATTGGCTTCAGAAGTTAGGAAAAAAATCTTCTAAAAACCTCTAGCTCATTAAAACCAATTTCATGTGGTGTCTTTCCAAGAATATACCAATATATTGCAGATTGAACTGTCTGTGAACTTCGCTTTAATGTAGAAGCAAATAAGTAACTCCAGCAATTCATCCTCTATGTCGCAGGAAATCTGATGAAATAGATATTGCTTGATGGACACCTTTTGCATCGCATGCATCAAACATCTTGAGCAATGATGACACGCAGAACATCGACATGCAAATCAGTTCAAGCACGAAACAAGACATATCTAAACATCATTGAGACACAAATATGAGGCTAAGGCCAGAATCCAAGTGTGTATTTGAAAAATGTAAGATCTACGACACGAAAAGCACCTTGACACAATTCACCAGATTTTGGTCTGCCCACAAAGATAAACTCTAAAGGAACCGGAACAAAACCAAGGAATAAAGACATCTCCAGCCATCCTCCAGACATAGACAAAGTAAAATACACAAGAAAACTAACTGAGAGACCCTGCAAAACAGTATCAAAAGCTTACATTTTCATCATCATCGTTGTCATAGGCTCCAATGTCGTAAAGAAACCTCTTGTTCTCATTGGATAGAACTGAAAACAATACAGTCAGATAGGTTATCATTCAAGCATTCGGTATAAAATAAGAAGCTTCATACTGAGATTTTCTATTGAATCAAATTCAAATAAAACGGGGGAAATGTCAGAACTAAACTTTGGCAACATTTTCTTTTCCGAGTCACGTGACAACCTTTTAAACTAGTTCCCTTGCAGAATTACCATGGATTACCCTGTCAACACAATAACCAAGTTTTTAAGCAAAATGCAATTGCTCGCACCAGAATAGGCCTGTTGAATTTCCTGGAATTTTGTCTTGGCCTCTTCTGAAGTTCCCGACACAGAGCAACGATCCGGGTGCCACCTCTAAACCAAACAGAAACAGACATTCTTAGCACGCACATCCCACAAATTAAAAGGAAATGTTTCGCGCATGCCTTGCTGAAGAACAACATGAATGAACACACTGAGCAGAAATCAGAAACCATGAAAGCCTAAAAAGATAGTCACATGTCACCGATGAATGTCCACAGAACTTCATATGCAAATACAGGTTCTCTTATCCACGAAGCACCGTATACATGATTGACTTGCATCTCCCAATTAGCAATATAACATAACACATGCAAAACGCTAGAAGAAAGGGGGGGAAAACTAGTGTTTCCAACATGACGAAACCAGTAACAATCGCAGAAGATGGTTGGTTACCGAAAATGTGTGGCAGTACTAACCAGGGCCAGTTTCTTGTAAGCACTCCTGAGCTCCGAAGCGGTGCACTCCTTGTTCAGCCCCAGAACTGCGTACAAGCCTTCGCTCTTCTCGTCACCATTTGCCATGCTTGTTATTTCTCAAGACCAATCGGCAGACGAAGACCTTTCCTTTACAACTTAACGTTCCAAAGAAAAAAATGCAGGACTTTGAACTCGGGGAATGGGAATATGGAGCGAACCCATTATAAAAATGCGTACAAAGTTCTGAACTTCGGAGGACGTGTCTTGAGATATCCTGCACGGAAGCATTCGCACTGTTTTCCGTGGAACGGAAGGGAAGCGAAGACGAGAGAAGGAGAGGGAGCTCCCTTCTCCATAAACACACAAGAACACTCGAGAAGCCGGGCATTTTTTAACGTGTCTCCATTCGCAACGTGTTCCTCCTTCCATTTGCCCGAAGTCCTGGTCCCCTACTCTCTTTTTCTTGCTCGGCAAAAAGAAATGCAAAAGAGCGACCGGCTTCGGCCATCCCCATCTAAGCGTTATCCGTCACACGAGCACCACACCCGTAGCCAGCATGTTCGATTTAAGTAATGACTTATGCTCATTTTAAGAAACCCGTTATCACCACACCACCGGACGTAGGTTGGGATGAAACCGGATTTACCCTACAAGTGGTGCACGAGCCAGAGGTGCGTCATCGGCAAATCAGGACTTTCTAAGATCACGGAGCGACCAGAGAAGTCAAACTCGTGACCAAGAGAGCTCCACATTACAGGCTAGTTAAGTCTTATCTAACTCGGCCAACCAAGAATCAGGACGATCGGACAATATCTTGAAAGCGTTTTCTTCCTCTTTTCTTTTTTTCCCGCTCGTGTAATTTGTTTAATTTGCTTCCATGAGCAACCAAGAGTCATACCCATCCAGCTTTTTCTTCTTTCGGATGAACAACCGACACTGATTTTACGTGGGTTGGATTCGATTCATGACTCACATAATAGCATCGGGGTCACTTTGTTGTTCGGGGCTTAAAGGGCACAAGATAACTTTGAGAGATCCCTTAAATTATGACAAAATTGGACGAATTCCTCTAATGTTTTCAAGATGACAAAGAAATCGTTCTAATCCCCTTAAATTTGCACTGTTTAACCAAATCAAAACGTCGTCATTTCACTTTTATTCAGTTAGACTAAGACAAATAACCTGGAGGTGGGAATAAACCCGATCGATAGGGCGGCCAAGACGGGTCGGGCAAGTACCACAAGCCTCCTGCTCCATGTTCAGAGTTTTGTCCATTATCTACTAATGCAAAATGACCGAGGGCGGGTAGACCCAAGCAAGCCTATGCAGGCGAGTTCGAGTCGAAAAAGGAAATTGCTTGCCTAAGACCGCCTGAAGGACTCGTGTGCTCGGGCAGACGGTGTGGATGATGGCAACCGAAGGGAAGAGAAGCGAGTCTGTGGGCGGAGGCCCACCGAGAAGAGAAGAGGGAGATCGACATGGAGGTCGCATCGAACAGCAATTTGCTCTCAGGATTTGATCGAGTGGATCGAGATAAGACTGTGGCCTGGTTGGCTGGCTGCTCGCTCATCTTATCAGACACCAGACAGCAGCACAAGCACGCGACTTGGACTGGATCCGATAATTTGACGTTCTTGTCGACTGGGAAGAGAGAGAGAGAGAGATTCTGATAAACCACTTGAGCTCGAGTCCTGACGAGGTAGGATTTCATGTCACGTTTGATTTGAGGTGGCCAAACATGTTTGATGTCCCTCGGGATGTGATGGATGGATGGACAGTTCGGTGCACCAACGTCGGCTGGTGTGCAAAGCACAGCTACATGTTTACTGAACCGTCTGTAATTTTGCCAAATTTTACAGCTGCTTTCCGGTCCATGCTCCCATCATTCTCCACCATTTAAAGCACAGCTAGCTACAATGACTTCAGGCGTTGGTCCCTGTATAAATGAAGGGCGTGCATAGTTCGTCATGAAATCCAAAAGCTTTCTTTTCTGACATGATGAAAACCGAAGCAATATTTATGTAAAATTTTGTAGGATCACTACATATTATTTTTAAAAATTTAAGCTGTCAAACATAGATATGATTTAATATTTAATTATTCTAACACTCCTTATCACACTTAATCTAGTCTTTTTGCTTAGTACTAAGAATGGACATATTTAATTGGGGAGGTAAATGAAGTCTGGAAAGATTTAAATTCAGAAAATCTGATATCATGTGAGATTTTGTAAGAACACTACCAACTATTCTAAAAACTTAAGCTATTAGATAAATATGTGGTTTAATATTTAATTATCCCAACACTCTCCTTCACACTTAGTTTGGTCTTTTTTTTTTGCGTAGTATTAAGCGTGGACATATTTAATTGAGGAGGCAAATGAGGCCCGATAAGCTTTGAACTTAAAATCTCGCTATGATATAATGTGAGATTTTGTAGGATCACTATCAACCATTCTAAAAGCTTAAATCGTTAGATAAATGCGTGAATTAATATTTAATTATTCCAACATTGTAAAATTTTAGTGGAACCACAATCAACTATTCTAATGCTTTACAATTCAACAAACTTAGATCATATAATTTCATGGTTTATCAATGCTTGCGTCACGAAAGTCCGACGCTGTTTTCATCACGAGTTGAGTTCATTCGTCGGATGCCCTTTGCCCCTTTCCTCATTTGAGACGGTCACCCTCGCCTACTGACTTTTGCATGTGTGCACCCATTCGAAAATAAAGTTCCTGACTTATTAGTAACCCAAAGTGCCGTTTAATCTCGTGACTCTTCCTCATGTATATGTGGTTTAGAACAATCGATGACTTGATTGAGGTACAAGTGACTTCGGCTTGAAGGGAAAGGGAGTGCTTCATGCGCAACGACCACATTAATGAGAGCAAAATCATATCATAATCAAGAAAATTCATCGTGCTTGTAGGTCAATATGAAAGGCATCTCCATAACTAACCTAATCATTAATCTAACGGATGACCCAACAAGCATCCCACGCAGCTGATTCTTGCTCATATCGTCGTTGACCGCCCTGCGGTCGTCTAACTTTCCGTTTTCTACTACCTTTGAGGATGATCGAAAGTGACATGAAGTTTTTACTCTATGGCGTGCGCAAGCTGTGTTATATTTTTCTTTTATTTTATTTTTTTTTTTGGACGAGTCATGTCTCTATGACCGTTGATTCGAGAATACGTATTGTAAGGATTAACTTAATTATCAGAATCAATGGCGAAAAGAACATCATTTATATATTCAGAGAGAGAGAGATTACATAAATATTAAAAAGATAACATAAATTGTCCTCCCTTTAGAATAATTTTTTTCACATTTTGTGTTTTTCCCATAACGTGCAACAATTTATCTTCTAATTCGACTTTGGTCAGCTGATGCTGACTATCATAAAATAATTGAACCCGATCAATCGCAATGGTGATGTCCGAAATAAGGGACAACACTCATAGGTACACATACGAGACTAGGGTGATTCTCAAAATTCCTTCTTTTTTTACTAGCTCTATGTTGTCCAGTTAGGAACATCATGACAATCTACGCCAATGGTACCTCATAATTTACGAACAAAATGGACGTACTCTCATACTCAAGGGAACGAGGGAAAAAAAAAACATGAGCATGAACAGATTGATCCAGTGCACTGTCATATTAGGGAGAATCATCTTATGGTTTGAGTCCGATTCTGTTGGTTTAGCGACGATCGACCAACGAAATAGAAATCTTTCGATAACATACCGAAATTGCAAAGAAGGATGAAAACTCTAAAGCATTTATCGGAGCTCAGGCTATAATTATTCCTATTCCATGATGAATATATGCTCTCTAAGTAAATTCATCCTGCATTTTTTGGATTGAATGCAAAAGGGTGTTCTTTAGGAAGACTATTAGCCAGTTAGCAGATGCATGCGCATTAATTATATGGTTAGCGAAGAGAAGAATCAACGTGCATGTCACAAGGGCATGCGGATCATTTACTCTTCAATCAAGCTATGCACAATTAATTAGAACAAACCGTAATTTTTCACCTATTGGCTTTCACCATATACATCATCCGGAAATCAAGAAATATATAAATGAAACTATGGGATAACAGACACTCATCATCGCCTTAACTTTGTTTTTATTTTTCAAATCTAGCTCTCTAAACTCTTTACACTTGTTCCTAATCATCATCGTCCTCATCAGCATCATCATCAAACTCTCAACGGGATCAAAAGAATGCGGTGGTGCCCGACAAGCCCCTCGATGTCAACAAGTCGTGTAGAACTCGACCAGCTCGTCGGTGGACCCCAGCTGCGCGCCCCCGTCGCCGCTGTTCTCCAGCATCCACAGCAAGTGCTCGAACAGCACCACCTCGCACGACACCACCGCCGCGGCGCTCGACGGCGGGGAGGAGGACGACGACGGCGACGACTTGTCGACCAGCTCCTGGAACAGCGGGTGCTCGAACACGTCGGTGCTCACGTCGTACCGGCGCCGGGACTTCCCCACGTACACCGCCCTCACGTCGCGGCCCGCTCCAGCGGCGGCGGCGGCGGCGGCGCTCCTGGGATCGTCTTCGGCCGCGACGGCGGCGGCGGCGGAGTTGCTGCGGGAGAGCTTGGAGAAGGAGGGGAATCTCTTGATGGCTGACTTGAGCTTCGTGAGCTTTCCCATTTTCGCCATTTTCAGGGGGAGAGAGCGAGAGAGAGAGAGTTTCAGGTGGGCTTTGGAGAGAGAAGTTGGTGGCGGAGGTGGAGGTGGAGGAGAAAGGAGGAGGAAGGTTCGTATATAAGCGAGAAGAGGAACAGAGGGACAAAGAGACGTGCATGGCCCACGGGTTTACAGAAACAGCTATGTCGAAATTTAGATATTTTCGTTTGTCCCTAGAAAAGGCAAACAAAAAATATATCAAAGAGGGCCAAGTAAAAGATCGAAAAATAAAAAGGGGAAAAAAGCAGCAAGTTGCACCTTGTTGTTTGGTAGTTGGCGTGGAAATGGTCTGATGGCCCCCGCCCCTTCCCACCCCAAAAATTTTCTTTTCCATACCATTTCCCTTTTGGGGCGTTCTCACTTATTAAATTCTTAGAGTAAGATACTGATAAGATGTGTGCATGTCTCGTCTTACTTGTTTTGAGCATTCAAAAAATATGTATCCGCATGTAACCTTTCTGGGTTACATTTTTCATAGCATGAGTGCCTTGAAAAACATATGCACATCTTTCATCTTTATAATCTACATGCAATAGCTGATCAAGTTCTTCTATTTTCCTAACGTTGGTGATTGTGGAATTAATTCGTGGATTAGGTGGGCATATAGGTGAGGATTCTTATGGGAATATCATTTCACTAAAAAAATTAAAAAGAAAAAGAAAAAGGGAGGCAGCTGAGTGCCACCCATGATGAGGAAGTGTTGAAGTGTCGAAAACCCCACTGAAACCTAACCGGAAATCGATCCCTTTTGGTTGCAACCAAAAGGTTGATTATCTTCGTGAAACACGCACGACTCGTACGAGCCTTCATTAGTTTAACGAGAGAATCCCAAAGCGAGCGGGCCAGTTCTTAGGAGCTCCTTTAATGTCTGTCTCTCTTTCCCATTTGTTTTTCAACCCTTTTATTCCCTTTCGTTCTCTTCTTCTTGGCCCAGCTGTGTTTTCTTTCTTCCTTCTTGTTTTTGTCTTCTCGAAACATGCTGATAAGAACACAGCTAGGTTGCTTCCTTGTTCGTTATCGCACCGAACGGTGTGGAGTCTTCGCGCTAGGGAGGACCCGAAAGGATAAGAAAAGAAAAAGAAAGGAGAAAAAAAACTGTGGGTTGCCAATAGGAAGTCGCACCAGTACCAAGAATCATAGAGAGAGAGAGAGAGAGGACACAGCTGGTTTTCTTTCTGAGGTGCGAGTTAAAGCTGGTGATGTCCTCTTGCGTTCGCGAATAGTTGTCGCTCTCTGTCCTTACGTGAGGTGCTGACTTTTTGTGGAGACCGACCAGGCTTGTCTTCGTGCTCGAGAGACGGGACAAATGTGTTCCATGCATATAGGTCTCCCAAGGAATATTTTGTACCGTCTTTAGGATCCCGCCTCATTAATTGCATGAGGTTTTATATGGAAGCCGAGTTTACCGCCGGAGTTAAATGCAGTAAATAGAAGTACGGCGGTGATCGGTCTGCTCTTCTGCAATGGTTTCGAGCGCTCGAATCGTCCCTGATAGATGGGATCGAGCGCATTGCTCGACACATTCTGTCCCACAACGATTCAATCATCGGTAACTTGACTTTCGACCAAACATTCAATGGTTGGTAAATGTAAACGAAGGTAATGCACCAAGCAATTGAGATAGATTGAAACACTTGTAGAAGCACCGTGTAAGATAGAGAATTCATGTCCGCGCGAGACTATGCTTTCAATGTCACCCGCCATCTACAGCCTCATCTTGTCACCAAGAAAGAATACCGTATAATCAATAATTCATGCAGATCGAGTGCACTTACGCTGTATCAGCCATGTAAGACAGAGATGGAGAAAAACACAAGACACG
This sequence comes from Eucalyptus marginata, assembly GCA_014182565.1. NCBI lineage: Eukaryota > Viridiplantae > Streptophyta > Magnoliopsida > Myrtales > Myrtaceae > Eucalyptus > Eucalyptus marginata. The sequence goes on from CM024593.1 coordinate 31,355,849, forward strand.
GACAGCTAAGGCCAGGGTTGCTTCCACTACTAAATTCTTCTGGAAGAGTGCACGCACGGCGGCGGGGCGGACGTCACTCTTCCTTCTGTAAAGTGCTTCATGGTTCCTACCGAACGAGCGGCACTCGGCTATGGAGGAAGTTTTTCTCTGGTCCGTGTAGACAAAAGCAGCGGAAAAAGCAGCGGATGAACACGAAACGCCAAAAGGGCTAATATTATTCGAAGCTGACGCGCTTGTTGGGTGGTCCAAAGGTCCCGATTCGGTGCGGGAGAGACGAAAGGGAGCTTCTTTATCGAAACGCTATTTAATGTTTTGGCTATGTCTAGAGGCAGTGGTCCTTCCCTTATACGATGTGTTTGTGTGCGTGTCATGTTGATGTTGCCGATCGCATTTTTTCAGCAAGTTGAAAAGCATGCTTTAATTCATTGTTCATGGAGATTATTTAGATCCTAGGGTGCGTTTCTTTCGATGAAAGAGCTTCATGCGAATTAGTTTTCCGAATTTTGGTGTGTTTTTGTTCCCCCAACTGGTTAGTCAATAGAAAACACATCTAAAAGTCAAAGAAAACACCCGTACTTAAAATTAAGTAAACAAATTCCCCTATCTAAGTTGAGAAAATCGTTTTCCCAAGCACAAGCAGTCCCCTTTCTAAGTTGAGAAAATTGTTTTGAAGACTAATCATTTTCCCAGAAAGAGTTTTCCTTCGTCATGAAATTCCACACTAAATAAACACACCCTCTAGGTGATTTTTGATTACCTTCTCTTCAGCGCTTGTATGACACGAACTTGGGAAAATATTGAAGCTTCTGATAAGAATTAAAAAGGTAATGGAAGTTACTGTTTTTACGCACGATCGAATATATTTTATGTCTCTGGATTAGTGAGCCGAATATCTCAAGGTTCGAAGCAAAAATAACAAATTTCTTGGGACTCTGGAGATCTGCCCATGTGCTCAAAATTCGGATCATGTGATGTGGTGACGATGATTGCTCTGCCGGATTTATGCTTAGCCGTGCATATTGGCTTGTGCTTATTATAATGGCACGAGGGTGTTCCTAGGTTTGTCACCTAGTAGCTCAGCTCGAGACGAAGGACCGACCGCAGCCAACGGGCTTTAGAACGGGCCCTGCGAGGAGAGGCTTTGCATTACTACTGATCGAGAAAGAGGGTTCGTCAAAAAGCCCATCACACATGTTGGACATGGCCATGATGATCGCATGCATGGGCTCAATCCTAATTAGGGTATATTCAAGGTCTGAATCTGAACAGCGTTTTCGATTCGGGTCGGGATCATGGAAGCCCGACCCGAGTCGATCCGTCGACACTCTCTAAAGTTCATACCCTCTTGATTTATAATTGAGAGGACAATTGTGTCCCAAATTAACATCTCCTACTTACCCATTTTCGAAAGATAGGGCAAATCGTGCATCAAAACAATGAATGTGCACATCTGTTAAACAACCGAGACTGACATTACGCTTTCATATTGATGACAAAGGTACCAATTTTTATGAAATTCAGAGTGGACTAAGGTTGTATTTGGGAATGCTTCAGGGGAATACAAATTCATTTCCCCATCTTTGAATGAAGGTATATTTTGGTAAAAGCAAATAGCATTTGGATAATTCATATTGGTGTCTATCTTGAAAAACAACTTTGAAATTAAAAAACAAAAAAACAGAGGGCAAACGAGGGTGAGCATTGGCATAGAGGGCAGGGAATGGGTGAGCTTCAGCGGCGCCAACTAGAAATGACTAACGGCCAAGCGAGCATCGATCGGCGACCCTTGTTGGAGCAGATCTTGTCGACTAAAGCTAAGCGAAGCTCAAGTGAGTTGCACTTGAGTCATGCAAACCTCAGGGTCGCCTCATCGAGAGTAACACAACTTAAGTGCGGCAACCCCAACATCACGCGACTCCGGACGAGGCATCCCCTAGGATCACACGACCTCAACAAAGCACCATCATGAATCTAGTCTGCAATGCTTGGTCAATTCTAGGGTTTTTTGATATTGGGGATTTGCAAAGTTGAACCGTCTCGCAGACCATCAATACCTTCATATATGTGACTGGGAGAAGAAAACAAACATTTTCAACTAAATCATACAATAAAAATATTAATGGATTTTGGAAGGAAAAAGTCATTAGAAAATGCTTAATCCTAACATTTCTAAAAAGCGCATGCAAAAAGAATTTGTCAAATATCCATAAAAAAAATTCAAGGGCTTTAGAGGTTCAAAACTCTTTTAAGGAAATCTAATTTCCAAGAGCATCTCCGACTATCGCGGCGCTAGGAGGAGTTGCCACGTCAGAGCTCAAGAAGCGAAGAGATGATTCCACCACATCCCCTCTCCCCGGACACGTGGCCGACGACCTTTCCAGCTTTTTCCGGTCATCCCCATCCCCCACTCGACCTTTCCGGAACTTTCCTCTCCCTCTCTATTTATCGCCCTCTAGTGTTGTCTCTTCCCGTACCTCTGCACCGAACCTTATCGATCTGTCGCAAAGCAGGAGTTGAATTTGCCTTGTTTGCTTTCCTGGGTCGCGTGGATTAGCTGACGGATATCGAGCATCATGAGTCGGGTCGTGCTGGACGGTGACCACTTGGTGAGCCACCTGCTGAATTTCCCGGAGAGCGTCGAGAAGCTCGCGTTCTCGTCTCGCCCGCACGAGGCCACCGCCGCCGGCGAGGGCAAGGGCGGGGCGGGCATCCCTGCCGATATCCTGGAGACCCCGAAGGAATACGTGTTCTACTTCGACGTGACCGGCCTCTCCAAATCTGATGTCCAGGTACTCTTTCGTCACCCCCCCCATCCCCTGTTTCTTGCTCATTCCGAGCAGAAGAGTGTGTCGTCCATGGCCTCTCAGTTCGATGCAGTTCTTAGGATGTGGGCTTGATAGTTGAGCATTGCAGTTCTAGTTTTCGGTAATGACTGCGGGGTGGTATGGAGATTTCGTCGGATGCGGCACGATTCGTCCCTATATTTGCCAAAGTATATAGTCCCCCGACGTCGTGGTAATCGATTTTGCAGTGCGAGGTTGGATCCGTCCTCGTTTGTTGGTTGGGCATCATCACTTCTTAATCTTTTAGTACACTTGACGTTGTTCTGATTGGATTGGTAAAAGTTGGGGCTGCAAACCACTCGAGTTAGTGGTGAGCTACTTGATCCACTGGTCGGCACGGTTCATCTGAGTGCTTCAATTCGAGGTCGAGTTCTGAGTATTCAAGTCGAGCTCAGGCCATGCCCAACACTCCAGTCGAGATTGAATGCTGAACTGTGACTGGCTGATATTAGTTGGTGCTGGGATTTTGGGAGCAGATGGCAGAAGGGTTTTGGAAAGAAAAACACCATGAACATATGGCTCTGCATAATATGAATGAAAGGTGTCGCACAGGATACACGTGCTTGTCCTGTGAATCAATCACGATTTTTAAGCGTCATTTTTCTGCAAGTTTGACCTAGCGCTGCGCCTCCTGTAGTTTCTGGCGGCGGTGACTGAATCGCACGACTTTGTAATGCAGGTGACCGTGGAAGACGATCAGAAGTCGCTGGTGATAAGGAGCAACGGGAAGAGGAAGCGGGAGGGCGCGGAGGAGGACGAGGGCTGCAAGTACGTGAGGCTGGAGAGGAGGGTGCCGCGGAACCTGACCAGGAAGTTCCGGTTGCCGGACGATGCCAACCCGTCGGCCATCAGTGCCAAGTGCGAGAATGGAGTGCTGACGATCACGGTGGAGAAGCTGCCTGCGCCAAAGCCGAGGATGGTCAAGGTTGCTATCAATTGAGGCCGAGCGTTGGCTGCCACCTTTTTGCCGGTTCATTGTTCAGTACTTTGTTCTGTGATAGCCTTGTACACAGATGAACTTCGTAGGATTAGGACAATGCTGAACTTCGGAATAGGCTTGGGATTGTTCCGTGTCGATGCGCGTGGTGTGACCCTCTTGTCAACGAGTATATGCCATCTTGTGAAGAGCAATGAGTTCTCAATTCTGTGTATGTTGAGGTCTTATCCAGATTCGGGATAAAACTGACCAATTCTGGCGACATCCAGTTTGTTAGATCGTGCATATGATCCTTCAAACTGTTTGTCCGCAAGGGCATTCCAATTCAGTGCACTGATCTCCAAGCGGCTAGCGTAACTTTACAACTGTACACCATAGTTCCTTACTTCATCTGCTGCATTCTGAAGCATTGTGGTTTAACTCGAGTAAATTCCACGGAGTAGAAGTGAAAACAGCGTTGTCCTAGTTTCACGAGAAATTTTGCGTTCAAAGAAGGCAGGAAATGGGTTAAAGATTCGCAAGGAGACATAAGGAAGGGGAAAAGTATTTTTAAAAAATAAATCTATCGTAAAACTAATTGAATCAATTTAGTGATTAATCATTTTCCGTTTGTATTATTTCAATTCATCTAGTCAATGAATTAACTTAGTGATTAATCTTTTTTAGCTGGTATTACATCAATTCATTTGATTAATTTAAATTTCCAATTTAAATCGGAAATCGTTGGTACAATCAATGTTGACCTTTAAATATCTTTTCAATATTTTTTATGTTTATATTATTTTTAAATTTTTTGCCTTTTTTATTAATTTTCTTTCTTTTTTTTTTTTTTTTTTTTTAATCTTTGCCCTGTGCTAGTATTGACGATTGCTAGTGACTGGCTATAGCTAAAGATCGGCAAGGGTGTCACCGTGTCACAACCCTTCTCAAATCTAACGAGGGCACAACCCTCATTGCATGAGCAAGGGCGACCCTTGCCTAATTTGGGGAGGGCTCTACCCTCGTCACCTAGGGTTGAGCCCTCACCGAAGGCCACGAGGGCAACCCTTGCCCAAGCCTTGAGGGTCAAGCCCTCATCAAATTTGGGGAGGTCTCGACCCTCGTTGGTTAGGGTTGAGCCCTCATCGGAGGCCATGAGGGTGACCCTTGCCCTTGCACAGGCCTTTGATGGTCGAGCAACTTGGCGAGCGACTCGGCGATGGTTGTCCTTGCCCAATTCGCAAGGGTTGTGTCCTTGCCAAATCCAATGAGGGCAACCCTCAGGCATGGCATGATGCTTTCATTGGCCCTCGGCTGTGGCTAGTACTTCTGTGGCGAGTCACTAGCCATAGCCAGTATCGACTAGAAGGCAAAGGAGAAAGAACATAAAAAGAAAAATGAAATATAATATTAAAAAATAATTTAAAAATCAAAATAAAATTAAAAATGTCCATGTCGGTGCTAGCCGTGTGTCACGTAAGACGGCTAGTGTCCACATTAGCAATTTTCGATTTAAATTAGTCAGATTGATTGAATTGATAGTAGATTAAATTAGTTTAATTGAAAGATTTAGGATTGAATTGATACATATAATTTTCTTAATATGTTTTCCCATAAGGAAGGTGAAGAGTTCCAACCATCTACACATCCTATTGACATGGCAAGAAAGGTTGGCTGATTTATTACAATGTTGTACCAATTTGAAGGTCTTAGCTTGCATGAGTACACCATGGCAGTTTTCCTGTATGATTCTAGGCTGTCCAGGCCCCGAATCTCAATTTTTACAGGGAGGCCGATGATCATTTTTGCCTGGTTGTAACTATAATCTTATTTGCAAGACGAAGCTCTTTATATCACTAATTATTGATTTTGGTTACTGCTCTCTTCTTCTCTTTATTTTGAGCTGTAATGTCATATCCTCATCGTTATTCAAAGCGGCATCTCTCTTGAGTGCATGTAAATCAAATTTTTTCAGGATAGGACCAGACACTAGTCTGTTATGGATTGAAAGAGCCATACATTGCATGAAAATCGATGGTTACTCTATTGAGGTGTGGGTTATGAGATGTACATTGATGCAAGGTTAGATTTGAAAATTTTCAATATCCAGCAGATTCACCTTCTTAGTTATAACGTATTTATGGGGAAGCATTTAAGAAAAAAATATTTTTTGTTCCTATTTCTTTCCCAATGCAAAATTATAGTAAGTTAGCCCTTTTTTTCCTTTTTTATGTACATTGAAGTTTTAGTTGCTCAGTAACATAATATATAAAAGCACATTCAGTAGCAATGATAAATAGTACTGATCGAAAGTAAAATAAAATCACCCCAAAACAACAAAGAGCTCGAAATCCCACTCTGGAGAGACCTAATAGATGAACACAATTTGAGTTAGGAGTGAGCGGTTTTATGTTGTTGTGGCAGGACTTTCTTTTTTCAGAAGGTATGTAGGGAAAATGATAGTGGAAAAAAAAAAAATCAATGTCAGCCGTAGTGTTTGCATCCATGAGTTGGTTTGTACAATACTAAAGGTCTAAGGTTTTGAACCAGCTTTGAGTAATTACAGAGATGATAGGACACTTCTTCAAATTCTCTGCATTTTCTCTCTTTCTCCACCAGCCAACAAATGGTAAGACAGAAATGATGACCCTCGACTTTTTCTTGTTACAAGAGATCCAATGAGGGGTTAGCATCATTCTCAAATAAACTTAGAATTAAAGACAGTGTAGATTTCAAGTTCCAAGATATATATGATAAGTTTCAGATTTCAATAAATAAGGAATCGGTTTCAATGAGAAAGTCCACCGATTTTCACTTTCTAGTTTGAATCCCCCGAGAACTGAAAATCCATGGGACTCGAAATTGGATTGATTCCCATTAGTCTAATTCCTAATTTATTTTGAATCATACTCACCTCCAATTTGAGTCACATGGTAAATGCTGGTACAAATGTTCTCAAATAAATAGATTGATGAAAAGGAAGTTACTTATTTTTTTCATTGATAAATTATGAAATCATTGGACTTGTTCTTAGTTTATTTAAAACTTCGCTTGAAAAAAGTAATGCTTAGCTACGCCTAATAATAAATGTTTATTTAATATTATTTTCATTAACCAACATTTGTCGTGTAAAACAATTAGCTATACTTTTTATTATTTTATTGCGCCATGATATCTTCACTTAATTTCAGCAGTAATAAATAATAATTTCATCCAATATGAAAAATTCAAATCAGTTATTGTCGACATAGATAATAATTTAAAAAAAGAAATTAACAATCAAACGAGAATACTAATTTAAACTTGAAAAGGTGCTATGAGGATACAAGTCGTTATTCATTATATGTATAAGGGGTAATGATAGGGATGATGCTTGAACTTTTCTTAAATAATCAATACGACACATGAACTTAATTCAATCTAGTTAATGAACTTCCGAAAATCCACTCAATATGGTCATTCTATTACATATTTTAACATCACTAATTGATATGACTATAATTTCTTTTAACTTATTAGATTTGTCGTGTTGGTGTTTGTGTGACTTATAAATGGCTTCCACATTATATCTCTCTCGTTGTTTAAGCTCAAAAGGTAACATGAATTAAAAAAATGGGGGCAAAAAGATTTGCTAACTTGAGAAAGTGATGTGGCAATTCACATCATTATTTTAGCTCGATAAATGTCGACATGATAGTTTATGTCTAAATAGTGCATGTAATGTGGTGGTACATACACGTAGCACCAACACTTATCAAACTTCTAAAATTCAAGAATTAGATTGGACAAAAAAAAAATCAAAGACCACATGAAGCATTAAAAAAAAATTCGCACGTACGATCATCTTTTTTATATAATTAAAGGAGAAAATCCAACGAAATAGCACGTCGTGATTTATACGATTTGATAAGTGCATAAATTTATCACTTACAAGACAAGCTTCGAATTGGAAAATAAAAATAAAAATGATCAAACGGCTTCCAAGTTTTTTAGTAGAATTTTCTGAATTTCCCCATAAAATGTGTCATAGCCAAAACAAGAGGGACAAAACCGTCAAGAAAGAGGAGCTAGGGTTTCTTCCGGGCGCTGTCGTATAAAAAGCACTCGAAGCAAATCGACCCAAGCCCTCACTCTTTCTTCTCTTCTCCTCCGTCGTCGGCGTCACAAGCGTTCGCAGCGAAATCCTGCTCCTCCCCGCGCTTCCTCCGGCGGCCGAGAGAGAGACAGAGAGCGAAGCCCGAGAAGCATGGCGACGGGATCGACCACCGCCGCGGCGCCGGCGAGGCAGCTGTCGCAGAAGGAGACCGACATCCAGATGATGTTGGCCGCCGAGGTCCACCTCGGCACCAAGAACTGCGACTTCCAGATGGAGCGCTACGTCTTCAAGCGCCGCAACGACGGTTCGTCTCGCTGTTTCTCGTCACTCGATGCCTTCCGGGATCTGCCTTCCTTTCATTTTTGAAGGATTCGCGTGCCGGGTCCTACGTTAAATTCGTAAAGTTCTGATTTTTTTTTATTTTATTTTTTTTATTTGGGCGAGAGAATGTGCTGGAACAGTTCGAGGATCGTGCTTTAGAACTCGTGGTTATAGGTCAGGTTAGAGGAATTCGGCCGGTTTTCTTTTGTTGGAGGTTGGGTTGAGATGTTTGAGCTGTGCAAGGTGAATTTGTTGATTCGGAAGGATTTCAGTTGCGTCTTCACTATACATGCGTGTAAATGTGATTCGAGTTGTCTGGTGATGTGCTTGAATTTGAAGGAAATGGGATGGAGGTTGAACAGAGTATTGGGTTGATCATGTCTTTCAGCCCGAGTGGAGAATGGTATATTTGGTATATTGATCTGCAGTGATTCTGTAGTCATGATCTTCTTAGTGGGTATGGTAGTTCTGCAACGGATTCTGGCTTTTTGATCCTTTATGTTTCCTGCATAAGCAGTTCAAATTAATTTGTTCCTGGTCTTCAGGACTCGGTGCCCCTGTTGAGGCTCGGGTTCAAGTCTCTCGAGTAGATAATTTATCCCAGATAGACTTTTCATGTCCTCAAATATCTTGTCGAAATGTGTGAACACCAAATTGTTGGAGGACAGTCATTCTATTAGTTCTGTGAATTGTTTTGTTTTTTTCTTTCTTGTGTAGCGAAGATACTGAGCACTGAGTGATAGGTACATCATCTGGTTTTCTCTGTATCACGCTGATGCACAAATGCTGTGATTTGCAGGTATTTATATTATTAACCTCGGAAAAACATGGGAGAAACTCCAGTTGGCCGCTAGGGTTATTGTTGCAATTGAGAACCCTCAGGACATCATTGTCCAGTCTGCTAGACCCTATGGTCAGAGAGCCGTTCTCAAGTTTGCCCAGTACACCAACACTCATGCCATTGCTGGAAGGCACACACCGGGTACATTTACTAACCAGCTCCAAACATCTTTCAGTGAGCCGCGTCTTCTCATCCTCACTGATCCAAGAACTGACCACCAGGTGATTTGTCTTCTTATGATGTGGTTTGGTAGTTTAGACTTTGCAGTTCTTATTTTATCTAATGCCATGGCTGTATCGCTTTTCTACAATTTTGATGTTTCACATTTCATTTTTGTCATTATCGCACTTGCAGCCTATTAAAGAATCTGCTCTTGGGAACATTCCGACAATCGCTTTCTGTGACACTGACTCTCCAATGCGGTATGTTGACATTGGTATCCCGGCAAATAACAAGGGAAAGCACAGCATTGGGTGTCTCTTCTGGCTGTTGGCAAGGATGGTTCTGCAGATGCGTGGTACCATCACGCCTGGCCATAAGTGGGATGTGATGGTAGGAGCTCACACTCATTTTACTAGCCCATTGCTCATTTGAATGAGTTTACATTTCGCATCCTACCTTACCAGAGAATAACAGTTTGACAGACATGTCATGCTTCTAATATGTATTGTGATTTGAGAGAAGCTTTAAGGTGGTTGATCATTCAAATAAAATAATAACAAGCTTGCTCTTGTTACTTGGGTGTAGGTCGATCTGTTCTTCTACAGAGAACCCGAGGAAGCGAAGCAACAGGAGGAGGAAGAAGCTATTGTTGCAGGTGATTACGGGATCACTGATTATGCAGCTGGACAAGCTATTCCTGACCAATGGACTTCTCAAATCCCCGACTCTCAGTGGGCTAGTGAAGCAGCCGCCCCGCCTGTGCCTGCAATCCAACCAACTGGCTGGACGGAGACAGGTACTTATCAGTATAATTTCCCATAATTAATCTCCATTTTTGGTTTGTAAGTGACCCTTAACAATTTTTAATTTCTTTTTAACAGCAGTACCTGTGGCAGCTGATGGGTGGGAAATTGCGGCTGCGCCAGCACCAGCGCCAGTGCCAGTGCCCACTCCGGCAGTTGCTCCTTCGTCCAATGATGCTGGTTGGGAGTGAAAATTTTGGCTGTCCTTTGGGCGACATCCTTAGTTCTTTATCTTTAAGGTTCGGGACTTGCTGGAGCATAGTTCTATAGATGAGTTTTCTTTAGAGAGATTTTGCCATTAGTTTTTGTTAACCGATCAAAATGATATGATGTATTTGGTTCAACTGGTTTCTTATCTATGACAGTTCTTTTTGCATTGTTTTGTCTTGCGAGATGCTTGTGCTTTAGGTTACGGAATCTGCAAAACCAATAAGAAAATAGCAAGATAACAGAGTGACTTTGCATTATTTTGTTGGGGGGAAGTTAAAAAAAGCAGCTTTTAGAAGAGAAGATCTCAAAATTAGTTGGGCTCTTCGGCCCTTGGTAAATGTATAATGTCTAATTTCATCCTTACCTTTAATTTTACTCTTCTTGTTCTGTTAAATACATGTGACTTGACTTTGGATTCAAACCCACGCTGTGTTGTTATCTAGACTGAAGATGAACATAGGAGGTTAGGGATGCGCATTGGTTTCGAAGATGGAGAAATATACACAAGAACATGTATGCCTTGACCGTACAATGTACAAAATTTTCAGGGAAGCATCTACATCACTTCAGCACCTTGGGGAGAATAGATGAGTGGCCTCCTACGCTGCAAAAATGATCCTTCGAGTCTATAGTACAAATTTTTGCCGAAGCTCCAAATCCCAAATGATAGAAGACGTAATGTACAAGAATGGGCAGAGAAGAAGCTACAAGGCATTGCTGGCAGGATAGAGATGGGGATGGCACCATTTATTTCCAGCAGATAATCGAAAAATCTAACTAATGCCGCATGATATTTACATGAGGTGATGTCCTTTCTCTTCTTGAGAGGGGCTGGCGCCGTTTTATTGCTTGCGTTAGAAACCCAGTCCTTCGGACGGGTCTGACTCGGATGAATTTGGTAAATGTCAAGTTTGTCAAAAAGCCGGGATCATAGGGACATCATTTCTCCATCTTTAACCCAACGGATGAAGTCATTGGAATATTCGACTGGAGCCTTGCCGCGATCTGTGTGATTTTCGGCATGTTTCTTTTCCTACAACGCAGAGGCAGAGAGGGGAAGAATCTTTCAGAAAAGGCGGAGTGAAAATGAGAATTGGCGCAAATGACTCCGCAAGGAAACGTCAACCTTAAATGAACAATTGATAATCCTATAAATATGTCGAGGTATACTGACGATATCCAGGGCTCAAACACAATAGCAAGTGCAACTTCATAGGTTAATCAAGATGTCACACTATCAGACCATTGGAAAGAGCACCTGATTAATAACTAATAAGGTAGCACGCAAAAATTTCTGCTATACAAGATCAGATGATGCTGTACGTTGACATTAGGAGAGAAATAAACAAAAACTATTCATTGGACGGAAGATCACAAATCATACCCCATCCCAGTCACGTATGTCAATCCCAATTCGCACCAAGTTCAGGGATGTACAGTATCTACCTCCCTCAGCAAAAACTGCCCCGGGTATCAAGTTTATGTATGTTTCATCAGGCTGTGGGGGATTGAGGGAAACAAGCAAGATCATGCGTCACACGACACAAGTTCCATCAGGACATTCGCTTTTAGTAGTAGCATATGCAAACAGGGTCGCAACATCAGGTCATGATAAGTGCTGACAACGATGAATTTGGCCTTTTTTTGTTTGTTTGCCAACTTCATCGCAAAGCAGTAGATTAAGGGTTGAAGTGGGGAAAAAATGCAAATGAAGCAAAGGCCTACAGCATTTGCATTGAGACTGGCGAGGACAATTCCTTCAATATATGCGCTCAGGCAACGCATACCAATTAATGCATGTCAAGGAAAGTCCTAGAATTTTAAACTTGGCAGCAATAAGCGAAAACTACTGACCTTCCTTCCAAATGAAGACTTGCTTCCTGATGAGGTTGAAGCTGAATTTTGTCCGTTATCATTATCCTGTAGCAGGCCACTGATGGACGACCTGTATCCATTTAAAAGAGAAGCAAACATGAGCTTGGCACAGATTTCCCAAACACGAACTTTGGAACACGTAAAGAAAAAGGAAGGAGACGACGCATGACTAGAAATTCTGAGACAAAAATGATCAAGAAATAAGCTGCTTAAAAAAAAAAAAAAAAAAAAAAAAAAAAAAAAACTGATTTCTGTCAGCAAGCAAGTAGAGATATTTTTCGGAATGTCCTCCCACTGCTTATTTTCCTCCTACTCCTACCCTGATAAGCAGAGAGCCTCTACTTTCTTGCCTTTCTTCTTCTGCTGCTTCTACCTTCTTTTTATGAAATCTGGTCTTGCTTGAGTATGGCAGTTTAATTTATGATTCACAGACCCATTCATGGTATTTGTCCATCCATTTGTATTTCTAGTTACTGGTTTAAATGATCAATCCCCTTCTAGATCGTCCCTATTCTCTTTATCTAAGAGTAAATGGTAACAAAATAAAGAATACCACAGCACCAAACTTGTGCAGCGATTGATATATGGTTGGAGCTTGTTTCCTACTTGATGTAAGGATGGTGTAGCTTCAAAGTTTCATCCTTTTTGTAATTTCCATTCTTTAGGTTGGCTGTTGTGAAGCACCATTCCTCAATTTTTTTAATTATATTTAGTATTGCAGACGTCTTCAGGAAGGAAGTCATTATTCCTCAAAATGGTTTTCATGTGAATATGATTAACTAAAAGCGGTTGGTTTCCATGAAAATACTACGAAAAAAGGAGCTTTCAATGTGAAAACGGCACCCATATGCTTTTCTCATCTCAAAATTCTGTCAAGAATCTTAACATCTTGCAAGTCTATGTATACGTGTTTTTACATGAATGTCTCTCACTCGGGATGATCTTTGAAGCCAGATCCACCACACTCTGGTGGATTCTTTTATGATGCACATGAATGAGGTGCTTTGTGGGTTTCCATGGGAGTACTTGAGTTGAAGGTTTGGTTTTGCCATGTTATCCGAAAAAAGAATGCCCCAAAGAGGATAGCTAACATCCGTTATTTTTGGCAAAATCAAAAACATCCATTGAATTAACTCCACTTAAATGCTTCGCTTTTACCAGAAAGATTCCAAAGTAAAAAGTAAGTACACTCTAGAGGGTACCTTTCATATAAATCTTCGTCAAAGGAATTTCCCGATGAAGAAAGCAAATCCACCTCCAGAAAGTTCGAACAGTTGCATTCATCGCCATGTTTATCAAGGCAAATGTAATCACTTTCAGGACAGTCATCCGCTTTTACATCCTTAAAAAGTTGTGTAGGTTTCACAGAAGGTGTACATCTGTAAAAAATTGCAAATAAGCACTAATTAAGTCAAAGACATAAGCAAACAAATTAACTCACTCCAATTGATGAGTCCAGTTCGGTTTTTAAGACAGGCATCTGAGAGAAACTTAAGGAAGAAAATCGAAAATATGAGTGATGCTCATCTCATTCACCATCTGGTTTTATAGTGCTATCCAGATCCATGAAAATTGACACTAGAGGTGCCAATCTTCATCATTAGTACATCTAAAACAGAACTTTGGGGCCTCAATAATCCCACATCCGTAGTGATTCTTTTGCTCAAGAAACCATAACCTTTTCTTTCCGATCTATAAAGTTGGGGCAGATGCGGTGGTTCTTTTAACGTTTTTTATCTGCATGTAGAGTGACATGAGAGAAATGTGCTTCCTTTTTTTCCGTACTAAAATGCTCTTGGAAAGGGACGAAACGTGCTCGTGACGCACACGTGTTCCTTGGTCGGTCATTATTTTTAATACCAATGAGCTCAAGGGGTTATTGGGTCAAAGTGATCAAAGTTTTGGGGTAGTTTGAAACAAAATCAATTTTTGGATGGAAATTCGAGAAACTGGTGCCACGTCAAGGGAGTTATGGAGTCAAAACGAGTACGTTCGGGGGAATTTGGAACAAATTCAAATTCGGGGGAAGCTTAAGAAATGGGCCCACTTTGGGGGAAGCATTTCCCCTAGATATAATAATGAGAAATAAGAATCATTTCTTGTTACTGGTGAACCGTTAGGGCCTGCATGGTAACATTTATATTTCTCTCGATTTCTGTTTTTTTGCTCCCGAACAGAAATCCATTTCGTAACATCAACTTATTTTCCTATTCCCCGAATAGAAAAGTGGCCGGAGAATAGATTTGGAACAGAAACAAAAAAAAAAAAAAAAAAAAAGTAATTTTTGTTCTTGAGAACAATTTCTAGAAATAAGTTCTTTTTTTCTTTTATATTTTTCTTTTGTTCTTCTTGCCAACTGCCGGCAACCGCTACCGCCGGTCGTGCGGCGGCGGACGGCGGTCGGTAGTTCATGAGCAAGAAAAAAAAACAAATAAATACAAAAATTTATAAATTTTTACCAAACACATTTCTATTCTTTGTCTATTCTAAGAATAAAAATTTTGTATAATTACCAAATATCTTATTTTACTCAAAAATTATTCCCTGGAGTAGAAATAGAAAAGAACTATTTTTGAAAAGAAATAGTTCCCCATAATATAAACATTGCCATGCGCACCCTTACTTTTTTTGGTCGGTTACATGTGAACAGTTAAAATAATAGAAAAGCTACGATATTCACTGTTAACAATTGTTGTACATGCATTTCTTTTTGAATTTAAGTTTTCACCTACTTGTTAATGCTTTAAGTTGATCTCACTTGACGTAATTGAACAACTACTATGAAACAAATGGATATACTTAGGAAAAAGAATATCACAGGAATTAATTAGAAACGATGGAGACGAAAAGTTTAGTTTTTTCTTTAGTAATTTGTATAGTGCTTTTTTTCTTATCATGAGTGCCCCTTCAGTTGCAATCTTCGCAAGAAAGCCTAAGAGTTCTAAGAATAATATGTGAATATCATGGGGTCAAACTTAATGGGTTAACAAGTCTAGTGGGGTTGAAGACTTAATATGAGATGTGCAAAACAAGTTTCTCCTTAGCAAAAATAAGGAAACAAAACTTCAGTGGGTGTGCCCTCCCTTCATATAATGTTAAAGATCTACACAATTATGAAAACGATATTCCCCATACAATAGCTCCTCTTTAATATTTCAAAATGAGCTGGCCTACCCTCAGAGTGGTTTAGCAATTTAGCCTATATCTCTTTCTTTGATTATGTGAGTTGGGCCTGTTTAAATCATGTACAAAGATGAGGCAACCCCTTTTCCCTCGAAAAATAAAAGGAAGGAAGAATCAACGTATCGATAGTGTTTATTTAAGTATGACAAGAACCTATGATAATATCAGAAAGAGAACTTCTCTGCCATAAATTCTGTCTTCAACCCAGAAAAATATAAGAAACGGGACTTATGTGGGAGAACCCTAAAAGGAAATGAGGATAGTGTGAAATGTCAAGCGACCATACCTTTCATCAGATGGGTCACTTTCACAAGTCGAAATCTTGAACGTCGACTCTGAAAGACCTTTTCGAGTCCCTTCTGCAATCTCAGATAGCCGTTGATTCTGAACTAGACTTTTGGTCGCTATTGGAGTGTTGGTTTCCAGGAGAATATTACCATCAGAGAGTGATCTTTTGATAAATGACCTACAAACAACATAGATAGCAGTTTATTTTCGGAATTCAGTCTCCTTCTATGCGACTCTTTCTAGACATCGCACCAGAAGGGAGAAATAAGTATGTGCGTGTCATTTTTTCTCAAAGCAGCATTCTTTACATGAATTATCCACAAATTCTTCTATATTTACAAATAAAGTCACGGGTTCTGGAGAGTCCGAAATCCATCAGCCTTGCATCTCTATTGAGTAATGCCTCTTAACTGTGAGGGACTCCACAATGCTTATTCCGATCAGACATTTGCCACTTATAGACAACGTATGGTCAATCATAAGCTCCTAAATCTGATATGATGAACTTTAATAACTCAAAAATAAGGAAAAAAACATTTTGTACCTAGGAGTCTCTTCAGTATTTTTAGCACCGTGCCTTCCAACTTTGTGATGATGGTCTGAATCCAGCTCCCACAAAGCAGGCTTCCCTTGTTGAGGTTGAAAATATCCCAAAAACCTGCATAAATTGTCAATTGGCATACTTAAATAAATGCCTTATGCTAAGCTATGATGAGAGAAAACGACACAAAAAGATACTCTCAATTCTACTTTAAATAATTGCTCACAAAAAGCTAGTTTACATACACATTGATGGCATCCTGTTTTTCTGCATCTACATACGCATTGCTGTAATACCGTTGAAGAGTTCTTAGAAACTCCTGGGACTGCGTTGCTGCTTTCCACTGACCTCTTCTCTCAGAAAATATCTGTTTAAGATAAAAAATGAAAATCAAGGTGTTGAGGGTAAAGGCCACTGAATTGCAAAAGAATAAGGATGAGCAGAACTTTAGCAACAAAAGAATAAGGATGAACAGAACTGTAGCGCCAATTAGGATCCAGAGTCCAGATTAGAGTATACCAAAAACAAAGTGGCCATGAATTTTCTATGCGACAAAATCTGACAGAACACATTGGGCATAGTTTTGGCATATCAAACCAAAATGAATCCAGCTCACAACTCAGCGACTTCAAATTTCAAAACCAACTCGTTTCCACCAGTAAAATTTCAAAAGCAAGCACAGAAATCAACATATGTCAAACACAATGTCAACATATTTGAGTCTTCAACTCACTATTAAAATTGATCAGAATATACTGCCCCTCATAATGATGACTTCTCACATTGTAAGATTAGCATTCATGTGTTTCGTATGCACACAAAAACTACATTGGTTCAAGCACAGATTTCCTGATGAAAACAAGAAAGAAAAGTAAAGTTTCAAGCAGTTGTTAAATTGAAGGCCACCCCAGCACATTGACATGCGTACTACTCATCCCTGTCCTTAGATGCTTCATGCAAAAGAGGTTGAAGTCGATTACTAGTTTTTACTTCTACAGGGCATAGAAGCAAAATGAAATTCGGTTGTATAAATGTCACAAACGAGAGTGTCACACAACTAGGATCTAAGCAAACTCCAGAAAGAACATCACAGATCTTATCGTTCCATGGTTTTAGCACACAAAGTCATGCATTACTAAGTTTTGTGAATGTTCAGATTTTAGTTTTAGCAGAAATCTTGGTTTCCAAACCTCTTGCAGTGCACATTCTAGTCATCCCTAGAAAAAGTCTATGATTATATCAAGGTCGACAGAATCTCTTATTTTAAAGTCTCTTGTAGATCCAGTAAATTTTTTATGGCTTCAAGAGAAATATGCATCCAGACCCACAAAGTGCTAAAGTGTCCACTATTAATTACAATGTAATTTCTTTATTTCTGCCATTAACCTCACATGATATCCTTTTCTTTTCTTTTCTTTTTGGTTTGTAGTGCAGGCACCCATATTCATTCTTTCCGAGTGTCAAGGAGACATAAGAGCATGGAAAATGGGAGAAAAATGACCTTGTTATGTGCAGCAGAACCTCCATATTGCAGAGCAAGTGTGTCACCCATTGTCTCGTAAATCCTCATCAAATCATCTGCCAAGGGATCATTTAACTCAATGTTTTCGGATTCCATATATCCCATTGAGTGCAGCTGCCTTCCTAGAGCAACCAAACCATATGCATATTGGGCAACATTTGTGCGATCTAGACAGTCTATGCAATTGGTCCTTAAAACCCCTTTCTGAAATAATGGCAACTTCAATTTTGAGCAACTGCTGCTGCTGCTGATTTCTGTTTCCAAGCTATCAGCATCATCACCATTGTTGGAGAAATTCAGAGAACTGCAGTCAGAACTATCACTATTCCTGTAGCATTTTAGATGTCAATAAAATTGCCAGCAGAGAACTCGTAGCATATAGTATTGAGATCAGAATAAGATCTGACAAGATCCAACTACATAATTCGCCAGAATTGAAAAGTCAATCTGTAGTTTGGCTCAAGCAAATGAGGATGAAAATTTGCACTCAAGGACAAGCAGCTTCTGTGGTAACACTTACCCAAAGTATGATGAAATCAGTGATCCCTCTATCCTTGAAATGGAAGACACTTGACAATAAAAAATGCCAGTCAAGCCTACTGTGTAGTCAGCCACCTTGGTGAGAAGTTCCAATACGTTGGCAGATATGCTGTGAACCAGGACAAGCAAGAATAACGTTTCAACCATCATTTCAGTATAACATCACATCCCATAAACGGGAAAAGGAAAGACCTATCACCTTCTAAAGTGCTTGTGCAGATCCCAATGCAAAAACCGCAAATGATTCTCTGCAGATAAGGTTTTGTTGATGCATCTGATAGCATTTGCAAATTCTGCACGAAGAATACGTTCTCGAGGCTTCTTTTCAAGTGTCTGTCAAGAGATAAAAAGAGAAGCAGGAAGAAGAGAGAGGAAGTTAATTTTAGATAAAACTTCAGAAAAGTCGTGGCAAATGCTGTTATATAATGCTTTTCTAAACACAGAACTAGGAGAGATGTAAACCTTGATCAAGTTCAGTATAATTATTGGATTTCCATATCTTTTGACCAGATTTTCAAAATGAAGTTTCGTGGCTTCATAATTGGGATCTCTGTTTAATACTTGATAAGAAAAAAAATGGCGTAGTTAGATGGGAAGATATTGGTAAAGTTATGGGGAAACAATACAAAAAACAGAATTTATATCTTCACAAGCCTCACATGTTATATCAGGCTTAAGATTCAATCGTGAAGTTTCTTGTGACCAGAAAAGAGGGATTGAGCCCCGGTTCTGCACAATAGAACTGATTTGCACCGGGCATCCTTCAGGTACATCTTCAATCACGATCTGCTCTGTCTCAACATCATTGGCTACCCTGCCTTTCTCATTGACGCCTCTTTTGAGGTATCTGCACAAGAGATGAATTAGCAGGATCAGGCATAGGACGAGCAAATGAAGAGGAAGACTGGCCTATTTTTATTGCTATAAAAAGTAAAAAAGAAAAGAAAACAGGATAGATAGATGCATGGAAAAGCTTGGCTATTTTCCAGATAGATTCTTCCTCGGAATACCAACTAGAATTATTACCTGGTGCCAGCATAATGCCGCGAGCGTCTAGCAATCAGGGTGAACCAGAATTGCTTGCCCAAGAAAGAAAGCTTCTCCTGATACGACACAGCAGCAGTGAACACAACATCATTCTCTCATTCTCTCAGCTAGGTACATGATTTCTTGCACAAATTATCATTGAAATGCATGAGGATGCTTTTTAACTTAGCTGCATGATGCTATTCTCGGTACAAACCATTTTAATTGATTAACAGTTAGATGAGTAAGCTAAAGACTGAATATTGATTAAATGGAACGGCAACAACAAAACTAAGCCTTATCCCACTAAATAGGTCTGGCTATATGAATTGTTTTACGCCCTTGCACTTCCTCCTGTATAACAATAATTCGGTAAAAACTCTGATTGAAGTACTTCACAATCCATACCTGGTGAAAGAACCCATGTACCAACGCGACTGTCCACAAGGTATTCTCGAGGTTATTCCGAATTCCACGTGTCAGATATTCATTCCAAACAAACATTGTATCATAGAGGCTCTGCCCAGACTCCTGATCACACAGGTTCTTCTGAAGGCTACGCATAACATCATATGAGTAGCTGAAGAAGAAGTCCTTCGTAAGATCAACCACACACAGGAGCTTCTTGTATCTATGGGAATGATCAAAAGACAAAGCATCTGGTTAGAACACACTGAACAGGAGAACAGATCGAACACAAACTATAAGTGTAATCCAACAATTTGAACCACAAAATTGAAAAAGAATTAACAGTTATCTGCTGCTGACACCTTGTATCAATCATTTTGCATTACAAGATCAAGGAGGCAATGTTCACCCTGTCCATTTGCAGTAAAATAAACTAGCAATGACTTCAAGAAAATTCAAACACTAAATAGGATGCAGTCGTAAAGTGTGATATCCTTATGCCACAGCTACAAACTAACTGGTCATCCAATGCATGAACATAAGTGAAGAACCAAGGCATCTTTAACTGAAACTTGATCTTATGAGACCACTGCCTTTGATTAAATTAGGAATAGAATGTTGCAAGACAAGTGAGATTTTCTTCATCTTGTAGCAGTGCTATACGAGTAATAAGAAAAAAGGGAGTTATCTCAGCCCATTCTAAGTTCCAAGTCCAACAATTGCAATCAAGCTGAAGAGGACACATAACATATTTGACCACTAAATCAATCTTCAATTTACAGGGGAGAAATGGCCATCTGAATGCTAATCTCTTAGGTATCTTCTTAACAGTAGCGAGGTATATTACATTTACTCTCAGAATGGACAAAAGACCTGTTTTCACTCTTAGAAAAAGCCATATTTGTCTGCACTTGAGAATTTGGGATTGGAATCATGTTGCTCTTGCTGATTGAATATATAGCATGGCCACAAATATCACCAATCTTCCTTCTCTTTGTAATAATCAGCATGTAAAAGGGCCCCAAGAACTTGATGAACCCTAGAAGATACAGAAACGCCATGAGTTTCATGGTAAAATGAGTCACTCAAAGATTGAGTTTGGGTACAACGTACCAATAATTCCATAGCATGCAGTCACAAACTTAAGGCCACCACTCGCAATGTTTCCTTCATGTATCCGATTTAGCAGCTCACAACACTCATGCTCTGTATATGTGGTAGGATCCTCAAGAATGTTTAGCTCAGAAGGTTCTGATCGATCAATTTTCAGCACTCTCCAAAATGTCCTGTTTTTGTCCCTTCCGATCATGTAGAAGTTCTGTCACACGTATGAAGATGAAAATTAACACATTAGCCTATCTAACGACCTATAAAAGAGATGGAAACAAACAGGTATGGCAAGTCCTTTTGCCAGTGAGTTTCTCAATATTGAAAAAACTTATAATCATGGAATCAACTCAGTCATCAGATTTCAAACGCCAAATAACAAAAATTTAATCAGAACTAAAAAAAAAAAAAACATTTAAGTGATTTGGATCTGTTCACAACACTACGAAAGCATGACAAAATCAACTGGATATTCACATATGTACGCCACCTCTGGCCTCCTTCATTGTTAGAAACATTTAGTGGTGTGGGGGCATGGGCTCCACAATAACTTCAATAACTTTGATCAGAGTTCTAGACTCAAAGTGCCACGCCATACAGTGAGAAACATGCCATAGCTTAGGTAAATCTTAACAGACAGACGATTGGCAGCATCGTCTGCCATGTTTTCTGAAAAGCGGTACCGGTGACGGCAAAATCAAGCAGACGTATATCTAATCCTCAAACTCAAGGAAGTACATCCAGAGAGATTCAATCGTAGCAAACACATAGTAATCTCGCCCGTCTCAACTCCCGAAATCTTCGATTACAACAATTAGTGAACTTCCTGCATCACCAAGCAAGATGAATCTCATCTCATGCGACCATCCGAAAACGAAATGAAACCAAAAGAGTCCCCTTTCACAGTGCTCCTCACCGTATGGATTTCCAAGAAGGAACAAGGCGAGGCGGATGGATCATAGCAAATCAACAGGTCAAACCACAATCGCAAACTCAAAAAACGATCTGAGACAGCTTGCGACGCACAAAACGAGAGGACTAGCCGATTCATATTCACCGGAAGAACTTAAACTAGCAAATCGCGACCAGCAAAAAAAAGGAGAAACTCAACCACGTCCGAATCGAGCGGGAAAAAAAAGAAGCAAGCACTGGCGCCGGAGCAAGAAGCGAAGCTAACATTCCTAAAACCGATCTACGCGAACTCAGTCCATCCACGGAGAGCAGACACAGCAGCCGCAGCCGAAGTGGCAAGTCGGCCGGCGCTCGGAAACGCGCGCAGAAAACGTCCCGGGCAAATGCTCGTACGCACATACCGAGCGAGTCTCGTAGAGCCTGAATTTCTGCAAGCGGTAAGCGCCGCCGGCGTCGGCATCGTCCTCGATCCGGCACCGCTGCTGCTGCTGCGGCTCCGCCGCCATGACGCTCGCCTCCGCGAATCTCAGGCCTCCCTCTCCCTGCTTCCGCCCAAGCTCGGCCCGCGAACTCAGCCGGACATGTCGGCTCGCCAAGCGCAGGCAGCCACCTCGCGAGGCCGCGAATCCGCACCCGCGGCAGCACCGCACCGCCGAGTCGCGCGCAGTCCGGCCGGGACCTCCCGGACGACCGACAGGCAAGCGAGCAAGAACGAGCGAACGCAACGGAACGAAAGCGCAGCTGTAAGACAGAGGAGGAGGAGGAGGAGAAGAGGTTGTGATCGGGAGAAGTTAAGCCCCGAAGGCGCGACCGGGAGCCAGATTGAGAAGTGCGGATGTGCAGAGCGAAGGTTTTGGAGAGAAGAGGGGAAGAGAGAAGAGAGAGAGAGCTCCGGCCACCGTGTCCACAAGAAATTTCGAAAAAATTAAATTAAATTAGAAATTTGCGAAATAAAAATAAAATAAAAAGAGCGAGAAAAAAAAATACAAAAAACAAATGATGGCAATGGCTGGGTATTCGTTCCGCCGGGTTGGCGAACTCCCCATGAATTATTCTCGATTATTTTAACGTATTGTAAACCTACGTACGGAATCATGTCTCAATTATTACGTTTTCGCAACCAAAAAAGAAAAAAAAATTGCCTCGATTATTACGCTTCTGCTCCGGGGCTTAATTATCGTGCTTTCGTTTCTTGTAATTATTACGGGACTGGTGATGTGAAAATGAGGTTTGTAATTCGGTATTCGGGTTCAAAATCGAGCGTTGGTCAAACGACGGTCAAATGCCAATAATTAGCGGGACTTTTGGACATAGAGGATCTGGCCGAGGGGAAATGTCGCGAGGGGGCCATGATTGTCGATCGAGAAATTAACGCGCCACCCCCCTCCCTGTGCATGGTATGAACGCGGGAAAACGCCGCTTAATCTTTGTGATTAAGGAAAATTATAAGCGCGATTTTAAATTTTTTCGAAGCATACTTGGTCAACCCTCGAATATATAAATATATATACATGTGTGTATGCATATATATGGTTTTCCCCGCCGAAGGCAATATTATTAGGTCATTGCCTACATCACCAACCTATGTGTCGCTGATTATAAGATGTATGATGACTATACAAGAGATAATTAGCATCTTAACAAATAGCTAATAGCTTTTTCAATGCGTTCCATGTTTTTTTTTGTGGGTTTCATCATATTGGGTAAGCAAGTGCGTCATCATATGAATTTTTCAAATCATATTCAATCAACCATCGAGTATATACACACGCTTGTGTATATATATATGTGGTGTTCCTTGCCAAGAAATATATTATTAGGTCACATCACCGGCATATGTATTGTTGATTATTGGATGCCCATTGGCTATACGGGGAATAATTAGCATCTTAATAATTAGCTAATACTTATTTCGATATGCCTTCTATCACTTATCTAGGTTTCATCCTTTTTAAGTTAGCGAGTGCGTCGTGATTTTCTAGATATGCTTTTGCATGCTACTTTATTTACACAATCGCGATAATTTGGAATGTTGGTTTCATTTTCTAGATATGCAGGTGATTGCTCGATTTTGCAAATCAAGACATTAGTGTCTTCTAATTGGGAGATTTGAGCATCAAAAGTAAAAAAAAAAAAAATAAATGACAATAATACATTCACCAACCCTATGAATTTTTTAAACATCATGCAAAACAAGCAAATAGATGTCCTTATAAATAGTCAATTCATACATAGAATTGATTTGTCATTCTCTTCAATTTTTCGTGACTCCATATTATCATACGGTATATACAGAAATTTCAGAATAATCATGAGTTTTCTAGAAATCGAGAAATCGAGTAATCGAGTAATCGAGTCTTATGTAATTAAATACGACAATTTAAATTAATTAAATTAATTAACCGCAAGCAGCATGTCATGCTTAATTTACTAATTAAGGACTTTTTAATTATTGAGCACGTCAGAGTGCTTTCACTGAACTCCACTTCCACGTTTTTGCGCTAGGACTTCCTTCATGAAAAAGCGATAAAGGGGGTCTTATTCTCTAAGCACTTGCATTTTTTAAATCATCCACGTTAAAAATCTTGATCCTAGTGGCAGTAGGTAATGACAAAAAAGTCCCTAACATAACAAAACTAATAATAAATAGTAGGAGAAATGCCGCAAATAACCCTGAATAACGGCCGAAGCAGCTCGTACTTTTTTTCGGTAGCCAAAATCCCTAAACTCCACGAACATACCATAAGTTTTGCCCAACATGCTTCATCTTCTTCTTCTTGTGCGATTTCAATACCCTGACTCATATTAGTCTGACAATTGTACTATTCGCTTACCACAAAAAATCATAAACTCTGGTCACCGTGACACCAATAACCCAAATTATTTTCCGAGTGGCCGATATCCCAAACTTGTACTTGTAACAAGAACAAAAACGTTCCATCATCAATTTCATCCAAGATGACCGTATAAAACCCCATGCAATGGCTCAACAATTATTCAAGTGGATCTCATTTCAAGCAAATACCATGAAAGTACTTTTGTCACATCGATACAATTTTGGAGGTCTTGGTATTAGAAAAATAAATTTCGATTGTTGATATCATATTGAGCATAATTTAGGGGTTCTCGGTGTTATGGTGGCATAGTCTAGGGTTTGTGGCATTAAATAGCGTCATGCTTAATGTCTCTCTAATTTCTTCACATGTAACTTCAGTCAAGATTATCCGTAGAAAATTATTATTGAATTGGTGAAGCCTACCTTAGGAGAAGAAGAATTTGAAATAAACATAGAAAATTAATACTCTTTGGCATGTGAAAAACGATGAGCAGAGATGTGAAGGCATCGAGGATGATTGAGAGGAGGGTCAAATTATTTGTCTAAAAGTCTTTTCACAGCTTGGTGGAGATAAATAGAGAGAATCGTTATAAGTAGACATGTTAAAATGGATCATATACATATTTTTTTAACTCATATTTGATGTATTGAGTTGGTAGATAAGTTAGTTATATTTAGTAAATTGATCACAAATGGGTTTAGAATGACAAGGCCTAAAATAATACGGGTATTAAATGAGTTCATAATGATTTAAACTTGATCCACCTTATGACTCTCTCTTTTTTTTTTTCTGTTCTCACTTGATCTCGCGCTCACTCGTTCTACGCTTTTATCTTAATTTGTGTACAAGCTTTTCTGAGATTGGATTATTTGTGAATGTGTTTTTAGCGATACGGATCAAGTATCTAAAAAGAATAAAACGCATCAATTTTGATTATACTATTTTCGATCCGACTTGCCCATTTGACGGTATAGCCGCAAGTCAATTAAAAAAGTAATTAATTTATTTTCCCTTGAATTGTCTTTGGTGTTTGAAAGAGACCGAAGCCCTTATGTGTTCAGACAACGGAGAAATCAGTCATCGTCAATCATGGATTTGTCTATTGAGGCGAGACGCACGAAGATTGAGTCCCCACTGAAGTTTGTGAACGTGGCAGAAAGTTAAAAGCTTCGTGGTCGCCAGGGAACTTGGGATGCCTTTTCCAAGTCAAAGGCTTTGCTCCTTGTCTGTTCAGATTCAATATATAAATACAGTTTATACCGACAGTTAGGTAAATGGTTTGCTATATGTCAAAGAGTGGCATCAACGATTGCTTGGGCGCATTTGATGAGCAAATTTTTTTGGGAAAATTAAATTTTCAAGGCACTAAAATTACCGATATTTTGGAAATTGTACCGTTTCTTAAATTGGTTGCCTAACAAATACTCTTGAGATACTCTTAAGAGAAAATCCTAACTCAAATGGTTCCATCTAAGAAAAAGGTGACGTGATTCTAATGCGAGACTCGTCACCCCGACCCATCACCTCATGCGCTTGGAGGAACTTTTCTAGCAACGTGCTACAGCTAGAGTTAATCGATTAAGCGAGATGCTTAGTGCATGACCACAAGTCCTTAGTAATAGCCCGCCCAAAATTAAGAATTTTCTACATAAGATTGATGGGATCAGCATGAGTTACACTCCATCCAACCCACAACAACCAACGACCATATCCCAATCATGGATGATGTCAATTGGGGAATGGGAAAACCATAAATTGGGGGATGGAGAGGAAGGGACAACAAGGCGACGGTTAACTTCACAGGATAAGGGCGTGGAGCACAATCAATGCAATGCACACGCAAGATGGAAGTCTGCACACGCAAAATGGTAAGTTACAATGACCTTGGCCTTCGCCGGCACCACCACCATCACCACCACCACCATCATCATCGTCCTCGTCATTGTCGTGTATCGATCGAATTTTGGATTGGGGGATGCTGTCGCTGTCGCGTCAGAAAGAGACCGCAGACAGCGGAAAGGTTTTGGTCTCTCTCGCGGCTCACCAAACCACGTGGATTGAGAGCTCAAATGAGGTGGCCGGCTAATGACCTACTTCCCCGTTTAGTAGCTGTATTCGAGCCACGGCCACTCACTCTGCTTTCAAGGGGAAGCGACTTCGCTCACCCACCTGTTCTGAACCACCTTTAATTGAGGGCGAAAAGGACGCAAATGGTCGTTGGAAGCTTATCAAATATGTAATGTTATTCGTGAATTTTTAATTTTTTCAATAAGAGTCCTTGAATTTGGCTCGATATATATTATCTCGTCTCTCAATTAGTCCACATAATTTAGTTCAAAATTTGACGTGGTGCCTAGACTTTTAAATATTTTCATATAATTTAGGGATTAAATTGAATATTTACTATTAGTTTAGAGAATATATTGAACAAATTAAAGGTTTATGGATGACATTGTAGATTGGACCAAAAGTTAGGGATCATATTGCATAAAATGAAAATTCTAGGGTGACATGCACGTTAAATCAAAAGTTTAAGGACCACTTTGTGGCATCATGGCATCAAGAGCAAGTAAGATTCAATCATTTAGGGGTGCAAAATTTCTGTTTCAGAAATAATTTTTTTATTCTAGACTTATTTCTAAATATAAATCTCTTTGATAAAACTATTTTGTTTTTCTATTTTTGAATAGATTTTAAAATGCGCGTGATAAAATTTCTATTTTTTTACTTATATGTTTTTCTATTCCCAAAATAGGTTTTGCATAAAAATCCATTGATAACGCAATTTTATTTTTTTTTTTAACATATTTTTATTTTAGAAATAATTTAAAGCGAAATTAGAAAACTAAATTTTTTAGTTTTTCTTATTTTCGAACAAAATGAGAAATTAAAACTCTTATTATTATTCACTCTTTGTTGGGCCGCTAGCTGCTTATTGCCCACCTATTGCCCTGGATGCTAGGCCGTTGGCTGCTCGCCATAGGATGCTAGTTGCCAGCCTCTCGTCGCTAAAATTTTGTAAAATCATATTTCAAGAATAAAAATTTTGTGTCGTTATCAAACACATCATCATCTACCGGAAATATATCAAACACGAATTTTTACTTTTTGTTTCAAACTCATTGAAATATAAATAAAAAAAAAAAATTATTTCTCTTTTAAATCAATTTTTACCCTACTGTCGTTGCCCAATTTTATCATCCGTGCTTTTAGCCACCGTCAAAGAAGTCTTTCGACCAATTCTAACTACTTCCCGTACCTCACGTTTGGCATAGCAAGGGTGGCTCCATCATCGGTCGCCTTCGACTTGACCTTCATCGGTAGCATCCGATCCATGGACCCAATTCCCTATAATCACTTCACAATTAGAGAATAATCTAGTCAATGGTCCGAATTCATGCGAACTTTCACGTAAAATCCGATTCTCACGCCAATAGCGGAAGAAATTCATCGTACACGCTCGAGTTGATGGTGAGGCCTCGCACCATCATGAGCGGTCATTCGCAAGCATCGGATGCTCCGTCCTAACCACCAGATCATGCACGTTCTGGAATGTGAACGGAGGGGATGCCGGCGGGTATCGGGAGGGCCAGAAAGTCATTTCGCGGCCGCAAGCATTATTAGCTGGACCAGGGGGATGACGTGGAGGTACAGAGACGTCGAGGGTGTCCCTCGACCACGTTAAACGTGCGCTCGCTCTCGGTCGAATCCGTCCAAAAGCTCCGTCGGGCCGACAGCAACCGCCACGTTGCCACTGTCCAGCGGGGCGATTTGTTAAATAAGGTCAAACCCAATTATTGGCATCCGCCGCAGCGTCTCCCCCACTCGCGCGTCTCGGGATTCTCCGTGAACTCGCGGCAACCGAAACGAAAATTTCGTCTTCTTATTATTTTCCGAGAAATAAAGGAAAAATACCGTGGGACGTACTAATAACTATTCTAAGGCATGCGTGATTTGACAGAGACCCACCCTCCGCCCAGGGGGTGGGGGCATATTTCGTGACGGCTCGGTCTGGTTCACGGGTGTCGGATTTCAAAATAAATCCTCAATCGACAGCATCACAAGCTTAGTATCATTTGACGTTTTTTCTTGGATGATCAAAGAATGTCAAGGGTTATATCAATTTACTTATTTTGGCCGATAAAGGTCGAGTGAATGCAAGTTACTTATTTACGCAATGTAGCGTGGCTGCATGAGTTTTTTGAGCCATATTTTCCCCCATCTTTAAGCGAGGAAATATACCAAATTTTTTTTCATTTTTTTTCATGTGGATTAAAACATATAATTGAAATAAGCAATCTCATAGAGAAAGAATATATATATATATATATATATATATATATATATTTATTTATAAATTATGACAACCTCAGACAACATGATTCAGAAGTGTCAATAAAAGTGAACCCCAATCGAACAAAAGAGCTCTCACGACGATTTGACATTTTCTATACGAGTGTCATTTTCGAAAGTTACCGCGAGAAATGACGTTTTATGTAGGAAATAAGACAAAATAATAATTAGCGATACACTACTCGTCCATTTTTTTTTCTTCTAAAAAAAGAAAAAGAGACTGTTCTTCCAACTTTCCAAGGGTGAACTGACGTTTCGCCTGGCCCCCTGAAGCTGACGCCCTGTCTTCAGCCCACGAGAAGAGGAACGTCCCCAAAAAATTTTGCAGCCATCAAATCCTGGAAAAATCTCGGAGATCACATGGCCACATACTGGCATCGTACTGGTCACGGACAACGATCGCACGAAGGTGAAACGTGACCATCGCCATGGGATCATTGCTTCTAGTTCACAAAAACAGAGTCCCCTGTTTTCGTCTCCATCAGCTTAAAGACACAGAGAGGCCCCTCGAAAGGGATTTGACAGGTACTTTTGGCGGTTTTGAATCCTAAGCTTGTTTAAGGCGTGGAGTTGAATCGGTAAATATTTTCAGGTTTGATTTATTTCATAAAAAATGTGAGATCGAGAAGCCTTTTTTTAAGGAAGGATGACAATATTTTTTTATGTTTGGTTGAAACCTGAAAATGAATTATTAGAAAATATTTTTACGTCGTTCGGTATAGAAAAAATCGATTTAATTTTCCTAAGAAATGTCACCAAAATATTTGATATTTAAAATGATTTTATTTTCTTTTTTCCTTCTTTCTCGACTAGTCATCGACTACATTCACAAGCTCGCTAGATTTTGACGAGCCAAGTTGAGCTAGCCTTGAGCGAGGCTCCGCTTGCAAAATTCGAGGAGCTCAAGCTTTGCCAGATCAGTGAGCTTTAAGCTCGAGCCTCACTATTGTTGGGCAAACTTCATTCCTTGTCTATGGTAGGTCGTTGGCAACGATGACCAGCCAAAAGAAGAAGGAAAAAGACAAGGAAAGAAAAATAATTAAATATTCATTTTTTTTAAAAATATTTTCATAAGAACGAATTTTGCATTAACTAACGATCTAAGCCTAAGTGCTAAGGACCCGAGCATAGCCTTTTGTGGAATCCAAGCTTAGTGTCGAGGACGAAAGCTTAAGTGTTAAGAACCTAAATACTTCTTTCATGGACCTGGGTTCAGGTGCCGGGGTAGAGTGCGGGCACCAAGGCTTTGGGCTTGACTTCGAAGGACACGAGTGTCGGTCTTGGAGGGTCGGGCCCGGACTCGATAGACTTGGGCCCGAGCACTGGAGACTTGGTCTTGAACATTGGGGATTCGGGAATCAATGATGGGATTCTCGTGTCCAAAGTATAAAGTTTAAGCCCAAGCGATGATACTTAATTATATTTTGGAAAATATTTTTCGTATCGTTTTTTCTGAATTTAAGTATTATTTTTTCATTTACTAGGAAAACATTTTCCATTTAATCTTTCCTAAGCGAACCAAGCACCGGAAAAATGATAAAATATTTTTTGCGAAACAAACGAAACTCAAATCTCGAACTTCGATTTTGATAGGAAAGAAATCGGGTAGCTCGATTGATCTACTTTCACGGGAAAAATAAAGCAAATGGTGCATAATAAACCTTTTTTCCATTGAAAAGCTTGTCTCGAGTCTTGCTCCTGTCTAGACATATTTGCAAAATGAGAGGTCAACACTACCTCCGACGCTACGTAGGCTGTCACAACATGCACCTAATGGGATAGTTTCCTAGCTTAGAATAGTTGAAACAAATTGATATAAAATGTCCAGTCGCCCGCGGAATTAGGTCCAACCATACATGATTTATCTTGTTTTTATTTCGCGAATTAGGTAGCTCACCCCTCAAATGGGCCTCGGTACGTAGGTTCTAATTTCATCATTCATGACCTAATTACGTCGTGGGTTAGCAAGAGTTCGTCGCATATCAACCAAAGTGATATAACACTACGTGATACCTTAAGAAAGAAATGGAATGCTGTCAAAAAATTACAGCACGACATAAAAATGCATATATTATCCAAAAGATGCAATAAAACTAGTGGTTAGTGATTCTAGATCCAATCTAGGTTCCACTTGAAACCTACCCGTCGAAATAAGTTTCATAATTTTTGGAACCTGGAAACCATCTTGCATATCAAAGCATTTCAAACCTACCTTGTCATAGGTTCTAAGGTTTACCCAGGTTCTACCTATACTTTTAATTGAATGATTGCAATGAATCATCGAATTTAATATCCTGCATTTGCTACAATTCATTGATATTATGAAATATTAAAAAAGTAAAAATCTTAGTTATGAAAGCTTAGTGGTTTCAAATTACACATTTATCATTGGACACAATAGAATACCGTAGAATCATACGAATACATAGAACAAGAAAATTACAAAGACTTGTTCTAGGTGAAATTCCAAGTTCCAAGTTCTTGATTTTACCTGGAATTTGGAACCTATCTATTACATATTTTAGAACTTGGAATCAGTCTAATTCTCATCGGTTCGATTCTTAGGTTCCTGATTTTACTCTAGAATCATGCTCACTCTTCGTAAAACGGCGGTGTTTCTAGAACCAAAGTAATTATTTAGCATCATAAAAGCACGCGACGCGTGAGAAAAACGTGGGTCAAAATGAGAACAGGATGTATTATTTTAGGGCCAGTTGCCCAACACATCACCACTCAGATTCACTAATACATTAGATTTTGTGGTCTCCGTAACATCATTCGCGTGTCACTATCAAGAGACGCAAGCATTTCTTCGATCCAACTCTATTAAGTGGAATCCAATTCATGAAGACCCATCCGAGAACACCTTCAAGTTAGAGGGCCCGACGACACGGGCCGGCCCGTTCCAGAGCAAACCGGCCAGTTGCCTATTGGCGCTCTCCGTCGGACGACCATGATCGAACCACACGAACTCGCTCGGGTGGCCGCACAGATTGTACTTTTGCCGTCCCGTTCTTGCCGCCTCCACAAGTGAAGTTCCCGTTGTACGGCCCGCTCCCGCAGCACGCCCTCTTCCCTCACTTGAATCCTACCACCAATAACAAGAACGCCGCAAGAAATTAAGACCGACCTAAAACATGACACGATCAAGAAAATTGTGCTACGTTGATGATGGAAGTGAAGATTTCAAAAGGGTGGACGGTGATTTACAGAATTTCGAGCTGCACAGAGTTCGCAGAGTGAGGGAGGTGTGGTAGTCGAAGAGCGCGTGCGAGAATCCAGCGTGCGGAATCTTCTCTCAAGAGACTGTGAATCTTACTGTCCCGGGACGAGTCTCTGGGACGACGCCTGCTCCGGCCTATGCAAAATTGACCCCATCGGTGTAGTTACTGAATCCGGGCTCCAAGAACAGTCTGATCAACGGCAGCTTTGCATATTCAGCTGCATCGAAACAAAGATGAATCCAACATTAGACGTCTGCTTGTTTTTTTTTTTTGGTCAAAGACGTCTGCTTGTTGAGGAGGTACATTTATATATCTAGTACACTGAAAGAAGATTCATTTCTGGGACATTGTTTTACCAATGAAGTCGGGGACAATTCGGCTGTCACAAACTCTTCCCATCAGGTGCTTGAAGAAGGTCTCTCTGTAAGGGAAGTAGTTCATCTTCCCACTGGTGTTCAAGTAAAGGTTGTTCCCGGCCCAGCAGTGAGGCCCCAAAGACGAAGAGAGCGACATGGTTATACGGCAACTGGCTGAGGCAGGTGGCCAGAAGGACGAGGATTGCACGCGGTGCGAACGATGTAATAATTAATAAACACTTGAAGCATGGTGTACGGGAGATATGTGCAGTGCTGTGGTAGGTGAAAATGTTTGAATCTGTGCTATCGAGAAACAATGTGGCATGTGAGGTCAGGTATGGCTTTAAAGGTGATCATGCTTTAGGTTTCATGGCTCGGAATTGGCAAAGAGTCTATAGAATGCGCGGGCATCTAGGCAAAGGAATGCAAACCATTGACAAAAAAAGCAAAAGTTCGGACTCATCTTTCCTTAAAGCCGATTCTATGTCGTGATAATGCGAACCTAGGACATTAAGTACGATTAGGTTTCATGAATTTCTTGGGTAGGTTGGGGCCGCTGTGGACTGGATTGATCACCGAGACATCAGATCTCAGGCAGTGGAGGTCTTGGCGGGTGAATTTGATTTGGAGTCGATCCCGTGATAGAAGCAGCTCGAGACAAACCTGTCACAAATGGCCGGTTCAAGCAAACTCTTGGTCTGGCTTCCGTGATTCTTTCGACCAACTCCGACCAGTTCAATCGAGAACAAGGTACTGGCTCGGCCTGATCTCTGGTTCAGTGTCGGAAACTCTAGCAAGAAGCAGTGAAAATCGTCACCTGTGTCAACCGATGAAGATTACCCCACTTTAGATCTTTCCTTTCGGATTGGGTTTGTTCTTGCAATTACCCTTGTGCAGAAAGAGAGTTTTGTGAGCGGTAGATCAGCTACGCAAGGTGACTCGCATCGATTCCTGAGATTGCAGAAAGGATGCCGGCATGTATCCTGGGAGTTCCACATGAATGCAAGTGTATCAAAATCAAAGTTTCGCCGGTATTAAGAATTTGCATAAACTGGTTCGACGTGGGAATGCAGGAAATCGGTCAACTGCAAGTTCTACGTTTGCTCGCGATTTGAAGTGATCGTGACCGTGAGAACACAGGAAAGGACAAGTTCAGTGAAACAGAGGAAGTTCAGCTTTGACGGGTGGCTTTTAAAAAGACGAATGCTATGAGAAGATATTTGATGGTTGCTGCTGCACATGGCATGCCGATACATCGTCACTCTCGACTGGACCGTGATGTGTAAAAGTCGCTTAATAACCGGGTGGTTCTTTGCCTAATATCTCGAGGCCTCGACTCAGATTTATTGGGATGGCACGAGAATGCATCGACCCAAGTTTGCAGACGTCTCGCACCAGCAATACCATAGATAAACTACTCATTTTATTACTCGGTCTCTAAAAGTGTACACATAACATAGGACATGAAATCAACTATTATGACATTTCAAAGAGCATCTTCATATTATAAGGCCCCACGGTGTGAGACGGTCCGTTCCACAACAGAGACGCGAGTTGCCTGTTGGCCATCTCGGTAGGATGAGCAGCATCGAACCACACGTACTCGCTTGGGTTGCTGCACAGAGTGTAGCCGCTCGTTGTGCCATTCTTTTTCCCGCATGTGAATTGCCCATTGAATGGACCGCTCCCGCAGCACGCGCTCATCCCTACCTTGAACCCTACACCAAACAAAAGCATCACAGACATTTCAAGAACATCAGCAAATTTCTGCACCGAAGATGAGACACACGAACTGAGTCCAATTCAATGATCAAAAGCGAATGGTGTTCCACAACAACCCTCTTGAATATTGATGACGGGTTGAATTAGAGGACTTGGGGTTGGGGACGTACCGAATTTCGAGCTGTATAGAGTTCTCATGGTGAGGGAAGTGTAGTAATCGAACAGGGCGTATTTGAATGCCGGTAGCCCCTGTTCGATCCTCTTCAGCACTCTTGACAGGGCTATGTTGTGCATCTTCGATATCACGGTTGGGTCGTGCAAGCATCCCTCAGACCCGGACGAGGCTCGAGTGGCTGGCATGCACCCAATCGGCCCGACATTCTGGAAGGCGAATTTCCTCCCTCCATGTGCATACAATTGCTGCAGCATCATCAACAAAAGTAGCTTCCTTTTTAGTTCCCAAATTCTTTTCAAGTTCAAAAAATGAAACTGGGTTAGTAGAGGATAGTCATATACTTTGATCCCCGCTGTGATATTGCCCAGGACCATGGTCATGTACATTTTCCTGAAAGATGCAGTTGCTTTGGGATTGTTCTGAATGGCATTGTAATCGTTCCCTCCAATGCTGAACAGATAGACCGCCTTCGAGAGCAGCTTGCGGGCATCACCTTCGCCTAATTGTTGCTTCAGCCCCTTCACTACCTCCTCGAAATAGTTCAGTTGCAGCTTAAGGTACAGCTGATCAAAGCCAATCAGACGATCCATCAGAGATAAATAACTGAAAGACAGAAAAGCGAACAACTTTACATCGAACCGGACTAGCTCAGCGGAAAGTGCATGTCTTACAGTTCCGGGATGAGTTCCCGGAGAACGCCTGCTCCGGCGGATGCGAAATTGACCCCGTTGGTGTAGTCGGTGAACCCGGGCTCCAAGTATGGTTTGATGTATGGTAGCTTTGCATATTCAGCTGTTGTCAATAGAAAATAAGGGATCACATTATTCGCATTCGCATTGTGAGCAGAAGCTACATCATCTTTCTCTTTGAAAGCTTCACCGGGACTAGTCGTGCGGCAAAATGGAATCAAGGGGAGAAAAAGGGAAGCACATTAGCAGGACCAAGTCTTACATATGAAGTCGGGAACGATCCGTCCGTCGCAACATCGTCCTGTCGGGCGCTTGAAGAAGGTCTCTCCATAGGGCAAGTAACTGGCGCCGCTGCCATTTAGGTAGATGTTGTTCCCCGCATCCAAGAGCGAGTCCCCGAAGATGAAGAACGCCACGTGGTTCTCTGGCAGCTCGGCGCGGCAGCTTGGCAGAAGCAGGAGGATTGTGCAGAAGGACAGTGTGAGGAAGAGTGGGCTGAAGCTATCCACGTGAAGCATGGCCATTTGAGTGGCGAATGCTAGAGGCAGAGTCACTTTACAGCACCTAAAGGAGGTCTGGCTGGTATGCATTGAGGACCAAGTGGTACTTATAGATAATTACATGGGTATGTCCGTGTCCACTTGGCGAGAACTTATTCGACCACGTCGCAATCTATCGAGGAAAAGGACCTGTCGATCGGAGCTTTCGCGTTGATTGTTGTAGGCTAAAGATCTAAAATTGAAATAATCAGTGTCATCATTGAATGAAAATTATGGTTATCGAATTTCGAGAGCGGTACAGAGTTCTTCGCATCGCACTTTTGACTAACACCGACATATGGATCGGCAATGATTCGCCAGAATCGAAGGGTTTGATGGCATAAAATACAGTTCCGGGGACATACCCATAAATTCATTTACAATAAAATCAAAGGATCAAGACAACCCACGGACTGTCGTGGCTACCTGTCACTGTCGAACGCGATTCCACGATGCATGTCGGGACGCGCTTCTTCCCACGAGCTCACGTGCGCCGGTGACTCGTCGAGTTGGATATTCAAGAGGGTGGGGGGATGCCAGAAGATGGGGATGGGCGGGGTCGACTCGATGTTTCTCTGTATTTACTCGGGAGTTTCTTCTTTTCTTATGGTGAGAACGCGAGAAAAGATGGCATCGTCGCATCTGGGGATGCCGGGGAGCTAGACATTGCTGGTCCCGAAGCGAGACATCGAGCTTTCGCTTAAAGGGCAGATTTACGTGCGCTTTATTAGATACGGCGATCGACTTTTTGTAAAGGTTTTCTATTTAAGCCAAGCAAAAAAGAACAGAGAAAGAGAGAAAAATGAGAAGGGTGCTTCGGCGAATCGATGTTTTCCACGTTTTCGTCGACTGGAGTGGTCCCCAAAAGCACGGCAGCAGAGGGCAATAAAAGCAGCAGCAGCATCAGCAGCATCAGCAGCAGCTGGGGCAGAAATTGCTGACGAGACTGATGAATGTGGATTCAGACAAGGTCAGCAACGACGTCACTTTTGATGCTGCGTCATAATGTCGGGGGCCCCTCAACCTGACTCTGGCGGGGAGGAAAGGGAGATCTAGTGCCATTGACTGCAAACTAAAGGTGATGTCCATGGATGATGGATAGTGCACCTCCATTTTTTTAGTAAATTTCTTATTGAGCTTTAATGCTTGTAGGCCCTAAGATTTCCCCCTTCAAGTATACATGAGCATATGGAGAAAAATTGGCTTACCTGTCCTTTAGATTTGGTTTGAGATGTAAATTTGATTCTTCAAATAATGGCACTTGTCGATAACTTAATAAATTGAATCATATTAAGACAAATAACTAAAAATATCCCAACTTTACCAAAACATCCTATATAGGTTAAAATATGCACACGGTACCGTCTCTATAGCATTTACTTGTTTGAGAAAATTCAAAGGAAAAACGTAAAATGCTAGTGTTGATTTGCTCGATCAAGGTTGTGGAGCCATACAAAACCATCAAAGAGGGAGGGAGGGAGAGTTAGTATCCAAGCTTATTTTTATTTTTATTTTTTTTACGTATGGCCAATTTTGATTGTCTGGGCTGCCATAGTGTTTGTTTGGTAAAGGTATTAATGCAATATATATTGCCCAGTTCCTTTTGAATCTGATGTTATAAATGTATAGTCGCTTATGCTTTTGCTTTTGCTCCAATATCCAGTCAAGATCCTGCAAGAAATAAATGGACAATATGCTTCGATGGTATTAATTATTCTTGGAATAACGAATCGTCCACATCTCATTACACCGAGGAGTGAAGTTTTGATAAACAAAATTAAGCCTGTACCATGTCCTGCCCTTTAGTCCTTGATTACTTTCCTTCCTTTCTTTCTTCAACGAAGCCACCAGATGTGCATCACAATCGGTGACTTTGTGGGATTGACATGTTGGGACCGTGTTCGACCAGAAAAATCAACGATTATGTACATTAGTCGATCCAATGGACTTGAGTTCTACAGAAGAAAGTCCTTTGGTATGGACAGTAGTCCTTTACCAAATCAAATCAATCCCATACGCAAGAGTATATCGGGCTATATATAGAGACTCGAACTCACCGCAAGCTCGAGTGTATCGGGCTATATTGAGAAAAAAAAAAAGAAAAAAAAAAGAAAATTAAAAATTATATTCTTAAAAACTAAAAAAAATAATTACAAAATTTAATTTTAAAAAATAAAATTCAAAAATAATAAAAATTGTTCATTAAATTTGATAAAACTATTTTAGCAATACCCTTTTTTAATATATATATAAAAGTAAGAAATAAGCTTTTTTTAGATTTAGTTAAATAGGACTACGTAATGGCATCGATTTTGGGTCGGACCATTTATGACCCGATCTAAACCCGACCCAACCCACTTGTTTAACGGGTCTAACTCTATGTAATGGCATCCACTCTCCATATAGATTACCTTTTTAGTGTATGATTACAGTCTCGAATGGAAACAGAGGTTAAAATAGAAAGAAAAGAAAAGAAAAATCTGCTTTAAGGAAATCAATTACTTCACACGTTTTTGACATTTTGGTGACTAGAATGGTCCCGAAACAAGCAAGGAAGCAACGGCGATGAAAGCAGCGACGAGGCAGAGATCATTTAGAATGAATGCGCATCCAAATGATGTCATCAACGACGTCACTTTTGATTGCTGCATCTAATGTCGTGGCCCCCTACCGGATTCTACTCCATTGACCGCAAGACAGAACTGATGTACCCATTGGACCTCCCACCTTGGTAAATTTCTTCTTGGTTGGATTAGCTTTATATTTCCTCCGATTTTAGTTAGATTTGGTTTGAAATGTTACCCCGACTTCACGAGGATATCCTCTATTCGTGAGCACACGCATGATGACCACCTTTGCAGTACTTGCCATTGCCCATCGCCAGGACTAGTGTTGGGGAGTCCATTGACAATGAGCTAACTGGCATTGGCTTGCTGCTCTTTTTGCGTGAGTTAGATCTGGCCTCCTTTCCGATGATACTAGTGTTGGAGCCAATTACTATGGGCAGTGCCATACACGGTTGCCGTGGTGTTTGGTAACAATACTAATACAGTAAAAAATTTTAGCGGCTCTCAGTATACGTAAGTTTAATTCATGTGCACCGTTTAATAAGATAAGTTTCATGAGAAATCTCATTTTCTAACCGTGCAGATGAATTGGAATGCATCAGGTGCACCTAATACAATACAGCAGCCCAACGACAGCTAAAACTAAACACCTTTAATTAGCAGCTCAATCTGCTACCTCTACTTCTAAAGTATGTTTGATTTCCAATGGAACTACCTCTACTGGATATATATACGGACAGTTATGCTCTTTCTTTGCACCAATATCTCACCAGTTTCGCAACCATAAATGAAGCTTTGGTCTGCAGAATCAAGCGTGTACTATGTCCTATCCCTTTAGTTCTTCATCACAGCAAAATATACAAGCAGAAAGACCATCTACATTCAACGGCCGTTTTGAAGTTAGAGACATTTTTCTTTTCATTTTGCCATTGAATTCGAGCCAGGATTAACTTCATCGGAATGCTTTAGTCACCGGGCATGTTCTGCGAACTAAGGTCCCATATTATGTCTCATTGCTCCTCAGCTTAGCAAGCTTTAAAAATGGGTATCAGAAGATGCTAAAAATAGAGAGAGCCATACAGCATAAACCGCACTATAGAAGCAACATCGATTACATAAGGTGCTCTAAATCATCCACAACAGCCGGAGATGGCAATAGAGGTCTCTAACAAGTCTATTGAAGGCGGCGACATACAAGACGTCCTTTTACTAATGCATGAATAGTTGCCTCACATTGGAAGGCACCGTGACGGGTGCTGCTGCGCTCCAGATAAGTTGCGCCAGCTGGTAATTCGCGGCCTCTGTTGTGTGCCCGCCGTCGAACCAAATGTACTTGCTTGGATCGCTGCACACCTCATACTTCTGGGAACCCCCACAGCTCGATCCTCGGTAAGGTCCAGAGCCACAACACGCCGCCTGCCCATCCTCGAAGCCTTCACAAGGGAAAGAGAAGAAATTCAGTGTCAAAAAGAGTCCTGAGCCAGGAGCAATGCAATAATGCAATGGAACATCGGGTCTCGGCATCTACCATATTTGGAAGGGTTCAAGATCCGATCTTTGAGCGAGTTGTAGTAATCGAAGATCGAATACTCGAATCCCGGCAAGTCGGTCTTCAACTTCCTGAGGGCGATCGCGAGCTCTCGGTTGTGAAGTCTGGCATGGGCTTGCAGTTCCTCCACACAGCCGGTTCCGTTGCTCCTGGCTCTCATGGCTGGCAAACAGCCGAGAGGCCCTGCATTCTGGAACGCGATCTTTCGTCCTCCAAGCCCATAAATTTCCTGCATATGATGGATCACAGCATCAATCAGAACATGCTAAGTGCTAAGAAAGATTGCAATCGTCAGCGCAATCAGTTGGCCCCTTAGTTTTACATGGAATCAGAGCAAGAAATCAGTTCCCTGATTCTCTGTATTAGCTTGTTCATCTCTTAATTTGCTCAATGGAGCTAAACAGCGAGTTGCGGTTACCTTGAGAGCTGATGTGATGTTGCCAACGACTATCGATATGTATTCGCGGCGGTATGATTGAGTGACGTTCGGTTTAGTGCTGTAGAGGCGAAAGTAGTCGTTCCCTCCGATGCTGAACAGATAGACGGCTCTCATGAGGACCCTCTTGGCCCCGGCATCGCCCAACTTGGCTTTCAGCGATTTCACCACTTCCTTGAAGTAGCTCAGTTGCTTTCCCAAATCAATCTGATTCGAATTCAAGTTTATGCGAAATTAATACCAACTCTACAGTAAGCTAAGTATCTCTGCACTTACAAATGTTTCTACTACATAAGACTATGGTAAATCGGCATTACAATTTACTCACCGGTCCGGGATGATCGCTGGGCAGAACAGCGCCTCCACCGGATGCAAAGTTAGCCCCGTCGGTTAAATTTTGGGCACCCGGTTGCAGATATGGCGGAAGAATGGGCAGCTTAGCAAACTCAGCTGCACATACAAGACAGCAGAATAAATCGTACATACGTAAGACATGCCAAGTAACATTCTGCTAAAAATTCATGTTCCATGAAAGCACACCATCTCAGATTGACGATGCTACTACCTTCTATGGACTATGATACTGTCATTTTACCGGAGAGAAATGGCATGGTGAGAAGTGTTTGTTTTCTGTACCGATGAAATCGGGGACGAGGCGACCGTCAGAGAGTCGGCCGGTGGCGTGCTTGAAGTAGGTCTCTCCATAAGGCAGGGAAGTGGCCATGTCGCCGCCGCCTCGGCCGCCGGGAGTGGCGTTCACGTACTGGTTGTTGCCGGGGTCGAAGAGGGAGTCTCCGAACACGAACAGAGTGTTGTGCTTCCTGGCATAGCAAATGGCTGGGCTGAGCAGGAGCGCCCACAGGAACGCTGCAGCATAGAAAATGCAGGAGCAGCTCCGCTTCGCCATGTCTGCCGGGCAAGTGATGGCAGCAGCTGGCGAGATGAGCGAGTATGTCTTAATTTCACTCTCCAGTCACTTCGCTGCTCTTGGTCCTTCTCCGTTTCGGTTATGTATTATTTATACAACCCTCGACCATGGCCTTTTCCTTTTCTATTATTTTCGCCCCCCAGTGAAGTGAAAAATACTAATTTCACCCCATTTCATCCCACTAGGCCTTTTCCCCTTCTAAGGGTACTTTTGTTATTACATGGGTCCCGCTTATTCAACACCCAATGTCACACTCCGTTTTGGTTTTGTATTTGGCTCTGAAGTTTATAGTGTAGATATCGGTTAGAATGCCTTGGTTGCATACATCTTATTAATAATTTATCACATCATTTATTGATTTTATCATTTGATGTAAAGGTGGGGAAAAATATCCTAACACGGAATGACTTCTTTTTATCATTTTAGATACTAATTGAATGAGTGTTACGTGTGGTTTATGCAAAATTACAATTTTCCAAGAGAAAAAGGGGCAAACAGGGGGACCTCCAATCTTAGGACTCACCTTCCTCAATTTGAAGTGAGGACTTCGGGGGTGAGACTTTTGTGGTAATTAAGGAATTCGATCATGAGCACATGCCATACAGCAGGTGCATGGCTTTCTTTTTCCTTCACTGCAGGAGACGCGAAGATGATTTGGCTTGACTTTCTCGTGTGAAAAAAAAGCGCATCCTATAAAACCCATCTATACGTTAAATTAAATTTAATGGGTTTTACGTTAAGCCTGTCATTTTTAACAGTTTAAATCATAAATATTCCTATTGCATGTATGTATAAATATATATGTATGTATAAATATATATGTATATATTATATTCTCGGAAACTGAGATTTCGTGTGAACACAGTGACGCGGACTCTTCTACCAAGAATAGCGGTCAACGTTTGGCCTCTCCAGTTCACTTCTGGTCGGGACTCGCCGACAAGCATATAACGGCCGACCAGGATTCTTGACCGTTTAGAGTTAAAAATTATTTTTGGGTAGTATATGACGCCACCAGTGACGTACGAGGGAAAGCGTTGATTTTGGTGGAGGAGCAAGCGAACAAGCACACCAATAGAAACAAGGCTCTACTGCCCAATGTGAATACGACGTGTTATGCTGAAGCTTTTCTAAAATCTCGTCGGTCGGATATTTTCTGTATTATCCTCGTCGTTTGGAGCAAAAGAAGGGCACAGCGAAGTTATCACTTATCACTCGGTTCTTGACATCCACAAAACGACGTTGACTCGAACACGGGGGAGCTTTGTCGAGAGGAGTCCGAGTACGATACCATACGAATACGACTCACTCGAAATAAAAAAGTACGGTAACATTTTCACTAAAAAAAATGGTTTGTTGGCACACTAAATCGTTCTAGTAACAATTAGGGATGTGCGATTATGAGGTTGGGCCGATCCAATGCTGAAACTTGGATCTTACCCACATAGTGTTAGTTCCTAGGTTTCAAAATTTGAAATCGATCCATATGATCTGGTCCGGTTCATCACCTTGACCCTACAACCACACCGTATAGTGTCGTTCTTAGTCAATGAAGTTTTGATCAATGAAATTATGCCCACAACATGTCCTACCCTTTAGTCTTCGCTCGTTTCATGGGAAATGTTTTCTAATAAATCATTTTTCCAAAAAATAATATTTTCTGATTTAGTTGAAACTTGAAAAGGAATTGGAATTTTTTTTTCATTATTTGGAAATAAAAATATAATTTGATTACACTAAGTACACGCACGAGCACTAGGATCCTAGGTCCAGCCTCGATGAATCTTGACTTAGGAATTGGGTACCCGAGCATGAGCACTTGTGTCTTGAGCAAGAGAACAAACATTGGTCCTAAGTCTACAAAGGCCTAACTTGAGGCTTTGGTGCCCATATTTGGATCCTTAGCAGTTGGCACTTGAGCCCTAGTCCATAAACGCAAGGGAAGGACTGCACTCAGGCTCGAGTCCCCGACACTCAAGCATTGGTCTATTGAGGTTGGGCTCAAGATGTTAGTGCCTGTGCTCGGCTCCCCAACAACTAGGGCTGGGTCCTTGGTGCTTGAGCTTGGGTCCATCGAAGTCAAACTTGGGGAGCCTAGTGCCCATGCTCGGGTCCTTAAAGATTTGGACATGGGCATCAAGGTCTCAAGTTGCAGCCGCAATGGACTCAAGCTCGAGTGTGAGGGATTCGAGCACAAGCATTGGGGTTTTGTGCTTGACCTCTGTGGACTTGGGCTCGGGGAGTGCTAGGCCTAGGCATTGATGGGCCTAGGCTTGGGTGTAGAGGATATGGGCATGGGTATCAAGGTCTCAGGGTCGAATGCTGGGGACCTAGGCCTAGCCTTAATGGATTTGAGCTCGGTGCAAGGGATTTAGGAACGAGCATTGGGAGCCCAAGCTTGAGCGCTAGGGATTTGGGCATGAACTTTATGGACTTGAGCCCA
This sequence comes from Eucalyptus marginata, assembly GCA_014182565.1. Taxonomy (NCBI): domain Eukaryota; kingdom Viridiplantae; phylum Streptophyta; class Magnoliopsida; order Myrtales; family Myrtaceae; genus Eucalyptus; species Eucalyptus marginata. Next base: position 31,399,261 of record CM024593.1, read on the forward strand.
GGTGACGGGCAATCATGCATGGGCACCGGGGCCTCGAGCTTGATTGACCCATGCATGATTGACTTGGGCCTGGGCACGGGTGAATTTGTCTTGGATGCTAAGGACCCAAGAACGAGTGTTAAGGTATTTGTGCCCAAGCGCAATATTTCTAGTCTAATTGTTAATATTTAGTCATATTTTGAAAAATGATTTATATTTTTTTAAAAAGAAATTAATTTTCCAAATTTAAACATCGGTTTTTGTTAATTTGGAAAATGTTTTCCGTTAACTCATTTTCTAAGTGATCCAAACACCGGAATATATGAAAAATATTTTTTGTGAATCAAACGGAGCTTTAGTTCTTGATTACTTTACTTCCTTCCTTTCTTCAACGAAGTTAAGCTCGGACCTGATGCGCATCATAATTGGCGACTTTGCGAGATCGACATGTTGAGATGTTGTTTGATCCGCAAAATCAACGGCCGTACATTAGTCGGTCCAGTGGCCCAAGTTATACGGAAGAAATTCCTTTGGTATGGACTGTAGCCTTTACTGAGATCGAATCAGAGTCCCACACGCAAGAGTCCATTGGGCCGTACTGAGCTTTACTAAATAAAGCAGATTTATGGGTACTTGACGCATTGTCCTCTTCTCTCTGCATATATTACCCTTTTAGTGTGTGATTCGAGTCTCGAATGGAAAAAAAAAGGTTAAAATAAAAAGAAAGAAAAGAAAAAATGTGCTTAAAGGGAATGAATTACTTCACAGCTTATGCTTACAATTTTTATTGGATTAGCTTTATATTTCATCTGATTTCAGTTAGATTTGATTTAAAATGTACATTCAATCCTTTAAATGATTGGCACATTATCAATTTAATAGACCAACTCATACTAAACCGCATCATAAGAATTACCCCAACGTCACGAAAATATCCTTTATTGACAAGCACTCACATGATCACCAACTCTACAGCACTTGCCATTAACCACCACCAAGACGTTCACCATCACGGTCGCCTGTAGCTACTTGCTCCCCAGTTCTCTCTCTCCCCCTCTCCACTAGGGGTTTCGTTGACAATGAGCTAATTTGCATAAGTTAGATTTGGATTCCTTTTGATGATACTCCATTGGGGGATACATTGACAATGAGTTAAATTGCATAAGTTAGGAGGGAGGGAGGGAGAGAAAGAGAGAGAGAGTCTCTCTCTTGATGTCTGTAAATTCAATTCATATGTATCCTTGAATGAGATGAGTCTCACTAGAAATACCATTGTCTAACCATGTAAATGAATTGGAGTGACATCTGCAGGTGCACCTAATACAATGCAGCAGCCCAACAATAGCTAAAGCTGACACTTTTAATTAGTAGCTCAATCTGTTACCTCTACTTCTTAAGTGTGTTTGATTTCCATCGAGAATACCAAGAGTGATAAATACATGCGAGTGTCCATGAAATTTGGCCAAATGCTCTCCTCTTTGCACGAATATCTCACCAGTTTCGCAACGATGAATGAAGTTATAGTTTGCAAAATCGAGCGTGTCCTATGTCCTCACAAATGTAGAAGCCGAAAGACCATCCACATTCAACGACGGATTTGAACTTTGAAGACATTTTTTTTGTTCTTTTTGCCAGTGAATTCTAACCAGGATTAACTTCATCGGAATACTTTAGTCCCCGGACATGCTCTGCTAACTAAGCTCCCCCAATATGTGTCGTTGCTCCTCAGCTTGGCAAGCTCTAAAAATGGGTATCAGAAGATCCGCAAAATAGAGAAAGATACAAAGCATAAACCACGCTATAGAAGCAACATCGACTACACATGTCGCAAGGTGCTCTAAATCGTCCATTACCAGGCAAAGATGACACTAAGACACATATATGCGAGCTAATCTAGGACTCCGACCGGCCTGCCAAAGGCGGTGACATCCGCGACATCCTTATACTAATGCGCGAGTAGTTGCCTCACATTGGAAGACCCTGTGATGGGTGCCGCTGAGCTCCAGATAAGTTGTGCCAACTGGTAATCCGCTGCCTCTGTCGTGTGCCCGCCGTCGAACCAAATGTGCTCGCATGGATCCTCGCACAGCTCGTACTTCTGCGTTCCCCTGCAGCTGGATCCTCGGTAAGGTCCGGAGCCACAGCACGCCGCCTGCCCAGCCTCGAAGCCTTCACGAGAGAGAGAGAGAGAGAGAGAGATAGAGGAGATTCAGAGTCAAAAAAGAGTTCTGAGCCATAAGTAATTTAATTATCCAATGGACCATTGGGTCTCGGTGCATACCATATTTGGCAGGGTTAAAGATCCGATGTTTGAGCGAGTTGTAGTAATCGAAGATCGAATACTCAAATCCCAGCAAGTCGGCCTTCAACTTCCTGAGGGCGATCGCAAGCTCTCGGTTGTGAAGTCTGGCATGGGCTTGCAGTTCCTTCACACGGCCAGTTCCGTTGCTCTCGTGGCTCTCATGGCTAGCAAACAGCCGAGAGACCCTGCATTCTGGAATGCGATCTTTCGTCCTCCGAGCCCATGAATTTCCTGCGCATAGATAGATGACAACATCCATCAGAACATGCTTAGTAAAGCACTAAAAACGATTCAGATTGTTGGCGAAATCAGTTGGCACTCAGTTTTACATGGAATTAGAGCAAGAAAGTAGTTCCCTGATTCGTTGCATTTGCTTGTCCATCTCTTTATTTGTTCTACGGACCTAAACAGCATGTCCTGTTTACCTTGAGAGCTGATGTGATGTTGGCAACAACTATCGACACGAGTTCGCGGGGGTACGATTGAGTGACCTTCGGTCTAGTGCTGTAGAGGCGAAAGTAGTCGTTCCCTCCAATGCTGAACAGATAGATGGCTCTCATGAGTACCCTCTTGGCCCTGGGATCGCCCAGCTTCACTCTCAGCGATTTTGCCACTTCCTTGAAGTAGCACGGTTGCTGTCCCAAATCAATCTGATTCTGTAATATATGGGCTTTTAAAAAAAAAAGAAAAAGGAAAAGAAAGGGTTGAAAAGTCAAAAAAGGAAGCTAAGGGAGAGCTGTGGAACCTTCTGCTGTTTTAAAGAGAGGACAGAAGGAGGTCTTCAGCAGAAACGAAAAACAGGGGAACGAAGAAACAGGGGAGAGGAGAGAAAGAAGAGAAAGGAAAAAGGAAAAAAAGGGAAAAAGGGAAAAATTTTGGTGCTCGTGATCTGGACGCCTCATCAAGCCAACTCAAGTGTGTTTTGCAACGCTGATAAGAAATCGAAACCTTTAATCACTTACTTGAAGCAATCGCTGCAATTAGGGCTCGAAATTCGGATTTCTTGGATATTTGTGTGGCGAAGCCTATTTTTGAGTCGTTGAGCTCTATATTTTTGTAGAAATGGTACTTTGGGATGTTGTGAAGCTATAGCATCTTACGGATCGTGATTTGAGCTTGCAGTTTGTCCGGAACGGAATTTTGAAGTTAGGGGCGCATTCTGGTACTGTAGCGAACAGTTGCTTCGAGCCTCTTTTTTTTTTTTTTTTTTTTTTTTTTTTTTTTTTTTGTCGTTTTCGGTATTGTTTTGGGGCGGCTGAGTTGGGGTTGTTGTTGTGCGTTAAGAGAGCTTTCTAAAGACTATAGGATGGCTTGAAACGGAATTTTGTGGAGGAAGTTATGGTGTGATGAAGTTGGTGCATGAGCTGCACCTAGCGGAAAACAATGGTTTCTGCTAAATGCGAGCTTTTGTGGCGCATAGGCGTTGTTTTATCGACAAATAGGCCTAGTATATGCGAGTCGTTATGCGAATATCCTTTTTACTCGGCCTCTTGATATTGTTTTTCTGTTAATTGTTAGGGATCTGAGTGCATTGGTTCGAGTAAGCGTCATAGTTGATTTCTGGCTTTTCTAGGTGAGTGACACTATTTATTCTTTGTATTTTAAACTCATGTCTTGAGAAACATGGTGGATTATATATTCTATGAGTTGATAAAAAGCATATTTTGTTGCATAAAACGGGATCGAGCTATTACTGCCATTTTTGTTGTTCGAAGGGAGTTATATTTCAACTTCGATTTGAATGGTTGTTTGAAAAATGGATTTGGTGGAGTTAAATATATGGGATTTCGATGTTATTCTAGGGATGGATTTGTTATCAAAATATTATGCCATTGTTGATATTGGGATGAATTTTGGTTATGTTAAGGCTGCGTCCTTTGGTAAAAGGATGGCCGTGTCATGCCCTTTTTCTTATGAATCGGGGTGTGACATTTGTTGGTATCAGAGCTTAGGTTTTGATTTGTTTGGGTAGATATGGGACGATGTGAGATTGTGTGATAGATTTTTTACGCGTTAGCCTTTTAGTTACTAAGTTGTAGCTTCGTTCTTGGATTCAGGTGATCATGCATGACTCGGAGACACTTGCTTCGCTTTGTAGAAATAGTAAAGGCAAGCAAGTTGTCGCCCTTGGTTCTAGAGACACGCCTCAAGCTTCTCTAGGTGCGTCTTTAAGGAGGAGACGGGAGGATCGGCGTGAGGGAAGTCCTAACTCACATGAAGTCAGGGAAGTTAACCAATGGTTGTTTCCCCCGATTGACTTTGAGCAAGCCATGATTCATTGGTATCGTCAGGCAAAGGAATTAAGTGGAGATGAAGCAACTGGCTCATACACCTTTGCCCAATTCAGAGAGGCAAAACCACCCACTTATGATGGGAAAGCTAATCCTCTTGTAGCTGAGCAGTGGACTGGAAAGATCGAGGGGATCTTTGAAGCATAAGGTGTTCTTGAAGACAAGAAGGTTAACTTTGCTTCTCGATACTTAGAAGGCAAGGCAGAGCATTGGTGGGAGGGAATGAGGCCGGCTCTTGGAGATAGGGGTGGTGCTATAGCTTGGGAGGACTTTAAGCAGGTTTTCAACGCCCAATTCTTCCTAGTGTCATTTCAGGCAAAAATGAAGAGTGATTTTATACACATATCTCAAGGCGACTCCATAGTTTTGGAGTATGCAGCCCGCTTTAATCAAATGAGTAGATTTGCTAAGCAATATGTGTCTAATGAGTAAGATAAGGCTGATCACTTTCAGAGGGGGCTTCGATATGAAATTGGTTCTGCACTCACACCTCTAGCATTGACAACTTATAAAGACGTGCTGGAACGAGCCATTAGAGTGGAACAAAAGATTTTGGAGCGTGAGGTGCAAAGTGTACCTCAACATAAGAAGTTGAGATCCACTGACCACTAGGATAGCGGCGCCGGTGGCAGTGGAAAGAGGAAAGCTTTTAACTAGCCAGGAAAGCCTAGAATTTAGAATAATCTAGACCCTCGTACTAGCTGTGGGAGACGACATAGCGGTCCTTGTTACCACAAGAGAGGAGCACGTTTCACTTGTGGAAAAATGGGACATATGGCACGTGATTGTCCAACAGAGAAGAATGCCCCTAGAGATAGTAGAGTATGTTTTGTATGTGGGCAACCTGGACATCGAGCCTATACTTGTTCTATGAGGAAGACCGCCCCTCCAGTTGATAGGCCACAAGAAGGCCAGCAAAGGCAAAGGATGACTGGGAAAGTTTTTACGATGACAGGAGAGGATGTGGCGGCTTCTAATACAATTGTTGCAAGTAATAATTCTATTGCCTCACAACCTACTTATGCATTGTTTGATCCCGGTGCTGCGCATTCCTTTACTTCCATTGACTTTGCAAAGAAACTTGATGTATTGCCTGAGCTTCTAAAATATGAATTGCATATTGATACTCCCACTGGTGATTTCTTGATTGCTGATCGTGTTTTCAAGAATTGTTTGTTGCGAATTGATGATGTACCATTGCCTATGGATTTGGTGGAGTTAAATATAAGGGATTTCGATATCATTCTAGGGATGGATTGGTTATCAAAATATTATGCCACTGTTGATATCGGGTTGAATTTTGGTTATATTGAGGCAGCGTCCTTTGGTAAAAGGACGGCCGTGTCATGCCCTTTTTCTTATAAATCGGGTGTGACAGATTCAAAATTAAAATAAGGCAAGATTATGATTGACCTACGTTACATAAGTATCTATCCACATACAAATGTTTCTACTGCGTCAGACAAAAGTGAAGATGCCTTACAGTCAACTCACCAGTCCGGGATTATTGCTGGGCAGAACACTGCCTCCGGTGGACGTGAAGTTAGCCCCGTCTATAAAATTTTGGGTTCCTGGCTGTAAATACGGCGGAAGAATGGGCAGCTTAGCAAACCCAGCTGCACATACAAGACAACAGAATAAATTGTACATACATACCAAGTGACTTTCCGCTACAATCTATGTTCCATGAACATGCACCGTTTCTGATCGACGTCGTTTCTACCTATGGCTTTTGATACTGTCACGTGTGCTGTATCGTTTGATCGGAGAAAAACTTGCCATTTCGTAGATGGACTAGACACAGCACCACCTCAGAAGAACTAAGAGCAAATGATAAGCCAATGAAATCGGGATGAGGCGACCGTCGGAGAGTCAGCCGGTGGTGCGCTTGTAAGTAGGTTTCTCCGTAAGGAAAGGAAGTGGCCATGCCACCACAGCCGGCAGTGGCGTTCAGGTACTGGTTATTGCCAGGGTCGGAGAGGGAGTCTCTGAACACAAACGGGGCGTGGTGCTTCCTGGCATAGCAAATGGCTGGGCTGAGCAGGAGTGCCCACAAGAATGCTGCAGCATAGGGAATGCCGGAGCAGCTTTGCGACCCCATGTCTGCAGGCAAGCGATGGCAGCAGCCAGCGAGCTGAGTGAGTCTGTCTTAGTTTCACTCTCTAATCACGTCACTTCTCTTGGTCCCGCTCCGTCTCGATCCTGTAATTATACAACAGCGAGCGTGGCTCTATCTAATTTCACCATCTAATGTCACATTATGCTCCAACCTTCATAGTGTCATCTGATGTAAAATGCAACGGGGAAACACCCTAGTCCGAAAATACCTCCTTTTCCTTTTCGGAAACTAAATCGAATGACGTTAACGTTTGACTGCCCCAGTTCAGGGCTCGTCTTTCTAACCACTGTGGTCGGAACTGGCCGACGAGAGGACAACGGCCAACTAGGATTTCTTGGCCATTTGGAGTGATCCACAATGCTTGGGGAAAGCATTGATTTCGGATGAGGAGCAAGCAAACAAAGCACACCAGAGAACGAGTCTCCCCAGAAAGCTTTCCTAACATGTCCTCTGGAGCAGAAGAAAGTGCCCCAACACTATCAGCACTGCCAATTCGCGATCCGACTGGCAAAAGGACGTAGGCTTGAGCACGATTAAACTCTATCGAGAAAAATCCGAACCCAACGGAATATGGATGCAACTAACTTGAAATCGATCGACAAATTCCGAAACATTTTCCCCCAAAAGGCTATTAGAGAAAAATGATTAAAAGACATATTTATCTCCCATAAGCATATATGATAATATCTGCAACAAAAAGTATCTGAAAACAAAATCAAAACAGCTACAAGATAGAAGAAATCAAATAAAATTATCAATTTATGTTTCGTCGGGAATACCTCTTTTTCATTTCATTGAAGAAAGCATCGATAAGAAAAGAATTGGGCCTCAGAACAAAGGAGATCCCTCAAGGTTTGAGAAGCGAAGGGGGGCATGGATCCCTTTAGGTTGTAATTGGTTTCGTTTGATTGATTTTCTTATATTATTCGAATCTTTCTACGCTAATAGAATTGAAGACTTTATTGTTTTGATTAAGAGTATTATCATCAAGACATAGCTCATTGAGCTTTTTTAGTTGATCTTACGATATCTAGAAATGTGACCTTGCTCCCCGTATTTAAAGCATTTGATATTCTAATTGAATGTTTGTTTTGGCTTTTGGTTAGGTCGAGAAGGATGAGATTTAGTTTTTTTCGTTCACGGGAAAACTATCTTTGTTTTGTCTTATTGAGCTTTTGTCTTTTTGTTTGGAGCAATTTTTATTATAAGAACTAGAGCTTGAACCCTTAGGTTCGCTGAAACAATGATCATACTGAGCACAGAAAGATGGTAAATATTTCTTTGTTTATAATTTTTCCTTCAAGAGTGGTACACATGCGTGCCCACTTTTTGGACATAGGAGATTAATTCTCCGTATGAGAGATTTTGATAAGGGATTTGGCCATTGTGGTCCTCTCTAATTTTATTGCGGATTTGTTCTAGGGTAGTCCTACGAGAAATTATTTTTTCCAGAATGGTGATTGCAATTTGATCTGATCATGACCTAGTAAGGAATGTATCTTTGTACACTTGAAATTTAGAAAGTGACTTGTAGTTAAGATTGAATAGGAGTTTTGCACTCTTAAATTTAAATGGGTTACCTTTTTTTTTTTTGTCGATCCTACTCTACTCCTATTCTAACTCTCATTTTCAGACTTTTACCCTACTTCTTTGCGGGCGTGGGAGTCGAAATCCACTCCTGAAACTTAATTCGTCTCCACTCCAATCTCCACGAGAAGGTGAGGATTCGAACCCCCCACCTCCCCCTTTCAATGGGGATTGGGGTGGGAATGATTTCATTTCAGGAGTGGGTTTCCCACACGCCCGGCAGGAGTGCAGGCAAAAGTCCAGAGTGAGTGTTAGAGTAGGATTAGCGTAGCACCGACCAAAAAAAAAAAAAAAAAAAAGTTGGAAATGTGGCCACTGAAGTAAACCCTAGTGGTTTAAATGGGCTACCTCAAGGTGAGCAAAAGTGTCCTATTTTTCGAATAGTTGACAGTAGTTTTGTAAAACTTTAGAAATCCTTATCATTTACTACAAGTGACGGAGCCTTTCCGATTGAAAAGAATATTTTCTTCGCAAGTTTTTCAGCTTTTCTTTCTTAGTCTCTGTTTGAATTTACCTTCCTTCCATTTTCTCCTCAAACTCTTGCGCACCACACTCAGACGATTAGATATGTTAAAATATTTAAATATTAAATCACGTTTTCATCTAAAAGCTTAAACTTTTAAAATAGTTGACAATGATTCTATAAAATCTCATATGGTATTAGAGTTGATCCTAAGTAAAATTTTCTAGGCCCCTATTTGTCTTCCTTATTATTAATTTCACGAGGGACAATGATTGAATAAATAAATATTAAATCATGCCGTCGTCTAATAGTTTAAGTTTTTAAAATAATAATTCCACAAAATCTCATAGGGTTCGTTAAGATGCCAAAGTTACATTGTGGCAATCCAAACCATATTTGATTGGCTTAATTGGTTAGGGTTTCGAGGATCTTCAACTTAGAAATTGTAATTCCCCTGACGTGTTATTTGTAAGGTCACACACACATACCAAGAACCTTGATTTGTTTGCTTTCAAATAGTTTGGCAATGGAACAGATCGCAAATATAGCAAATTGAACCTTGTAAAATTTATTCATTACTAATTTCTATTGTCGCTTTGTTACAGCATTAATGTAGTCATAAAATCGAACCATGACACTGTGCCTCGCTTATTCATGAGATGAAGCTGGATTCTCATTATTTGCCCAAGAATTTCAAAAAGCAAGAAATCAAACGTTCCCATGTTTGAACAATGCTTCCAGGTTATAAGGCTTGGTAGTGGGCGAACTTCCATTCCATATCAATTGGGCAAATTGATGGTAAGCCCTCTCGCTCAGATGATTAGAGTCGAAGAACACATACTCCGCGGGATTAGGGCACAATGAATACTCTCTCACCCCCCTCATGCCTCCACAGCTATAATTGCCCCCATACGGACCCGACCCACAACACGCGGTCTTCCCATCCTTGAAACCTGGAATCCAATTTCATGAGATTAAAGAAATCCTCATCCCTCCTTGCCACAAGGTGTTTAAGATCAAGAAAAAAAATTAATGTGCAGAAAGATAATGCAAAAGGCTGACCATAATTTGATGGGTGTTGGATTCTTTCAGTCAAGGAAGTGTACAAGTCGAAGAGGGAGTACTCGAAACCTTGCAATTGAGACTCTAGCTTGGTGAGAGTTGCGGGAAAAGCCGTGTTGTGAAGCTTTGTTAACTCGATACCTTGTCTTGAACAAGAACCATTTCTAGTGGCCAGTCGAATGGTCGGGAGGCACCCAAGAGGTAGCATTGTAGAAAATCCAAATTTTCTTGCTCCAACTTTATATATACCCTGGAAAAAAAAAATGGAAATCGATCCATTTATTGCAATCCCTTTATAAAGATTGATTGCGACAACTCACAAAAGTGTGTGATAAAGTTTAATTTATTATCAGACCAAAGAAAAAAGTCAAATTTATAAGAGGCTTGAAGTAGAATATTTTGGAGAATAAGTGGGCAAAAAACTAATAATAAATTGCAAGTGTCCTTTATAAACCTGTTAACGAAGTTCTTATTCATTATTATAATGGAACTTACCACGGTACATGAAAATTATATATTATGTGTCTTGATTACGGAACTTACCACGGCAAATGAAAATGATATATTATGTGTCTTGAGTGTGAAAACTTGTTCGCTTATATGACAAATAAGAAATTTTTTTGACTTTGTCATGAAAATATCTTCAATGTCTAATAGATCATAATTGTCGATTTTTATAAGGAATTATTGGTCAGTATTAAACAAAAATCAGGTATTGACAAAACTATAAAGAAGAAAATGCGCTGGTCAACAAAAACCTTCCAAAAATTGCAACCCGGTTGACTTGTTTATAAAAGGGAAATTATGGACAGGGGTTTACCTCAAGCACAGTGCTAATGTTGCCAACCACCATCCCCACGTAATCTTCCATGGAAACGGACTGAAACAGAGCTGGATTGTTGAGAACGGCGACGTAGTCGTTGAGTCCGATGCTGATGAAGTAAACGCCGTCCAAAACTATTCTCTCCGCCTTCTCATCCCCCAGGTTGTCCCTCAGGTTCTTCACCAGACTCTCAAACTGCTTCAGCTGAGTCTTGAAATCCACCACCTGAAAAGCCAACATCGAGGAAGACGATCCGAATGGGGTTATATGGAGCAACGACCCAGGAAAGACAAGGAAGAGACTCCACGTACGAATCCTGTGAAAGTTTCAGGTAAAGCACCAGCTCCAACGGACGCGAAATTCGCCCCTCCCACAAATTCGTCGTTCTTCAGCTGGAGATAAGGTGGGATCAGTGGCAGCTTCGCATAGTCGGCTGAATCACCCAGAAAGATTTGATCAAACGATGGATCGTTGATGGGCGAAGGAAAAGCAAGAATATGGAGAAGTTATACCAATGAAATCAGCCATAATACGACCGTCAGTGATTCTGCCAGTGGGGTAGTGAAAGAAAGTCTCGCCATATGGAGAGAAATTTGCTCTGAAAAATGCGGTGGTGTTTATGTAGTTGTTGGTCCCCGCATCGTTCAGGGCGTCGCCGAAGATGAATAGAGCGACATCGTTCTGGGTTTGATCGATGTCACAGAGAGTCGACAGAAGGAGGCCAGTGAAAATGGTGAAGAAGAGTATGTGGACATTTGGAGTTGACATTGGTGATCTCGGGTCGGACGATGCGGCTTCTCTTAGATCTTGTAGGGACATCTGAGTGTTTTAGAGAAATAATTCGATAACAGTTTTTAATTTACTACGAAAATGACAGTATATTCTAAATCACAAAAAATCAAATAATAGTTTTTAATCAACTATGAGAATGATAGTCTATTATAAACCGCAAAAAACCAAATAACAAAATATTATAAATTATTATGGGATCTATTTCTTTCAATAATTTGTGATTAACAACAAATTATTATTTTCACGATAGCCTAAAAGCTATTATGCTAGCAAAGTCTAGTGGTTTAAATAAAGCAATTTGTACAGCCGTCTTCTCGGGGAAGAAGGCCCGTGATACTTCTTTCCCTTTTTGGCCAAACACATGGCGTCATACAGATTTTTTGGGGGGCTTTGAAGATGATTTGCGTTCTGAACTTCACTTCACATTAATGAACTTACGATACGTTTGGCCAATTCCCAGTTCCATGCTTCATCTTTTGCTTTTTCATTTTGGGGTAAACTAGCAATTTTAGCACGCTTTTACGCAGGGATTATGCTCAGATTGGGTAATGAGACCATTAATGGGTTCGTTGATCTTATGTAGGTAAATTAAGCTAAGAGCCAAGAGGGTTGGCCGCGCGAGACGGTTTCTCTAGGTTTTGATAGTTTGGCAAGTAATACGAGGTCGGTGCGCTTGATAAAGCCGATAAAAAGAAAGTCAATGAAGCAATGACAAAAGGAGAGTCTGTGAATACATTGGCATATAGACCCAAAAGGCTGTAGAGATCAATGATTAAAAGACTTATTTAGCTCCCATAAACATCATTTATGATAATATCAGCAAAAAGTATCTAGAAACAAAATCAAAACAGCTACAAGATATAAGAAATCAGATAAAGGTATTTATTTTATTTTTTTATCGGAAATATCTCTTTTTCATTTCGTTGAAGGAAGCATCGATGAGAGGAGGAATGGGCCTCAAAACGAAGGAAAGCCCTTTGAGGTTTGAGAAGTGGAGGGGGGCATGGATCGCCACGCCAGTAAACTTTAACTATCCAATCCACGACTTGATTGGACTCTCGTAAGCAATGGGCCACTTGAATATCTTGGAATTAGGCCATTCGGCAATCCATGAAGAAGGCCTTTAAATCCCATGGAAATAGGAAAAATTGTCCAAAAAATCTTAAGTCTATTGCACTTTTACTAATTTAATTATAAACCTTTTAATTTTGTCAATTGAATCATAATCAATTTTTAAGTTTTGCTAATTGAGTCCATCTGAATACTTTTGACTGAAAATTGTTCACATAGACAAATTTTATTAATATATTTTCGATTTTTTTTTAATAATTCTAAGGGCTAGCAACCTCTGCCGGCCCCTTGCTGAGGCCAACAAAGTCCTCATTGATCGGAGGCACGGGTCATGACCCTTGCCAAATCTGGTAAGGGCATCGCGAGTCCTCGCGGGCCCTCGCTTAGTGGTTGGTGGATGGTGGAGGTCATCGGCCCTCATCCAATGGCCGCCTTCTTGCCAGCCCTTTAAATCAAAAAAAAAAAAGAAAAAGAAAAATATCTAAAAACTAATTATAAATTCGAAAAAATATTAAAATATTATTAAAATTATCCCCGACAGCTTTAGCTGTGTCATGTAGAATAGCTGACACTAATTAGACTATTATGTCACCAATTTCCAATCAAAATTAGCTAATCAATTGGCAAATTGTAAAAAGGTTTTCAATTGAATTGACAAAAATATAATAGATTTAGAATTTTTTGAATAATTTTCCTCGTGGAGATAGTTATTCGATTCTAAAATCAGCTTGTGACCTGCATAATGGTAAAAGTGCTTCACCGCTTCTAAAGAAGCCCAAGTCTCCACCCAAAGTACCGAAGAAACCCTGCAGATATAACGAAAGCCATTGACCACTTTTCCAGGGAAAATCTCTGCATACACCGGCGACTGCACCTTTGGATGAGCCTGCTTCCACTGATCTCTCAATATTGATCTTCAATGTCCCTCTCAGTTGTAAGTTCCAAGCAACTAGTTAATTCTGCTTCTTCTTCGCTTTCTAGTCGTTGTCCGAGTTCCATCTCAAATAACTTTTTGTTCATGGCTATGGCTTCCTCAAAGGATTTTCTCGAATCTACTCACCGCTGACATAACACGAAGTTATTTTTTGCTTCTCTAGATATGCCAAAGCACTCTGGCGATGGTTTCTAGCTTCGGTGAGTCTGGCTTTGCCTTTTCACAGTTAATCACACTCTTCAATTCTACTGGCACCTTAAAATGTGTCTTGGAGATTTCATTCTGATGCAGCCCACACTGCCCGAGTCTAGCAACATGAGAAGAAGATGCTCGATGGATTCAGTGTATTTTTGGAACAGAGGAAAGAGTGGATCGGAAAAGTAAAAGAAGAACGAAGAAAAGGAAATAAAAACAAAAGATTCGAAATTTTTTTAAAAAATTATGCAGATTGTCAACATTAGTGATTTCCAGTTGAAATTGGTCAAAATGATTAATTGACAAATTGTTAAAAGGTTTATGGTTAAATTGATAAATCATCAAAATATATAGGACTAAATTGATACAAATGTTTAGAACTAAATTGGTAAATTGTCAAAAGATTTAGGACTAAGGCTCAATTTGCTTTGCAAAAAATGAATGATCGGAAAAATATTTTCCTAAAAATGATTATTTGTATTGCTTGGAATTAATAGTTAATGAATAATGTTTTTATTACCAACAATAATTTATGTTTAAACATTTTCATAAACGATGAAAATATTTTTTATTTTTTCATTTTAATGAGCGATACAAGCGATTTTTTTAGTAATTTTCCCTACAAATGAGCTAGGTTGGCCGAGACAAAGGGACATGATCCCAAGAGGGAGAGCTAGACTCCAAAACCCCGCCCTTAACTTGGACTTAAACTTACCAAAAAAATCGCCAATTAGATTGTGTTCGAGGCTTTTCTGGTGGGATAATGAAAGAATGCCTCTCTATCGGGATAAAAGTTTTTTGAAGCAAGAGGTGGTGTTTATGTAACTATCGCTCCCTGCACCAGCAAGGAATCGAAAGCGAACATAGCAACACCATGTTGGGATTGATCAATGTCACAGTGAACTGAGACGAAGAAGATCGTGTAAATAGCAAACAAAATCATCTGGATATTCGGAGTTGACATGATTTTTAGAGTGTTAGAGTAACTAAATATTAAACTACGCATTCATCTAACAACTTGAACTTTTAGAATAGTTGACAATAGTGCAATAAAATCTCATATGGCATCAAGCAGGAGATTTGAGTTCATATCTTTTTAGGCCCATATTTACCTCTCCTATTATATATTTCCACACCTTTAGGCTTAGGTCAAAGTCTAGTCCACGTGTCATGGGGAGTGTTAAAGTGTTAGAGTAATTAAATATTAAATTACACATTCATCTAACAGTTTAAACTTTTACTATAGTTGGTAATGTTCCCATAAAATCTCACAATGATGATTTTGATCTAGGTTAAATTCAGAAATTCGAGCTGGTTATTTATAAGGAACTTTTTGTGACAGATTTTAAAGCCCGTAATTGGCAGCATCAAAGGATGTTTTTGAGATTTTGCATTGACATGCATACTATCTTACATAGGTTTGTAGCTACTGTAGAGCATACTTGGAGGGTTATTGTTATTCTATATTTTACATGTTCTTGATAGACTAAATGAAGATATACTTCAGTGTTTACAACTAAACTTGTCAGAATGGGTCATAAATAAATTTCTTAACTCATATATGACGAATTGAGTTGTTAGACAAATTAAGTGTATCTAGTAAATGAGTAATAAAATGGATTTAAACATAGAGAAATAATTGAGTGACAATCTTTAACTTCATGTGATAATAACAATCTGTTTTAGACTATAAACAAATTATTACCAAATAATTATAAATTATTATGAGGTCTTTTTAAGAATTTGTGAATTCCTCTCTCACAGTAGCCCAAAAGTTTTTATACTAGCAACGCCCTTAAACATAATATGGTTATCAAATGAGTCATAAATGAGGTTACAATTTACTTAAATCCAACCTATCTCTATGACTCTCTTGTTATTCTCTTTCACTCTAACTCAATCTCACACTTGTTTGCTCACTCTACATTCTTATCTTAGTTTAGGTATAAGTTTTTCAAGATTGGGTTACATATGGAAGTGTTTTAACAATATGGGTATAAGTTGGGTTGGTTATAGGTTACTAGATTTGCATTGCATGAAAATAGGTTAACACAGGTTAATAGAGTCTATTTGGGTTGAACCATTTTCAACCTTACCAAAACCCAACTCAATCCACCCATCTGACCAGTCTATCCACGAGTAAAGAAAATATGGTGCTAGAAAGTCATTAATCTTTTTGATGAATTGACTCGGATAGATCCATAGTTCGCCTACCAAGCCATGCGACATCTTTGACGGCCATTGCCAATGCTAGCCTTGCCTATGGTTGTGGCCACAATAGTAGCTTGTAATGGCCTTGCCTGTGGTTGTGATGGCCTCATCCAAATTTGGGCAAGGTTTCATAGCCCTTGCCCAAAGGCTGGCAAGCTATGGTGACCATTGCCAGCCACAGAGAAGGGGAAAAAAAAGAGAGAGAAGAAAAACATAATAAAAATGTTCGTACAAAATATTAAAAAATTAGAAAAGTTGTTCAAATTATCACTGGCTATACCACGTAAGACAGTCAACGTTTATATCAGTGATTTCAAGCCAAAATTGGCCAGACAGACTATATTAGCAAAACGTGAAAATATTTAAAGTCAAATTAGCATAATTAAAATGTTTAAAATTGAATTGGCATAAATATAATAGGTTTAAGACTATTTTGGATAATTTTTCCTCCATCTCCATCATTGTTGATTTGGACAATAGGTCAAATTTTCAACAACACATTTTCAGTATGATACAAATCCTTTAAATTCAAATGGGCATCTAAAGATGAGCAAAATCACTTTTTTTTTTTTAAGTAGATGGCAAATTTGTAAAACTTTATAAACCCTAATACATTTAAATGGTTATCTCATGATGAGCAAAAGCATCTTTTCTTGTTGAAATTGGGCACGGACAGGATATTTTCTTCTTTGCATCATGATCTCTATTTGAATTCATCTTCCGTAACTCGAGATCAAGCGGTATGGGCCAGAACCGCAGCGCGCCATTTTCGCGACCTTGAAACCTGGAATGAAGTTTCTCATTAATTCTGATTGTTACGTGCTTCGAATAAGGCAATTAAGGGCGCATAGCGATGTGAAGGGCCGACCATATTTTGATGGGTATTGGATTCGTTCACTGAGCGGAGTGCAGAAGTCGAAGTAGGAGTACTCGGATCCTTGCAGTTGAGCCTCCAGCTTTGGGAGAATTGCAGTAAGAGTAGTGTTGTGAAGCTTTGCGAGCTTATTGGCTTCACCCGAGCAAGAACCGTTTCTGGTTGATGATCTCATTCCTGGCGCACACCCGATTGGCACTACTCCCATCATTGCAAATTTTCTTCCTCCTACTTCATATATTCCGTGAAAAGAAGAGTCAGAGAGCAATTCGTTATCATCTCCTTGAAATGCCATAACAATTGACAGACGTCTAAGCAAAATCTTATTTACTGTGAGACTATAACAACAAGGTTTCACTTGCAAAACATACTAGCGCGGGGTGCGCCCTTAAGGTCGTCTAGAGATATGAACTAATTGAAATGCGCAAAAATTAATCTGATCACCTGATCTTCAGATAATTTTTGGCGCCCAAATTAGCTTATTGGGCTTCGAAAGCCGAAGAGAATAAAGCAAACCCAAAACATAGGAATCCATAGAGAATGAGCCGGGATGCCAGCAGTAGACAAATAAAGGTCTCGAACAATGCGACAAAGGGCTTGCAACTTCTGGAACATTATTGATATCAAGATGATAACCACAACAAGGCAATTGCTTTTGGCATACCACCATAAATAGCCAAAGAGGCACCAATGTAAAGGACCTTTTGCCAAATCGACAATCCATAATTTACTTTCAACTTGTTATCTTTCATTTTATTGCACTTTTACATTCAATTGTACTTATACTTTTCTCCTGTTGTTCCTACACTTTACTTTTTACCAATAATTTAGATTAGTTGCTTCTTTTCCATAGTGACACAGGACCTGTCGTAAACAATAAAGCTGAAGTTTTGTCTCTTTGGTGAAAGATTTTGTTGAGGGAACTTTCCCCGTGAACATCTTTTTGGCACGCTCAGTGGGACCATTGTGTTCCGCTCTTAGGAGTTGTTGATGACAAAAACAAGGAATTAAGTGAGTTGCTCTTCTGCTGGCGAGGATAATTCATCCCCACAACATGTTGGAGAGAGAACCGTCCGTTCCGAGATTTTCAGTTAGAATCCGGATCCTATTGATGGTTTCGATACGGTTAATAATCCTAAGGACATTCCATGAGAATTGTCCGAAGACCAAATGAAAGAGTTGGCCCCGAATCCAACGGTGATGGCCACCATGAGAAGGATGTTTAAAAAACAACAAAATGATCTGGCCAATCATATGGCTAGTTATTTGTCGAGTATTTCGACTCCTCTTTTAAACAATTTGGTTACTGATCTGACTTTGAGGATGGGAGTGCCAAATCAAGCAGATGTGATTCATAACGGTCACACTAGCATAGTTCCATAACCCATGCAAGTTCCAGCCCAACCTATTGTTAGCGGTTCGAATCCCATGCTGCCGGTTATAATTCTACAAAGGGCTGATAATGTGAACGACTAGAATTAAATCAACCAGAGTGAACATGTTCGAATGCCTGGAATGTTTACCCTCGCTGGATCAGCGCCAGAAATCTCTAGTGGCATAAATCCTGCAAGGGTAATCGAAGATACTTCAAATCCTGAAAATGAGGCTTAGACGGGTGTCCCGCAACCAATACTCCCCGATATTAATTGTCTAGGGGGCAATAATGTGACATCGCCTACAGGGGTAGTGAATAGTGGGTTGATTCCCGTGCCGGTTGCAAGGTAGTAGCTTTATCGACTGTAAGAGGGACCAAGAGATTTTGCAAATTGTCCTCCTTCACCACCGAGGGTACGAATGAATCAAGCCAATCAAGCGGTGGATCCGGTAAAAGATCAAAGGATGATAAAACAGGCCGCTGGTTTAGTGATGTAGAGGATGGGATTGGATGGAGGCGTCCCGAGGCCTGTGTATCACAAACTATACTCGGATTGGGTTGATAATGTTCCATACCCCAGGGGATATAAAATTCCTGAATTTACTCTCTTTTATGGGGAGGATAATCAGTCCACAATGGAACATATTAGCTGATTTACGGCTCAATGTGGTGATGTTAACAATAACGGGAGATTGTACATTTATTCTCTCCATTATTATCGAAGACGACATTCACTTGGTATATTGGACTTCCTGCAAATTTGGTACATAATTGGGAAGAAATGGAGAACAAATTCCATTCGCAATTTTACCATCCAATTCCCAAAGTGACATTGTCGGATTTGGCAACGGTCCACTATAACAATGAGATTGTTGATTAGCTTGTTACACGAATTAAAAAGATAAGAAATTGGTGTTTGTTCTTCCTTCCGGAAAAAGAAGTTGTTGAAATGGCCAAAAATGGTCTAAAGTTTGCATTAAAGGAGCGTTTGACTGGGCAAAAATTCACTAATTTATTCTCATTAACTGCTGCAACAACTTAATACAAGAATCTTTAGAAGGAAAAAGATAAGAAGCCCTATCGGGATTACAAGCACAATGTGGTAATGTATGATCCCGAAGAGGATTCGGAAGAGGATAATACTCAGGATGATGCTACCGAGATTGCGGTGGCAAAGATGACTTTGGATAGGGCATACGGCTGCCATGCTTTGAAGCCCGCTAAAAAACAAAAGATCAAATATTCCCATGTTTGAACAATGCTTCCAGATTATAAGGCTTGGTTGTGCGCAAACGTCCACTCCACATCAACCGTGCAAATTGTTGATAAACTCTCTCAGTTGGATGGAAGGAATCGAAGAACACATACTCCTTGGGATTAGGGCACAACGAGTACTCTTTCACCCCTCTCATGCCTCCGCAGCTATTGTTCCCCCCGTAGGGACCCGAGCCGCAACATGCCGATTTCCCTTCCTTGAAACCTGGAATTTAATTTCATGAGATTAACGAAAATCTAGGGAAAATTTTAATTTGTGCAAAAATAATGCAAATGACTGACCATATTTTGATGGGTATTGGATTCTATTAATCCAGGAAGTGTATAAGTCGAAGAGGGAGTACTTGAATCCCTGCAATTGAGACTCTAGCTTGGCGAGAGTCGCGGGAAGAGCTACGTTGTGAAGCTTCGTTAGCTCGATGGCTGGTCTCAAACAAGAACCATTTCCGGTTACCAATCGAACGGCCGGAAGGCACCCAACAGGTGGAACTGCCAAAAGCCCAAATTTTCTTGCACCAACTTTATATATACCCTGGAAAAAAAAAATCGAAGATCGATCCATTTGTTACAATCTACTTATAAAGATCAATTGCAACAATTGATAAAGATGTGTGATAACGTTTAATTTAATATCAAACTAAAGAAAAAGTCAAATTTATAAGAGGTTCGGAGTAGAACGTGAAAAATACATGGGCAAAAAACAAATAATGAAGTGCAACTGACCTTTAAATACCCCTTAACAAAGTACTTATTTATTATAATGAACTCATCATAGAAAATGAAAATTTTTATTAAGTGTCTTGAGTGTGAAAGCATGTTCGCTTCATATGACTCAAATAATAATAAAATATTTTGACTACAGAACCAACATGAAAATCACTTTAATATTTCAAAAGATCATAGATATATATTTTAATAAGGAATTATTGGTTAGCATCAAACGAAAAGTCAGGGAGCGACAGAACCATAAAGAAGAAAATGCGTTGGTCAACAAAATCCTCAAACACCGACCAAAAAAAAAAAAAAAGAAAAACAAAATCCTCAAACCGACCAAAAAAAACAAAATCCTCCCAATAATTGCAACCCTATTGACTTGTTTTTATGGATTTAATAGTGCTGTACTGCTCCGCAATTGAAGGGAAATTATGGATATGGCTTACCTCAAGGAAAGTGCTAATGTTGCCAACCACCTTCCCTACGTAATCCTCCATGGAAATGGACTGAAACAGAGCTGGATTGTTGAGAACCGGGTAAATGTAATCGTTGGCTCCGATGCTGACCATGTAAACGCCCTCCGAAACCATTCTCTTTGCCTTCTCGTTCCCCAGCTTCTTCTTCAGATCCTTCACCAGTTTCTCGAACTGCTTGAGTTGAGTCCCCAGATCCACCACCTAAAGAAGCAAAACTAAGTAAGACAACCCGGAAGTGGAACATAAAAAAACATCTAAGCAAAGACAAGGAAAGAGACTCGTCATACATATCCTTGGTGAGTTTCGGGTAAAGCGCCAGCTCCACCAGATGCGAAATTCGCCCCTCCCACAAATTCGCCGTTCTTTTGCTGGAGATATGATGGGATTGGTGGTAGCTTTGCATATTCAGCTGAATCGCCCAAAAAGATTTTGAGTGTACAATCAATCAATTATATGGGGGGAGACTAAAGCATGGAGAAGTTATACCGATAAAATCAGCCATAAGACGACCGTTAGTGAATCTGCCAGTCGGATAGTGGAAGAAAGTCTCGCCATAAGGAGGGTAGTTTGCCCTGTAAGACGCAGTAGTGTTTATGTAGTTGTTGGTCCCAGCGTCGTTGAGTGAGTCGCCGAAGATGAACAGAGCGACATCATGTCGTGGTTGATCGATGTCGCAGCGAGCCAAGAGGAGAATGCTGGCGAACACGGCGACGAAAAGGAAGTGGAGATCCGGAGCCGACATGGCGAACTTGGGTCGGATGATGCGGCGTCTCTTGGGATATTGTACCGATGCTTGGGTGACTTAAATAGGTAACTTGGGAAGAGGAAGGCTCCTGGTAGCTCTTCCCTCTTCTGGCCAAACATATGACGTCATAAATTGGCAGGGTAAAAACTTTCTGGGGCTGTTTGCTTGCCAAATTTGCATTCTGACTTTCGCTACACATTTATAGTAGGTGAGGAACGTTTGAACAACTCCTTGTTCCGTACTTCATTTTTTTTTTTCGATTTTGCGGTCCACCGGCAATTTCAGCACATTTATGCAGAAATTTCGGTCGAAGCAACTCATTACCAATTTATAAATTATAATCTTTTCAATTTTTTGCGACCCCATATTACCTGGAGCTCTTCACAGAAATTCCGGAATAATTATGAGTTTCCTTTTTCCTTGCACAAATAATCGAGTAATCGACTTTTATGCAATTATATATGGTGACTTAAATAAATTAAATTAATTAATCGCTATCAGTATGTCATGTTTAATTTACTAATTAAGGACTTCTCTAGTTATTGAGCACGTCAGGGTGCTTTCACTGAACTCCACTTCCACCGCTTCCACGTTTTTGCGCTAGTTGTTCCTTCGTGAAAAAACAAAGAAGGGGTCTTATTCTCTAAGCACTCGCATTTTTTTACTCATCCACGTAAAAAATCTGATCCAAGTGGTAGTAACTAATGAAAAAAAGTGCTCAACAAAAAAGCTAATAATAAATGGTAAGAAAAATACCACAAATAATCCAAAAAAAAAAAAAAAAAAATGCTCGAAACACCTCAAGCTTTTTTTTTTTTTTTTTTGGAGTAGCTAAAACCCCTAAACTTGTATCAATATGATAAACATTCTGTCCACCACAAAAAATCATAAGTTTTGCCTAATGTGACACTAAAAATGTTTTTTAGTCCAAGCTTCTTCTTCTTCATCTTCTTTTTTCCACATCTTCAAGCTTAGTACAAGTCTTGACAAATGCATCATTTGTTTATCACAAAAAAATGGTACACACTTTGGTCACGGTGATACCAATAGCCCAAAATATTTTTTGGGTCACCAAATCCTAAACTTATATCAGTGACAAAGAGTAAAATGTTCCATCACCTATTCCGTCCAAGGGGACCGTTTAATATATGATGCAATGGCTTGCATAAGCAAAAGTAGGAAAATCGTTCTCACTTCAAGCAAATAGCATGCAAGTACTTTTGTCACGTCAGTCTAAGTTTGGAGGTTTTGGTGTTAGAAAAAAAAAATTTGATTATCAATATCATAATGGGCATGATTTAGAGTCTTCGGTGTTGTGGCAACATAATTTATAGTTTTTAGCATCATTAACCCTAAAAAGTATCATGCGTAATGTCTCACTAATTTCTTCATATGTAATTCGGTCAAGATTAACCATAGAAAATTAATCATGAATGGGTGATGTCTGCCTAAGAAGAAGAAGAATTCAGAATAATCATAGAAAATCAATGCCGTTTGGCATGTGAAAAACGATGAGTGGAGATGTGTTGCTGATTATTGGATGCCCGATGGCTATATAGGAAATAATTAGCATCTTAATAATTAGCTAATACTTATTTCGATATGTCTTCTATTACTTGTCCAGGTTTCGTCCTTTTTAAGTTAGCGAGTGTGTCGTGATTTTCTAGATATGCTTTTGCACGCTACTTTTTTTACACAATCGCGATAGTCCGGAATGTTGGTTTCATTTTCTAGATATGCGGGTGATTGCTCAAGTTTGCATATCGAGACATTAGTGTCTTCTAATTGGGAGTTTCGAGCAATGAAAGTTAAAAGGAAAATGACAATAATACGTTTACAGACATTATGAATTTATAAACATTATAAAAAACGAGCAAATAGATGTCCTCATAACTAGTCATTTCATATGTAAAATTGATTTGTCATTTTCTTTTCAGTTTTTCACCACCCCATATTGCCACGAGGTACTCACAGAATTCTTTCTCTAGCACAAAGACATCAAGTAATCGAGTTTTATGTAATTAAATACAATGATTGAAATTAATTAATCAATATCATGCTTAACTTACTAGTTAAGGACTTTTCAATTATTGAGCACAATATGACAAAAAAAAATGGGGATAAGTGTATTAGAAGTTTGAAAACTTGTCACGAAAATGTAATTAAATTCTAAAATTCTCAAAAAATGCAATCAAATCCTACAACTTTCAAAAAGTGTTATCACATGAGGGACCTAATTTGATCAATTTGACAATTTTTAAGACTTGATTGCACTTTTTGAAAGTTTTAAGATTCAATTGCTTTTTCTTAACAAGTTTTAAGATTTAATTGCACTTTTTAAAATTTTTAAGACTAAATTACA
This sequence comes from Eucalyptus marginata, assembly GCA_014182565.1. Classification (NCBI taxonomy): domain Eukaryota; kingdom Viridiplantae; phylum Streptophyta; class Magnoliopsida; order Myrtales; family Myrtaceae; genus Eucalyptus; species Eucalyptus marginata. The sequence goes on from CM024593.1 coordinate 31,422,911, forward strand.
CTTTATTGACAAATTTTAGAATTTTTAATACACTTATTCTAAAAAAAAATTTATTGAGCACGTGGAAGTGCTTTCACTAAATTCCCTTCCACGTTTTTGCGCTGGGCGTTCCTTCATGAACAAGCGAAAAAGGGGTCTTATTATCTAAGCACTTGCATTTTTTTAATCATTCACGTTGACAATCTAATCCATGTGGCAGTAACTGATAACAAAAAAGTGCTCAACATAAAAAAGCTAATAATAAATGGTAGGAAAATACCACAAATAACCCTGAATAATGCTTCCGACGAAAAAAAAAACAATGCCCGAAGCACCTCGTATTTTTTTCCTCCCAAACCTCTAAATTTGTACTGGTATGACACAAATACATTATATCAACCACAAAAAGATTTAAGTTTTGTCCAACGTGACATCAATAGCCTAAGCTCTTTGTTTTTTTGCTTTTCGTGTCTTCACTACCCCAACTTGTACCAATATACCATTCGTTTACTACAGAAAATGATCATAATCCCAATAGCCCCAATTGTTTTTCGGGTCACCAATATTCCAAATTTGTACTAGTGATAGAAACAAAAACATTTTATCACCCATTACGTCCAAGACGACCGTTTAAAGTCCAATGTGATAACTTGCATAAACAATAGTAGGAAAATAGAGTTTACATGGATCTCACTTCAAGCAAATAGCTTGAAAGTACTTTTGTGACACTGATGCGAATTTGAAGGTTTTGATGTTAAGAAAAAAAAATTAGATTATTTATATCATAATGGGCATAATTTATTGCTTTTCGGTGTTGCAGTGATATAGTTTAGCGTTTTTGACATTATTAACCCTAAAAAGTATCGTGCTTGATGTCTCACTAATTTCCTCACATGTAACTTTTGTCAAGATTATCTGTAGAAAATTAATAAAGGGTGAAGTCTGCCTTAGAAGAAAAAGAATTCAAAATAAACATAGAAAATCAATACTCTTTGGCATGTGAGAAACGACGAGTGGAGATGTGAAGGCGTCGACAATGATTGAGAGAAGGCTTAACTTATTCACCCAAAATTTTTTTCATAGTTCGATGGAGATATATAGAGTAAATCATTATAAGTAGACCTATTAAAATGGATCATAAACGTATTTTTCACTTACATTTGATGTGCTGAGTTGATAAGCAAGTTAGTTATATTCAGTAAATAAATCATAAATGGGTTTAGAATGATAATGCCTAAAATAATACCGATATTAAATGGGTTTACAATTTATTTAGATCCAATCCACTTCATTACTCTCTTTTCACTTTTTCTCGCCCTTATTTTCTCACGCCCGCCCACTCTATGCTTTCGTTCAAATTTTCCTAGATTGAGTTATATGTATAAGTGTTTTTAGCAATATAAATCAGGTACGGATTACTAAATTTATATTGCATGAAAATTAATACAAACAAATTATTAAAATGTGTTAATTTGGGTCGAAGCATTTTCAATTCAACCTGCCTATTTGATGATTCCAGCCATAAGTCAATTACAAAAGCAATAAATTTCTTTTCCCTTGAATCGTTTTTTGGGTTTAAAAGAGACCAAAGCCCACATGTTTTCAGACAATGGAGAAATCAGTCATCATCAATCATCGATTTGTCTATTAAGGCAAGACCAAAGGGTTAAGTCCCCATTAAAGTTTGTGAACGTGGCAGAAAGTTGAAAGCTTCGTGGCTGCTGGGGAACTTCGGATGACTTTTCCTAGTCCGACTTTACTCCACGTGTAAGAGTTGGCTGGTAGGTGAGGGGTGAATGGTCAAAGAAGAGGAGAAGACCGAGAGCCCACTCGGGAGAAAAGGTCGAAGAAAAAGGAGAGAGAGAGAGAGCAGGGGCAGAAGAACGGAGAAAGAAGAGAGAAGAAAAGAAGGGAAAGGATAAAGAAAAAAGGAGGAAGAGAAAATTTTGTTGCGCTTATGATCCGAACGCTTTGTCAAACCAACTTAACTCTCTTTTACAACGTTAGTAGGTGATTGAAGTAACTAATCGTTTATTCGAACAATTCGTTGCAAATAAGGCTTGAAATTTGGAATTATTGGAAATTTGTGCGGTGAAATCTGATTTTTGAGTCATTGAATTGCGTATTTTTATAGAAAAAGATAGTTTAGGGTGTTATGAAACTGTAAGATTTTATGAGTTTTGATTTGAGTTTACGATTTGTCCATAATAGAATTTTAACGTGAGAGTTAGGCTGCGTATTCTTTTCGCTCCTTCTCTCTCTTCTTTTTCTTTTACCTTTTCTCCGTGGGCCTCTCAGTCTTCTCTTCTTTGACCGTTTATCCTTGGCCCACCAGCCAACTCTTGCACCAAATCTGTTCAAATTCAATGACAATTAGGTATATGATTTGTCACATGTTAAAAAGAGTGCTACCGACACACACACATACACACACGTTTATAATGACAGTTAGGTATATAATTTATCCTATGTAAAAAAAAAGCTACCAACACACACATATACACACACGTTTATAATGACAGTTAGGTATATGATTTGCCATATGTTAAAAAGAGTGCTACCGACACACACACACATGTTTATTATGACAGTTAGGTATATGATTTGCCATATGTTAAAAGAGTGCTGCACACACATATATAAATACACACATACATTTATAGGGACGGTTAGGTATATAAATTGTCATATGTTAAAGAGTGCTATCAATGATTGCTTGGATGCATTTAATAAGCAATTTTTTTGTTTGAGACAATTAAATTTTCAAGGCACTAAATTGTGCTTAACACAAGAATGATCATATTTTGAGGGGAAAAAGTCACAAAAAATCATAAACTTTGTCTAGAGTGATAAATTTACCTTAAACTATTTTTTGTGACATAAAAAGTCGCAAACTTTGCCTACTATGACACATTTATCAAAAACTTCTTTCTATGATCTCAAACTTTTTATTTGTATGATATATTTACTGCAAATTTTTTCTGTGACACTAAATTTTTAAGATAAATCTATCACGCAAATACAAGTTTAGGTTTTTTTGATGTCATTAAAATTTTTTTGAGGTTTTTGATGTAACAAAAGAGAAGTTTAGAGTAAATGTATCACACTGTATAAATTTGAGGTAAATGTATTGCGTGGGTTACAAGTTTGGGGTTCTTAGTGGCTTTTACCCTATTTTGAAAATTGTATGATTTCCTAAATTGGTTGCTTAACAATTACTATTGGGTCACTCATGAAGAATCTTAATTTGAATTATTCCACTCAGGAAAAACATGATGTGATTCTAACACGAGATTCGTCACCCCGACCCCTCACCGGTTTGCTCGAAGGAACTTTTCAAGTAGCATGCTACAACTAGAGTCGATTGATTAAGTGGGAGGTACTTAGGCCCAATTTGGTTTAGCTTTCCCAAGGGGCTTCGGGGGCCCAAAGAGTGCTACCGACACACACACTAAAATATACAGAAATTTATTTTTCCACTCTATTCTATCATGGTATCAGAGTGAGGTTTTGTTTGAGAAGGTGGTTGCCATTGTCGCAGCATCTTGAAAATTCATCATCTACCACGGAGAGAAGCCACACGCGCCACCACGTCCGCCGTGCTATAGGACTACCGACGACCACCAACGCCGTCGACTACAGGTGGAACTTTCGAAGACAATTCTTTGAATTTTTAACCGAAAACCACCATAGACAAGTTCTACATTCTCATACGACTCTAGAACAGCAATGAACGTCGCCGGAAAGTGAGCCACGCGCCCTCACGCGCCGCCCAAAGCCTCTGCGCATGAGATCCACGCACCACGACACCGGAAAGTTAGCCATGCGCCCTCACGCGCTAGTCAACCCTCTGCACGCGTGAGGTACACGCGCCACAGCTCACATGTGACCTATGCGTGCGTTAGTGACATCATAGATGACGTCATCATTGCACGTGCAACGTCCATTATAAGTAGTGATGTCAGCCCACGTCACCTTGTTGCCGACAGTGTTGACCGGCGTTGACCCAACCGGTTTGCAATGTTTTCCGACCGGTTTAGCTATTTTCCGACCGGTTTTTGGGGTTTTTCGATTGGTTCGGCCATTTTCCGACCAGTTAACTCCTTTTTCTAACCAGTTCGTCCTGTTTTCGATCGGTTCTCAGGTGTTTTTGATCGGTTCAGCCAGATTCCGACCGGTTCGCCGTGTTTTCCGATCGATTCAGTCAGATTCCGACCGGTTCTTAGGGTTTTTCGACCAGTTCAACCATTTTCCGACCAGTTTGCGGCATTTTCCGGTCGGCTCAGCCAGATTCCGACTGGTTCTTAGGGTTTTCTGACCGGTTCGGCCATTTTCCGACTTGTTCTTGGCATATCCAGGCCGGTTCTTGAGGTATTTCGACATTCTTAGTATATTTTCAACCTTATTTTCTTCATATCAGCTCTACAAGTATCGGTTTTTCTCAAATTCATTAAAGAATCGATTGAGTTTACTAGTATATCGCCTATCATGGACAAGTTAGAAGTCTCAATGCCCATTCAGACCATCATAAATGGATCAAATTATATTTTATGGGCTCAAGAAATGTCCATTTTTCTAAGGGGATGTAAGCTTTGGCGTTATGTCACTGGAAGTCTTCGCGAGCCTTGTTAGGCCGTCGAAGAGGATGATGATACATTTGCTGAACGATTAGAGGAGTGGGAGAGCAAGAATCACCATATACTCACGTGGTTTCGAAATACTTCGATTCCACCTATCAAACTTTAGTTTGGTCGTCTAAATACAACAAAGGATGCCTGGGATCTTCTTGCCGGTCGTTATTCCACATCAGATATTGCTAATCAATATCAACTATTAGGGAACTTACATCGCATGCGTCAAGAGACAGGTCAATCTATTAATGAATTTTTTTCTTCAATGCATGCTATATGGGACCAGCTAGCTTTATCTGAACCAACATGGGATTCGACTATTGATGCTCGTAAGTTTGCTGAATATCGTGATCGTATGCGGGTTATGCAATTTCTGATGGCTTTAAATGATGAGTATGAACCTGTGCGAGCCTCACTTTTGCATCGGGATCCTTTACCTCATCTTGAGGTAGTTGTTTCAGAGTTATTAACTAAGGAAACTCGCCTTGCGACTTTAAAGGCACAAGGTGCTACTCCACTGGTTTCCACTCCTACAGATGCAGTGCTTGCTACTTTTAGCTCATCCTCATGGCGCAAACCTTATTGTACGCACTGTTGTCGACCTAGTCATCGTGCATCAAACCGTTATCAATTACAATCCAAGCAACCTACAGGAACAAACAACCAATCCTGTTTTAGAGGTTCAGCTGCACGCCGCCCATCCATTGTTGCTTCTATCATAGAGGATTCTTCTAACAGCTCGTCTGTCACGCTATCTTTAGATGATCTTTGATCCACAGTTCATTCCATTCTTCAAGAAACTGGTACTTCTAGTCCTTCTGCTCTGTTGGTCACTCTAGGTACTCCTGATTCATGGTTCTTTGATTCTGCGTGTTGTAATCACATGACTTCTCATTCCAATTTATTCAAGTTAAAATCATATAATTCACAAACACATATTATTCACATACCTAATAACTCTCAGATGATAGTTAGTCATACAGGGAACGTTTCAACGCCCACCTTGTCCTTACCCGATACTTGTATGGTTCCCAACCTCTCTTTAAACTTGATATATGTGGGTCAGCTATGTGAGCTTGGTTTTGATATTCATTTCTCTTCAAATGGTTGTTGTGTGTAGGATCCACGGACGGGATAGACAATTGGGACAGGCCGTAAAGTGGGATGGTTGTTTGAGCTTGTTTCCTTAAAACTTCCCAACTCCTTCACTAGTTACGCTACCACAGTTTCATCTGAAACTTGGCATTCTCGTTTAGGTCATCTTTCTTTTTCTCATCTAAGTCATTTGCTTTCAAGTGGTCATCTAGGTTCTGTTGACAATAAAACATTTGATTGTCTATCTTGTAAGTTAGGAAAACATCATGCTTTACCGTTCAATATTAGTGAATCTATCTCTTATGCTCCTTTTGATCTAATTCATTCGGATATTTGGGGACCATCTCCTACTCCCACTATGTGAGGCTCTCGTTATTTTGTGATTTTTGTTGATGACTATTCACATTATACATGGCTTTATCTCATGAAAAATCGATTTGAACTTACCCATATCTATGGCAATTTTGTTGCCATGATCAAAACACAATTTTCTCGAGATATCAAGGTTTTTCGTACTGATAATGCCATGGAATATAAGGACAGAGAGTTTCTTAAAATTCTTTCTCAAAATGGTACTATTATTTATCGTTCTTGTCCAGGAACTTCCTAACAAAATGGTCGAGTAGAGTGTAAACACAGACATATCTTAGATATCGTACGCACTCTTCTAATCTCAGCATCTTGTCCAGAACAATTTTGGGGGGAGGCCTATCATACTGCTGTCTACACTATTAATCGTATTCCGTCACCTATTATAGGTAACATTTCTCCGTATGAGCACTTGTATGATAGTATCCCTAATTATAGTCTACTTCGAGTTTTTGGTAGTGCATGTTTTGTGCATCTTCTTCCAAATGAACGCACGAAGTTAGAACCTCGTGCTCGTCTAAGTTGTTTCCTTGGCTATGGCATTGAGCATAAAAGGGTATAGATGTTGGGACCCTATATCCAATCGACTTCGTGTGTCTCGCCATGTTACCTTCTAAGAACATAAAATGTTCTCATCTTTACATTCGTTTGCATCTTCTCCCACTGTTCCAAATGTTCGTTTCTTTACAAATCCTTCTGTCGAACTGTTCCCTGAAGATGACACTCCTACATCTTCCTCTGTCGAATTTTCCTCTCCAAATCTTGATGTAGGTATATCTGGAAATCCCACTTTAGCAGCTCCTAATATGTTTGTGCCATCCGCGGATCCACCTTTGGAAGTTCCTTCTTCTATTCGTCGCTCCACCCGTGTAAGTCAACCTTCTATTCGGCTTTGTGATTTTCATTGTTATTCCACAATTGCCTCTTTTCATGAGTCTCACACATAGAGAGAAGCTCGTACTAATCCTCTTTGGCAACAAGTAATGGCAGATGAGTTGCAAGCATTAGAACACTCTCATACCTGGGATTTGGTTAATTTGCCTCCTAACAAGTCGACTATAGGTTGTAAATGGGTATACAAAATCAAAACTAAGGTAGATGGTACAATGGAAAGTTATAAAGCTTGACTAGTAGCAAAAGGCTTTACCCAGGAGTATGGCATTGGTTATGATGAGATGTTTGCTCCAGTTGCACATCTTACTTCTGTTCGTAGCCTTCTTGCTGTCACTGCTATTAAGCGATGGCCTCTATTTTAAATGGATGTAAAAAATGCATTCCTTAATGGAGATCTCACTGAAGAAGTATATATGGAGCCACCTCCTGGATATACTCATACTCTTGGTATAGTGTGTCGTCTATGTCGAGCATTATATGAACTAAAATAAGCTCCTCGTGCATGGTATTCCAAGTTTAGTTCTACTATGGAACACCTTGGATTTGTATACAGTCCCTATGATAACGCTCTATTTGTTCAACGGACATCTCGTGGGAGTATTCTGCTACTGTTATATGTGGATGACATGGTTATTATTGACGATGATCACGAAGGCATTACAAAACTACAATTGTATTTGAGTCAATAGTTTGAAATGAAAGATCTTGGACGGCTCAGTTATTTTTTAGGATTGGAGGTTGCTTCAAATTCCTCTGGCTATTATCTTTCTCAAGCGAAATATGCCACTGATCTTCTTTCTCAAGCTGGACTTACTGATAACAAGACTACTACCACTCCCATTGAAAATAATGCCAAATTTGATGAAAAAGATGGGACTCATCTTCCAAACCCTACACTTTATCGACAATTAGTTGGTAGTCTAGTTTATCTCACTGTTACCCGCCTTGACATCGCTTATGTTGTTCACATTGTGAGTCAATTCATGACTGCGCCGCGGATGACTCACTTTACTGCTGTTCTTCGGATTCTTTGCTATATTAAGGGTACCTTATTTCATGGTCTTCACTTTTCACTAACTCATCCTTAGAGTTAACAGCTTATTCTGATGTTGATTGGGCTGGTGATCCTCTTGATCGTCGCTCTACTACAGGCTATTGCTTTTTCTTAGGGAAGTCCCTTATTTCCTGGCGGAGTAAGAAACATACTACTATCGCTCAATCGATTACGGAAGCGGAATATGGTGCCCTTGTCGATACAACTTCGGAATTATTATGGTTGTGGTGGTTACTAGAAGACATGGGAGTTCGTCATAATAGTGGAACGATCATTCATTGTGATAACCGAAGTCCATCCAAATAGCTCATAATGATGTTTTTCATGAGCGTACCAAACATAATGAAATAGATTGTCATTTCATATGCTCTCATGTGCTTCATAGCGATGTTCGTCTTGTTCCCACCTCCTCAATTGATCAGACAGCTGATGTTTTCACGAAGGCACATCCACCTGGGCGTTTTAAAGATCTTTTCTCCAAACTCCAGTTGACCTCTTCTATCTCACCTTGAGTTTGGGGGGGGGATGTTAGAGATATTTATCTTAGGATGTTAGAGATATTTATTTTCCCTAATTGATTATAATTGATTTCATATCGATTATAATTGATTTGATTATGATATTGTAATATTTTATTACTTTAGATAGTTGCCTAGAACAGTCTATAAATAGGCTCTTGTATCATCAGTATTACACACACTGAAATATACAGAAATTCATTTTTCCACTCTATTCTATCATTTAGATCGCCTTCGGTCGATGCCCATCTCTTGCTCAATGAAACAACCTTGACATTTGCGTTTGTGATTTCAAAGCTAGTTTAGCCAAATCCGAAGGTGGACTCGCGTGTCGGCACGTTATTAATCGAATCTTAAGCCCTGTAGTGTGGTTTTCCCGAATTTACAGTCATAGTTTTCCTTTTCCGGTCTGTTATTTTGCTTGTTGTCGCCAATGGGTGGTCTGAAATTTTAGCTCGAAGCAGTTGACGGAGTTGACCCGGTGATGGTGATTGGGGGCTTGTTGATGATGCGGGTAGGATTCTCCGTGTGTATACAATTTGTTGTCGAAAGTTCGGGTGTTTGAAGTTGAATGGTTTAGTGTTTTGTGCGCTGGGAAAAGTTTGCAAGCGCCCTAGAGAAAGTGGGAGCTGTTGGGCAGAGGAAAGGAAAAATAACAAGAAAAGAAGAAAAAAAGGAAACAAAAGAAAGAAAACGGGCTGGGTTTTCTTCATGTAAGCTTCGGGCGCTGAGGGTGGCTAAAGGAAGGAGAAGGTGCTGGGAATAGGACAAAATTGGGAAAAGACAAAAAGAGAAAAAGAAAGAAAAATAGAATTTTTTTTTAAATTTATTAAAAAAAACTTAAATTTTTTTTTAAAAAATGGATCGGATCCGATTTTAGGTCAAGTCGACGAGTCAGATAGGGTAAACTTGGTCTGAACCCATTCCCTAATATAATAATAAATAGATTAAAAAAATTTAAAAAAAATTCAAAAATATTTAAAATATTTAAAAAAATCCAAAAATTCAAGAAAATTTTCAAAAAATTTTAACTTCTCAGAAATAGCTTAAAAAGTCTTTTCGGGAGTCTTCTCATTAAATGTGTGAAAATCCTTGATGAAAATCGTGCTCAAAATTAAACAAGCCTCTAGGGCTCTACTGTAGGATTATGATTATCATTAAAAATGAATGCCCTTGATTGTGCACTTTCATTATGTTGATTGTAGCCTTACTTTAGCTTAGTTAGAGATGGCATGCTCCCTATTTGATAATATTAAATCTTTGCTCTCCCATGCATTTTATTTAACGATTTCTTTAGTTCCTTATTGTTATTTTAATAATTGTGCACCTGCATAATTACCTCATGTGTTAGTGAATTGGTCTAAAATTAATCCAAATTGCCTAACAATTTTTTTTTAAATGAATAAGATTAAGTATCGAAAATGTACTAATTGATTAGTTAGTAATTGAATTCCCGACCCTAGATTCTTTAGTTGCGTAGATAGTGAGGTATACTTTTATACTTCACTTGGTTTCTAGTCAACCCCAATAGGCCAGTGGTGATTCATTATTATAAAATTCTTATGAACACTCCAATATCGCGCGAGGTATGGACTTAACAGAGCCCGAGCCTGATCATGAGCCTTAGGCTCATTTTTTAGACAATACCCTAAACTTAGATCACGACAATGTTGTGGCTTGGGTCCTCATCAAGGCAATTATAGCTGTCAAGGCATGAGAGGGGTGAGAGAGTATTCATTGTGCCCTAATCTTGCAGAGTACGTGCTCTTTGACTCCTACCATTTGAGCGAAAGGGCTCACCGGCAATTTGTGCGATTGATATGGAATTGAAGTTCGCCCACTACCAAGCCTTATAACCCGGAAGCATTGTTCAAACACGGAATGTTTGATTTCTTGTTTTTTGAAAGTAGTGGGCAAATAACGGGAATCAAGCTTCATCTCATTAATAAGCGAGGCACAATGTCACCGTTCGATTTTGTGACTATATTAATGCTGTAACAAAGCGACAAGAGTAATTACTAATGAATAAATTCTACAAGGTTTGATATATGCATTCTATTCCATTGCCAAACTATTTGAAAGCTCACGAAGCGTCCTACAATTCTCAAAAACCAGTTCATTTAAGGTTCTTGGTACGTGGGGATGACCTTACAAATAACACAGCGGTTGACTTCCAATTTTTGAGTTAAAAATCCTCAAAACCCTAATTCATCAAGCTAATTGAATATGGTCTTCATTGCCATAATATAACTTTGGCATTATAACACACCCTATGAGATTTTGAAAGATCATTGTTCTAAAAACTTAAACTATTAGACGAATACATGATTCGATATCTAAATGATCAAGCATTCTCATTGTGCCTCGTGAGATTTTATGGGATCACTATCAACTGTTTTGAAAGTTTAAACTTTTAGATAAGAATGTGATTAAATATTTAAATATTCTAACACATCTAATTGTCCAACTTTGGTGGACAAGAGTTTGAGGAGAAAATGGAAGGAAGGTGAATTCAAAGAGAGACTAAGGGTGTGTTTGTTTTGCGAAAAACAATTTCTGCGAAAACGTTTTTCTCATTTTCCAACGTTTGGTTCAATTAGGAAAATGAGTCAACGGAAAATGTTTTCCAAAGGAAAACATTTTCCTTCCAAAACTTAAATTCAGGAAAATGATTTCCCCTTTGAAAGAATCGGAAAACGTTTTTCAAAATGTTTTAAGGTCCTTGCTTAATGAAAAATTTATTATTAAAAAGAATTTCTAATTAAAAATTTTGAATTTGTTATTATTATATATTTTCTTTTCTTTCTTCTTTCTTTCTTTTTTTTTTCTTTTTTATTGTTTTCTCTTTTCTTTCTTTGCTTGTGAACGTAAACCCTAACTCCTCCTCCCCTCTCTCCTTCTCCTTCGCCCCCTCTCTTTTGTCACCGCCGCCTCCTCCAACCATAGCCCCTCCCATGCTCTCGTTGGCTTCGCTCCCTCCTCTTCCTCTTCTTTAGTGTCTTCTACACTTTCAATCATTTTTCAAATACAATCCAAACACCAAAAAATATTTTCAGTCACGTATCACCAAATAAAGGAAAACTAACCGTTTTCCCAGAAAATGATTTCTTGGAAAACATTTTCCAAAAATGTTACGTTTTTCGTGAAACAAACACACCCTAAGAAGGGAAAGCTGAAAAACTTGCAAAGAAGAAATTCTGCTCTTCATTTCCCACTTTCAACAGGATAATGTTCGTTGCTTTTAGTATACTATTAGGATTTCTAAAATGTTACAAAATTACTGTCAATTATTCGAAAAACTAGGCGCTTTTGCTCGTCTTAAGGTAGCCCATTTAAATTTAAGAGCGTAGAACTCCTATTCAATTTTAAGTATAAGTCACTTTCTAAATTTCAAGCATATAAAGATACATTTCTTATAGGGGTCATGGTCGGATCAGATTGCAATCACTATCTGGAAAGAATAATTTCTAGTAGCACTGCCTTATTTAATAGGAGAACAAATCCGCTATTAAATTAGAGGGGACTACAATGGCCAAATCCCTTATCAAAATCTCTCATGTAGAGAATCAATCTCCTATGTCCAAAAAGAGGGCATGCATGTGTTCCCCGCTTGAAGGAAATATTACAAACAAAGAAATATTTATCATCTTTCTGTGCTCGATATGATCATTATTTTAGCGAACCTAAGGGTTCGAACTCCAATTCTTATAATAAAAATTGCTCCAAACGAAAAGACAAATTGCGTTAGCAGCAAGAGTAGCTCTCAGAACACGGCGATTTGTGTAGAGAATCTTCCTTTCTTTTTAGCTTTCCCTTCCTAATGTCTCGTTAAATTCACCTTCTTTTAGTTTTCTCCTCGAACTCTAGCGTACAAAGCTGGTGTAAATATAGACCATTGGGCGTGACCAAAGTTACATTTCAGTATGCAAAATTCGCTCAGTTGACTGGTGTCAGAGAATTTCCAATCCAGAAATCAAAAGTCACCCATTTGAAATCCCATAAACTGCGTGTAATTTGCAAGGCCACATGCACATGTAAAAAAGGCTTAACGGAACCGGTATTTAAAACTTGCATCATGTCCTCTTGATTTCTAAATATTTTGGCAATGGAATAGGCCATTGATATGATATATGCTTCACTTTGAATTTCGTATAATGAAACTGCAATAATATGCCTCCTTTACTCATGAGATGAAGTTTGATTCCCATCATTCGCATTATTACAACAGTAATGCAATCACAAATTTAAACTGTGATAATATGCCTCATTCATTTATTCATGAGATGAAGCTTGATTCTCAATTGTTTGCCTCGGATGTTGAAAAAAAAAGAGATCAAATGTGCCCATGTTTGAACAATGCTTCCAGATTATAAGGCTTGGTTGTGCGCAAACGTCCACTCCACATCAACTGCGCAAATTGCTGATAAACTCTCTCAGTTGGATGGTAGGAATCGAAGAACACGTACTCCTTGGGATTAGGGCACAACGAGTACTCTCTCACCCCTCTCATGCCTCCGCAGCTATAGTTCCCCCCGTAGGGACCCGAGCCGCAACACGTCGATTTCCCTTCCTTGAAACCTGGAATTTAATTTCATGAGATTAACGAAAATCTAGGGAAAATTTTAATTTGTGCAAAAATAATGCAAATGACTGACCATATTTTGATGGGTATTGGATTCTTTTAATCAAGGAAGTGTATAAGTCGAAGAGGGAGTACTTGAATCCCTGCAATTGAGCCTCTAGCTTGACGAGAGTCGCGGGAAGAGCTACGTTGTGAAGCTTCGTTAGCTCGATGGCTGGTCTCAAACAAGAACCATTTCCGGTTACCAATCGAACGGCCGGGAGGCACCCAACAGGTGGAACTGCCAAAAACCCAAATTTTCTTGCTCCAACTTTATATATACCCTAGGAAAAAAAAAATCAAAGATCGATCCATTTATTGCAATCCACTTATAAATATCAATTGCGACAATTAATAAAGATGTGTGATAACGTTTAATTTAATATCAAACTAAAGAAAAAGTCAAATTTATAAGAGGTTCGAGAATAGAACGCGGAAAATACATGGGCAAAAAACAAATAATGAAGTGCAACTGACCTTTAAATACCCGTTAACAAAGTACTTATTTATTATAATGAACTCATCATAGAAAATTAAAACTTTTATTAAGGCACTGTTTGGTAACCATCTAAATAGTACCTAATTCTGATTTTTTTGTTCTCAGAATCAGTTTGAAAATAGAATCACGTTTGGTAAAATTTTTGTTCCCGAGAACAGTTTTGGACAATAATTGAGAATAAAAAAAAAATATGATTCTTGTTCCGGGAACAAAACTGAGAATCAAAATTCTTCTTCTTCTCTATTTTCTTCTTCATCGAACCGCCATCCCGCGATCGCCACCCGCCGCCGCCTACTGCCGTCGTCCGTCGCCGCCGTCCGCCGGCAACCGGTCCGGCGAGCTCGCCAAGCCAAGGCGAGGTCCGGCGAGCTCGCCGGTGGCTGGGCGAGCCTCGCAACGCTTGCCTAGCCCCACCGGTGGCCGGGAGACCTTGTCCCACCCCGGCGAGGCTCGCATGGCCACCGGCGAGGCTCGCCTAGTAGCCCGGCAAGGTTCGGCCGACAAGGGCCGGCTTGGCCAAGGGTCGGCGGCACTGGGGTGAGGTCATTGGCCCTCGTCTAGAATAAGAAGAATAGGAGAAAAAAAAAAAAAAAAAAAAAAAAAAAGGTAAAAAAAAAAAAAAAAAAAAAAAAAGGAAAAAAAGGAAAAAAAGGAAAAAAAGAAAAGAAAAATTATAAAAATTAAAAGAAATTGATTTGGAACAAAATTAATGAGCACGGTACCAAACGCAATTTTATTCCGAATCGAAATTTTGTACGGTTACCAAATGCATTCTTTTATTCCGAATCAGTTCCCGGGAACATAATAAAAAAAAATCATTTATAATCAGAATTTGTTCCCGAGAACGTAATTGTTACCAAACGCACCATAAGTGTCTTGAGTTTGAAAGCGTGTTAAGAAAATATGTTGACTATAGAACCAACATGAAAATCGCTTCAATATCTCAAAAGATCATAGATATATATATTTTTAATAAGGAATTATTCGTTAGCATCAAACAAAAAGTCAGGGAGCGAGAGAACTATAAAGAAGGAAATGCGTTGGTCAACAAAATCCTCAAACCGACCAAAAAAAAAACAAAAACAAAATCCTCCCAATAATTGCAACCCTATTGACTTGCTTATATGGATTTAATAGTGCTGTACTGTTCCGCAATTGAAGGGAAATTATGGATATGGCTTACCTCAAGGAAAGTGCTAATGTTGCCAACCACCATCCCCACGTAATGCTCCATGGAAATGGACTGAAACAGAGCTGGCTTGTTGACAACCGGGTACAAGTAATCGTTGGCTCCGATGCTGACCATGTAAACGCCCCCCGAAACCATTCTCTCCGCCTTCTCGTCCCCCAGCTTTTTCCTCAGATCCTTCACCAGTTCCTCGAACTGCTTGAGCTGAGTCCCGAGATCCACCACCTAAAGAAGCAAAACTAAGGAAGATGACCCGGAAGTGGAACATAAAAAAACATCTAAGCAAAGACAAGGAAAGAGACTCGTCATACATATCCTTGGTGAGTTTCGGGTAAAGCGCCAGCTCCACCGGACGCAAAATTCGCCCCTCCCACAAATTCGTTGTTCTTTTGCTGGAGATATGATGGGATCGGTGGTAGCTTCGCATATTCAGCTGAATCGCCCAAAAAGATTTTGAGTGTGCAATCAATCATTTATGGGGAAAAAAAGGGCTAGAGCATGGGAAAGTTATACCAATAAAATCAGCCATAAGACGACCGTTAGTGAATCTGCCAGTGGGATAGTGGAAGAAAGTCTCGCCATAAGGAGGGAAGTTTGCCCTGTAAGACGCAGTAGTGTTTATGTAGTTGTTGGTTCCAGCGTCGTTGAGTGAGTCGCCGAAGATGAACAGAGCGACATCATGTTGTAGTCGATCGATGTCGCAGCGAGCCAAGAGGAGAATGCCGGCGAACACGGCGACGAAAAGGACGTGGAGATCCGGAGCCGACATGGCGAACTTGGGTCGGACGATGCGGCGTCTCTTGGGATTTTGTACCTATGCTTGGTTGACTTAAATAGGTAACTTGGGAAGAGGAAGGCTCCTGATAGCTCTGCCCTCTTCTGGCCAAACATATGACGTCATAAATTGGCAGGGTCAACTTTCTGGGGCTGTTTGCTTGCCAAATTTGCATTCTGACTTTTTTAATTATTGAGCACGTCAGGGTGCTTTCACTGAACTCCACTTCCACCGCTTCCACGTTTTTGCGCTGGCTGTTCCTTCGTGAAAAAGTGAAGAAGGGTCTTAGGGTGTGTTTGGGAAGACTTTTGGGGAAAATTTTTAGGAAAATGCGTTAAAGGTATTTTTCAAAATGCAAACTGTGTTTGGTAAATTATACTTTGAAAGCCCATTTGAAGTATTTTTGAGCAAAATGGTGTTTGGGGGAATTACATTTACAAAGGACTTTGGTGATAAAAAAAAAATTATCAAAAGAAAAATAAAAAAAATTGACCGGCAAGGGCAGGTGGCCGTCGGCGAGGCAGGTGGCCACCGCCGGCCTTAGGCAGCCCCTAGAGACGATCGGCGAGGGCCGCCTGGGGTCGGGCGACCTCCGGCGAGGGTTTCCTGGGGTCGTGTGACCCCCGGCAGCCCTTCACGAGGTCGGCCGACCCAGATCTGGGTCCACCAAAGGTCGTGCGACCTCGCGACAACCGGCGTGACCCAGATCTGGTCATCGGAGGTCGCGCGACCTCGCGGCGATCGGCGCGACCCAGATGTGGTTGCCGAAGGTCGCGTGACCTCGCGGCGACCAGATCTAGGTCGCGCGACCTCACCGCGACAAGATCTGGTCGTCGGAGGTCGTGCAACCTCGCTGCGACCAGATCTGGTCGTCGGAGGTCACGCGACCTCGCAGTGACCAAATCTGGATCACGCCGGTCGCCGCGAGGTCGCGGGACCTCCGGCGACCCAAATCTAGGTCGCACTTGGGGTCGCACGACGCTACTCGCGGGCGGTCGCCGCGACTCGCCGGGGTCGCGCAACTTGCCGGTGACGGTCGCCGTGACCTCGCCGACCTTAGCTGTGACCTCATCGGCGAGCTCTCTGATGGGCGGCGTGGCTGGAGAAGGAAGATGAACAGTAGCCTTTAGCCCCCCAAAGCCCCTTGGGGCTTTTAAAGCTAGCATCCCCCAAAGCCCCTTGGAAAGCAGTTCCTAAACGCAGCCTTATTCTCTAAGCATTTGCATTTTTTAATCATCCACATAAAAAATCTGATCCAAGTGGCAGTAACTAATGACAAAAAAGTGCTCAACAAAAAAAGCTAATAATAATTGGTAGGAAAAATACCACAAATAATCCAAAAAAACACTCGAAACACCTCAAGCTTTTTTTTTTTTTTTTTTTGGAGTAGCTAAAACCCTTAAACTTGTATCAATATGATAAACATTCCGTCCATCACAAAAAATCATAAGTTTTGCCTAACGTGACACCAATAGTCCAAGCTGCTTCTTCTTCTTCTTCTTCTTCTTCTTCTTCTTCTTCTTCTTTCCACATCTTCAAGCTTAGTACAAGTCTAGAGAAATGCATCATTTGTTTATCACAAAAAAAATGGTACACACTTTGGTCAATGTGATACCAATAGCCCAAAATGTTTTTTGGGTCACCAAATCCTAAACTTATATTAGTGACAAGAGTTAAAATGTTCCATCACCTATTCCGTCCAAGGGGACCGTTTAATATATAATGCAATGGCTTGCATAAGCAAAAGTAGGAAAATGGATCTCACTTCAAGCAAATAGCATGAAAATACTTTTGTCACATTGGTCTGAGTTTGGAGGTTTTGGTGCTAGAAAATAAAAATTTGATGATCAATATCATAACGGGCATGATTTAGAGTCTTTTGGTGTCGTGGCAACATATTATAGTTTTTAGCATTATTAACCCTAAAAAGTATCGTGCGTAATGTCTCACTAATTTCTTCCTATGTAATTCAGTCAAGATTAAATGTGGAAAATTAATAATGAATGGATGAAGTCTGCCTTAGAAGAAGAAGAATTGAAAATAATCATAGAAAATCAATGCCGTTTGGCATGTGAAAAACGATGAGTGGAGATGTGTTGCTGATTATTGGATGCCCGATGGCTATATAGGGAATAATTAGCATCTTAGTAATTAGCTAATATTTATTTCGATATGTCTTCTATTACTTGTCCAGGTTTTGTCCTTTTTAAGTTAGCGAGTGTATTGTGATTTTCTAGATATGCTTTTGCACGCTACTTTGTTTACACAATCGCGATAGTTTGGAATGTTGGTTTCATTTTCTAGATACACGGGTGATTGCTCAATTTTTCCTATCAAGACATTAGTGTCTTCTAATCAGGAGTTTGAAGCAATGAAAGTTAAAAGGAAAATGACAATAATACATTTACAGACATTATGAATTTATAAACATTATGAAAAACAAGCAAATAGATGTCCTCATAAATAGTCAATTCATACATAAAATTGATTTGCATTTTCTTTTCAATTTTTCACAACCCCATATTCCCGGGGGGGGTATTCACAGAATTCTTGAGTAATTGTGAGTTCTCTAGCACAAAGACATCTAGTAATCGAGTTTTATGTAATTAAATACAATGATTGAAATAAATTAATTAATATCATGCTTAATTTACTAGTTAAGGACTTTTTAATTATTGAGCACGATATGACAAAAAAAATAGGAATAAGTGTATTAGAAGTTTGAAAATTTATCACGAAAATACAATTGAGTTCTAAAACTCTCAAAAAGTACAATCAAATTTTACAACTTTCAAAAAGTGTTATCAAATGAGGGACATGATTTAATCAATTTGACAACTTTTAGGACTTGATTGCACTTTTTGAAAGTTTTAGGATTCAATTGCTCTTTCTTAACAAGTTTTAGGATTTAATTGCACTTTTTAAAATTTTTTATGACTAAATTACACATTATTGACAAATTTTAGGATTTTCAATATACTTATTCAATGCTTTCACTAAATTCCACTTCCACGTTTTTGCGCTGGGCGTTCCTTCATGAACAAGCCAAAAAGGGGTCTTATTCTCTAGGCACTTGCATTTTTTTTTAATCATCCACGTTGACAATCTAATCCAAGTGGCAGTAACTGATGACAAAAAAGTGCTCAACATAAAAAAAGCTAATCATAAATGGTAGGAAAATACCACAAATAACCCTGAATAATGCTTCCGACGGGAAAAAAAAATCAATGCCCGAAGCACCTCATATTTTTTTCCTCCCAAACCCGTAAATTTGTACTGGTATGGCACAAATACATTATATCAACCACAAAAAGATTTAGGTTTTGTCCAACGTGACATCAATAGCCTAAGCTCTTTTTTTTTTTTTCCTTTTCGTGTCTTTAGTACCCCAACTCGTATCAATATACCATTCGTTTACTATAGAAAATCATCATAATCCCAATAGCCCCAATTGTTTTTCGGGTCACCAATAATCCAAATTTATACTAGTGATAGAAACAAAAACATTTTATCACCCATTACATCCACGATGACTCTTTAAAGTCTGATGTGATAACTTGCATAAACAATAGTAGGAAAACCGAGTTTACGCAGATCTCACTTCAAGCAAATAGCTTGAAAGTACTTTTGTCATTCTGATGCGAATTTGAAGGTTTTGATGTTAGAAAAAAAATTAGATTATTATATCATAATGGGCATAATTTATAGCTTTTCGGTGTTGCAATGATATAGTTTAGCGTTTTTGACATTATTAACCCTAAAAAGTATCGTGCTTTATGTCTCACTAATTTCCTCACATGTAACTTCAATCAAGATTATCCATAGAAAATTAATAAAGGGTGAAGTATGCCTTAGAAGAAGAAGAATTCAAAATAAACATAGAAAACCAATACTCTTTGGCATGTGAGAAATGACGAGTGGAGATGTGAAGGCGTCGATGATGATTGAGAGAGAGCTTAACTTATTCACCCAAAAGTCTTTTCATAGTTTGATGGAGATATACAGAGTAAATCATTACAAGTAGACCTATTAAAATGGGTCATAAACGTATTTTTTCACTTATATTTGATGTGTTGAGTTGATAAGCAAGTTAGTTATATTCAGTAAATTAATCATGAATGGGTTTAGAATGACAATGCCTAAAATAATACGGATGTTAAATGGGTTCACAACTTATTTAGATTCAATCCACTTCATTACTCTCTTTTCACTTTTTCTCGCTCTTACTTTCTTGCACCCGCTCACTCTATGCTTTTGTTCAAATTCTTTTTCTCGCTCTTACTTTCTTGCACCCACTCACTCTATGCTTTTGTTCAGATTTTCCTAGATTGGGTTATATGTAGAAGTGTTTTTAGCAATATGAATCAGGTACGGGTTACGAAATTTGTATTGCATGAAAATTAGTAAAAAGAAAGAGTTAAAATGTGTTAATTTGGGTCGAAGCATTTTCAATTCAACCCGCCTATTTGACGAGGCCAGCCACAAGTCAATTACAAAAGCAATTAATTTCTTTTGCCTCGAATTGTTTTTGGGGTTTAAAAGAGACCAAAGCCCACATGTTTTCAGACAACGGAGAAATCAGTCATCGTAAATCATCAATTTGTCTATTAAGGCGAGCGAAAAGGGTTAAGTCCCCATTGAAGTTTGTGAACGTGGCAGAAAGTGAAAGCTTCGTGGTTGCTAGGGAACTTCGGATGACTTTTCCTAGTCCGACTTTACTCCACGTGTAAGAGTTGGCTGGTAGGCCAGGGGTGAATGGTCAAAGAAGAGGAGAAGACCGAGAGCCCACGGAGAAAAGGCGGAAGAAAAAGAAGAGAGAGAGAGAGAGCAGGGCAGAAGGAAGGGGAAAGAAAAAGAAAAGAAAAGAAAGGAAAGGAGAAAGAAGAGAGGAGGAAGAAAAATTTTGTCGCGCTTATTATCTGAATGTTTTGCTAAGCCAACTTAACTCCCTTTTACAACGTCAGTAAGTGATCGAAGTATCTAATCGTCTATTCAAATAAATCGTCGCAATTAGAATTTGAAATTTGGAATTATTGAAAATTTCTGTGGCGAAATTTGATTTTTGAGTCGTCGAGTTATGTATTTTTATATAAAATGATAATTTATGGTGTTATAAAACTATAAGATTTTATAGATCTTGATTTGAACTTACGATTTGCCCAGAATAGAATTTTAATATAAGAGTTGGCCGGTGAGTTGCGTATTCTTTTCTTTTCTTTTCTCTCTTTCTCTTCTTTGACCGTTTATCCTTGGCCCACCGACCAACTCTTGCACCATATCTGTTCAAATTCAATGTGTATACACACGTTTATAATGACAGTTAGGTATTTGATTTGCCATATGTTAAAAAGAGTGCTACACACACATATACACACACATTTTTATAATGACAATTAGGTATATGATTTGCCATATGATAAAAGAGTGCTACACACACACACATATAAATACACACATACATTTATAATGACAGTTAGGTCTATAAATTGTCATATGTTAAAGAGTGCTATCAATGATTGCTTGGATGCATTTAATAAGAAAATTTTTTGTTTGGGACAATTAAATTTTCAAGGCACTAAATTGTGCTTAACACAAGAATGATCAATATTTTGAAGGGAAAAAGTCACAAAAAATCCTAAACTTTGCCTAGAGTGATAAATTTACCTTAAACTATTTTTTGTGACATAAAAAGCTGCAAAATTTGCCCACTATGACACATTTATCACAAACTTCTTTATGTGACCTAAAAATCTTAAACTTTTATTTGTATGATATATTTACCGTAATATTTTTCCATGACACTAAATTTTTAGGATAAATATGTTCCATGGATATAAGTTTGGAGTTTTTTGATGTCACTGAAAAAAGTTTGAGATTTTTGATATAACAAAAGAGAAGTTTAGGGTAAATGTGTCACACTGTATAAATTTGAGGTAAATATATCACATGAGTACAAGTTTGAGGTTCTTAGTGGCCCTATTTTGAAAATTGTATGATTTCCTAAATTGGTTGCTTAACAATTGCTATTGGGTCAGTCATGAAGAGAAAATCTTAATTTGAATTATTCCACTTAGGAAAAACACGATGTGATTCTAACGCGAGATTCGTCACCCCGACCCCTCACCTGTGTGCTTGAAGGAACTTTTCAAGTAGCATGCTACAACTGGAGTCGATTGATTAAGTGGGAGGTACTTAGTACAGGACCAAAAGTCCTTATTCATAATCTGCTTGAAATCAAAAACTTTTCTACATAACATGGGATTGGTATGAATTGGGTCGGGTATGGCAAAATTGGCGATTTGGGTCCATACTAGAAATCACTTCCTTAGGTTCATTTGTTCTGCCCTTTGAGCCAATCGAGCCTAGTCGGGGCCTGCTCCACCTACGGCTCGCGTACATACAAGGGGTGAACCCTAAACATGAGGTTCGCCCGTTGAATTCATGTGGATCGAAATGCCCTACTCCATCCAACCCACAACAACTCTACGTCCCAATCATAGATGTTTTCAATAAATTGGGTCACCTTTGACGTATAATAGCAGTGGGAAAACCATAAATGGGGGATGGAGAGGGGATGGAGAGGGGATGGTGGTAATTAATTTCACGGGATAAGGGTGTGGAACATGGGGTCACCTTTGATGAATAATAGAAAGTGGGAAAAACCATAAATGGGCGATGGAGGGGGAATGGTGGTAATTAATTTCAGGGGATAAGGGTGTGGAGCATGGGGTCACCTTTCATGAATAGTAGGAAGTAGGAAAAGCCATAAATGGGCAATGGAGGGGAGGGACGGTTGTAATTAATATCACGAGATAATGGTGTAGAGCACACCAGATGGAAATTTCAATGACCTTTGGCTTTGCCATCATCGTCATCCTCATCATCATCCTCATCCTCATCCTCATCTTTGTCATCGTCGTCTATCTATCGAATTTTGGATGTGTGAATGTTGTCGTGATCGTGATAGAAAGAGACCAAAAAAAGGTCTTGGTGTCTCTCGCCGCTCTTGCAAGTGGCCAGTTTAATGCCCTGCTATGTCAAACTCAATCCCCCCATGCCCATTTTTTTAGCTGTATTCGAGCCACGGTCACTCGCTCTACTTTCAAGGAGAAGCGACTTCGCTCGCCTAAGCATCAGCGACTATCTTTAATCGAGGTGAAAATGACACAAATGGTCGTTGAAGTTTGATCAAATGCACAATCTTATTCATGAATTTTTAATCTATTCAGTAAGGGTCCCCAATTTGGGCTAATATATGATATCGTTTCTGAACCTTTAATTTGTTCAATATTATCCATAGAATTTATCTCAATATTTGACATTGTTGACACCTAAATTTTGTCATTTTTAAGGACTTAATTACATAGAAAATTAGATATTAATCTCTAAAAAAGAGAGTAAAAAGTAAAGTAAATAATTTTCACTAAAATGCATCGGGTTCTCATTAAATCATATAGGCATTAGGAACATTTGCATTACTAGTATTAAAATTAAAGTCAAAATTTGAAATTTTTAAAATGTTATTATTATAATAACAATTAAAAAGAAAAAAGAAAAAAGAGAGAAAAGCGAGATCGGGCCGGGGGCGGCCCGGTCTCTTCCTTTTTTTTTCCTTCTTCTCTCATGCTTGGGCTTGGCCCAGCCCATTCTTTTTCTTTCTTTCTTTTCAGCCCAAGCCGACCTCTCCTTCCCCCCTCCCTCAAGCTCTCACGCGTTCTGCAAAAAAAGAGAGAGAGGACCAAGGAGAGAGGCAGGGGGGACAGGCGCGAGCGTCGCACCGGAGTTGGTGGTCGGGGGCAGACCGGTGGCGACATCTGACGTGGCAGGAGGCCATCCGCATCGGCGCTTAAAAGCGAGAGACGAGCGAATGAGAAAGGAGGGTCTTAGGCGAGAGTCCGAGAGAGAGAGGGGGGCTGGTTCTTTTCTTCGGTTGAGAGCTGCTCGAGAGAGAATCCTAGAGAGAGCTTGAGGGAGAGACCGAGATTGAGACCGAGAGAGAGTTTTTGGGCTTGGGGAGCTTGAGATTGAGAGGAGGGCGAGAGCGAATGCAGAAGGAGAGGTCCATGCGCCTGAGAGAGAGTGAGGGAACCTCGGCCAACGCCTCGGCCGCGCCGCCGTGTCCAACAACCTCCCTCGGCAACGTCCTCAAGCCGCACAGGTAAGCTCGACTCTACTCTTGCCTTATTTTAGGCACGCCAGGCCGGAGCCCGTGGCCGTCTGGCTCGCGCAAGATCCGGCCCGCATCTCCCCGCGTTTTGCTTCGAGTGTTGAGGCCATCGGTGTTGGTTCGAGTCCCGCTTTTGGGTTAGGAACCCCTCGTTTCCGCAGCGCACCCCGTCTGTTCGACGTAATGCCTAAACTAGATTTGCATTGGTTTTCTCGGTTCGTCTAATCTGGACACTTGCGAATTGAGAGACACGTTTCTTTATGGAGTTTCATCGCCGTCATTGTTCTGGGTGTCACTCGTGTTCGCGTCTTTGCTTCAGCTTCATCTAACTCGTACTACGTTCGTTGGGGGCCGGATGGGATGACTCATGGCCGGTGTTGATGTGGTCATAATTTTTTACTTTTAGTCCATTCAGTCTGTGTTTGCTTACCTGAGATTTGAGTTTGCGGCTATACATTTGTTGTTGTTTAAAGATCGAATGTGTCACTTTGTAGATCCATGAGCATTCTCCTTTTATTGGGAAAGAGCGTGTGCAAATATTCATGAGAGGAGAAGTTGGCATTGAAGTGGCCGTGAGTTGTGAGCAATGGGCTTGGTAGGTTTAATGAGATTTGGGTTTTTGGTTGATCGAGAGAGCTTAGGTTGGTTCGGGCTCAAATAGATTCTAGGCCTTAGTTTTAGGCATGGAGGAACCTCAGCATTCTGCTGTTTAACTGAGAGAGAGCGAGCCTTGAGTGAGAGGGAGGGACATCCGAGAGTGAGCCTGAGGTAGAGAGGAATTTAAGGGAGAGGAACATTAGCTCCACACGCCCGATGAAGCCCTTTCTTCCTGACTGGCTGAACGACTGCAACTAGCAATGCCACATCCATGAGGTAAGCCTGTGTCCCTCGTTTGCCCACCTTGATCGAACCATCAGAGCAAGACTTGCTGACCCGGACTTGCTCATGCCTTCCTCTGTTTATCCAAAGTGTTGTTGGCTGATTGGGGTTGGTTTTGGTTTAAGTTGGTGTCCCGAACACTTTTTTAGATCACCTTCAGTCGACGCCCATCTCTTGCTCAATGAAACAACCCTGACATGCGTTTGTGATTTCAAAGCTAGTTTAGCCAAATCCAAAGGTGTACTCGCGTTTTGGCACGTTATTAATCGAATCGTTAGCCCTGGAGTGTGGTTTTCCCGAATTTACAGTCATAGTTTTCCTTTTCCAGTCTGTCATTTTGCTTGTTGTCGCCAATGGGCGGTCTGAAATGTTAGCTTGAAGCAGTCGACGGAGTTGACCCGGTGATGGTGATTGGGGGTTGTTGATGGGGCCAATTCCATAAAAAAAACGAACTTTAGGTATTGTCCCAAATCTGGCCTGAATTTTATTTTGTCTAAAAAAAAACCACAAACTTTAGGTGCTGTCCCAAATTTGGTCTGAACTTTATTTTGTCTAAAAAAAAAACACGAACATTAGGTATTGTCTCAAATCTGGCCCGAACTTTATTTTGTCTAAAAAAAAGTACAAATTTTCACTTGTGTCCCAAATTTGGCCCTCCGTTAACCCTCATTCCATAGTCATCCGATGTGGCATTTCCACGTCAGCAATAATATCCAACACAGCAAAACGATGCTGCATTTGAGTGTTTGGAGGAAGTGTTAAATTGAAGTCTACCCTCCAATGTGGTGAACTTTACAAATGATTCTCATGGGAAAAATAATTCAACAGCCTCAGTTTCAGGGGACGAGGCACATAGCTAGGGCCATTAGATCAATTAACAATTGGCAAGCTGTTTGCAATGTCAGAAGCTAGGTTGGAAGCAGAAGATTACATTGCCTTAAAGTGAGATATTAAAAGTGTGCATCTTGTAGTTAAATAGAGATGTGAAGCCTATTTGTAATAGACTTGTTTTATTTTGTCTCAAATAAAGTTTGGGCTAGATTTGGGACACAAGTGAAAGTTTGTGCTTTTTTTTTTAGACAAAATAAAGTTTAGGCTAGATTTGGGACAACACATAAAGTTCGTGCTTTTTTTTAGACAAAATAAAGTTCAGGCCAGATTTAGGACAACACCTAAAGTTCGTGTTTTTTTTTTAAGACAAAATAAAGTTCGGGTCAGATTTGGGACAACATCTAAAGTTCGTGTTTTTTTATGGAATTGGCCCGTTGTTGATGATGCGGGTAGCATTCTCCGTGTGTATACAATTTGTTATCGAAAGTTCGGGTGTTTGAAGTTGAATGGTTTAGTGTTTTGTGCGCTGGGAAAAGGTTGGAAGCGCCCTAGAGAAAGTGGGAGCTGTTGGGCAGAGGAAAGAAAAAATAACAAGAAAAGAGAATGAAAGAAAGAAAGAAAAGAAGAAAAAAAGGAAACAAAAGAAAGAAAACGGGCTGGGTTTTCTTCATGTAAGCTTCGGGCGCTGAGGGTGGCTAAAGGAAGGAGAAGGTGCTGGGAATAGGACAAAATTGGGAAAAGACAAAAAGAGAAAAAGAAAAAAAAAAGAAAATTTATTAATTTAAAAAACGTAATTTTTTTTTTAAATGGATCGGATCCGATTTTAGGTCAAGTCGACGAGTCATATAGGGTAAACCCGGTCTGAACCCATTCCCTAAATATAATAATAAATAGATAAAATTTTTAAAAAAGCCGAAAAATATTAAAAATATTTTAAAAAATCCAAAAATTCAAGAAAATTTTCAAAAAATTTTAACTTCTCAGAAGTAGCTTAAAAAGTCTTTTCGGGAGTCTTCTCATTAAATGTGTGAAAATCCTTGATGAAAGTCGTGCTCAAAATTAAATAAGCCTCCAGGGCTCTACTGTAGGATTGTGATTATCATTAAAAATAAATGCCTTTGATTGTGCACTTTCATTATGTTGATTATAGCCTTCCTTTAGCTTAGTTAGAGATGGCATGCTCCCTATTTGATAATATTAAATCTTTGCTCTCCCATGCAATTTATTTAACAAATATATATTTTTTTTTTTTTGGGACTAGAGGAACCGCCATCGGTCGGCAGCCTAGACATAAACCCCCAGGTGACGCTAGCGTAGGACCCACTACCACGACGTCACGCTTAAGAATCCCTAACGACAACGCTGGGCTTCGAACTTCTCCCCTTCGTGAGGGAGAGATAGCCCGAAGCCAACGCTACCGTTGCGAGCGGTGGTTATTTAACAATTTCTCTAATTGCTTATTGTTATTTTAATGATTGTGCACCTGCATAATTATCTCACGTGTTAGTGAATTGGTCTAAAATTAATTCAAATTGCCTAACAATTTTTTTTTTAAATGAACAAGATTAAGTACCGAAAGCGCACTAATTGATTAGTTAGTGTAATTGAGTTCCCTGACTCTAAATTCTTTAGTTGCGTAGAAGGTGGGATATACTTTCATACTTCACTTGGTTTCTAATCAACCCCAATAGGCCAGTGGCAATTCTTTATTATAAAATTCTTATGAACACCCCAATATTACGCGAGATATGAACTTAACGGAGCTCGGGCCTAATCATGAGCCTTAGGCTCATTTTTTAGACAATACCCCTAAACTTAGGCTACGTTTAGTCATCCAGATTTCTAATCGAGATAAGACTAGATAGGACACGATATGAAATGCTGGGATTTTTTTATATCATGTCTATTGTTTGGTGAATGCAGTATTAAAGTCGGATATATTCACATCATATCATGTATATTTTTTTGATATAAATGGCATGCCATTATAAATAAACCTAAATGTTCATAAACAGAGATGATGAAAATATCCCGTAACACTATTCCTTAATTTATTTTTATTTTATTTTTCCTCTTTTTTATATTATTTTCTTTATTATTTCTTTTTTCCCCTTTCATCATTCTTTAATAAAATTTTATCAAATAATAAACTGTCCTAACATATCTAAAATATATAATAAATATAAATATTTAATTTATAGATTGAATGTTTGTTATAAGATAGAATTAAAGTTGAATATATAAATTAAAATAAGATTAATTACAAATAAATTTCTATTTTTTTTATTTTTAATTTCTTAAATTAGAATTCAAATATTATTTATATTGAAATATAATTTCAATTTTGTTAACTTAATAAGTTTGTTATTCGAGAAAAATAACTTTTCTATTATGGACATTAGAAATCCTATCCACCTTTATTTCACCTCTCTCATGGGATAATTTTATCCTACCTATATCCCCCTTATATCCGACTTTATCCTGTCCTGAGTGAGTACCAAACGTAAGACATGATAAATCATATCCTATCTCGAATTTTATTACGACTGCCAAACGTAGCCTTAGATCATGACAATGTTGTGGCTTGGGTCCTCATCAAGGCAATTATAGCTGTGGAGGCATGAGAGGGGTGAGAGAGTATTCATTGTGCCCTAATCTTGCACAGTATGTACTCTTTGACTCCTACCATATGAGCAAAAGGGCTTACCGCCAATTTGTGGGTTGATATGGAATTGAAGTTCGCCCACTACCAAGCCTTATAACCTGGAAGCATTGTTCAAACACAGAATGTTTGATTTCTTGTTTTTTGAAAGTAGTGGGCAAATAACGGGAATCAAACTTCATCTCATTAATAAGCAAGGCACAATGACACAGTTCGATTTTGTGACTATATTAATGCCGTAAAAAAGCAACAAGAGTAATTACTAATGAATAAACTCTACAAGGTTTGATATATGCATTCTATTCCATTGCCAAACTATTTGAAAGCTCACGAAGCGTCCTACAATTCTCAAAAACCAGTTCATTTAAGGTTCTTGGTACGTGGGGATGACCTTACAAATAACACAGTGGTTGACTTCCAATTTTTGAGTTAAAAATCCTCGAAACCCTAATTAATCAAGCTAATTGAATATGGTTTTCATTGCCATAATATAACTTTGGCATTATAATGTTTGATGCAAATTATGCAATCCCTTTGGTCACTATAACCGGAACAAGAACATGCATAATTAATAAGAAAGATTAACGCACCTGTCTTGGGATCCATCGTTCTTGAAGCGGAAGCGAAAACACGATGTTCCACGCGCAAGTCCTTCTCCTCTATTGCCCTCCTTATCACTGGCTCAATGAGACGGCCCCCTCACCCCTTAGCGTTAGGTTAACGCCCCTTATGTGATGATACGTGTGAATCAATTAGGGTTAGAGGAGAGACTTAGCGCTATTTATAGAGTTTCCAGCTAGGCCCCCTCATTACGGGCCGGCAGCTCAACTCGGCCCACACTAGCTAGCCCCCATATTAAACTAATTAAGAAACCTTCTATCTCACCTTAGACCAAACCCCGTAAAACGGCAAACGTTAAACGGTAAATTACAATATCAATTAATGTAGTCCACATAAAGAAAACTCTTACATTCTCCCACTTGGACTATATTAATTGAAATCGTATCTTGTATGTGCGCACTTTGGTCTAGAGATAATTCTTAATAGTCAATCCTATCCCATAAAGTCTTAAACACCGAATCATGGCGGTAACTGCATGTATACACACAGAGCCTTCCATGGTCACGAATGTTCTCAACTCTATTGATATGGATCCAATATGGTAGTGTGTTAAATGGACAACATCTCTCATAGAGAGATCTCATTTGTCGATCCACCATTCTCTTACTTTAAGCGTCACAAAATTGTGCCACTAGAGAATGTCTTTATGGTTCCATGAACCCACATATGTCTTGTCCTTATGGTTAACCTTTCTTTATATATAACAAGACATATGGACAAGGCTAATAATCGTATGCCCCTAGCCTTCACTCAAGGTTTAAGCAATACCTTGAGACTTTAACAATATATATATTCAACATAATAACAAACCATTCAAAACATTTTATTGAATGCAAAAGTTGACATATATATATCGAAATGTTACTAAATTGTAACAAATACAGATGTAAACTTTATTCAAAGAAAAATAAAACACAGCTCCCACTAAATGACAGCATCCCAAGATGCTCCTAAGCCCATGCTTATGACATGTCGCTCAAATACACATGGGCGTAGGCCTTTAGTTAGTGGATCTGCAACCATATCATCTGTAGAAATATGATCTACTGCAACGTCACCATTCTGCACTAATTCCTTTATGGTCAAAAATTTGACCTCCATGTGTTTAGACCCCTTGAGACTTCATTGTTATTAATAAACAATACTGCGAGTTATTGTCACAATGCAACTGTATGGGCCTATTCACAAAATCATAAACTGATAACTCCCTAATGAGGTTCTGGAGCCAAATAGCTTGAGTAGCAGCTGAAAAACATGCTACAAACTCCACTTGCATGGTTGAAGAAGATATGGACTTCTGTTTCTCGCTCTTCCATGATATTGCACCTCCTGCCAACATAAATATGTGTCTAGTTGTTGACTTCTTATCATCTTGACAGCCAGCAAAATCTGCATCTGAATACCCTACTAGCTGCAAGTCTGGAACATGTCTGTAAATCAACATATAATCTCTTGTTCTCTTCAAGTACCTTAAAACCTTCTTGGCAGCAACCCGATCATGTCATGGATTAGACGATATCTCGCCTAGAAGACCTGTTGCAAAAAATATTTTAACAATATGTGGCTTAGTGCAAACTTGAGCATACATAATACTTCCAAGTACACTAGCATAAGGTATATCCTTCATTTGAGCTTTCTCAAAATCTGAATTAGGGCATTGTGAAAGACTCAATTTATCACCATTAATAACAGAGCAATTCCTGGTTTGCAATGCTGCATATTGAATCTTTCTAAAATGCGATCAATATATGCCCTCTCGAGACAAACTCAATGAACGACGAGAGCAATCCCTATGGATCTCAACACCAAGAACAAAAGACGCCTCACCAAGGTCTTTCATGTCAAAATTTTTCGATAACATCTGCTTTGTCTCATGCAATAAACCAATGTCACTACTAGCAAGCAATATATCATCCACATAAAGTATGAGAAAAATATATTTCCTCCCACTGACCTTGATGTATATACACTGATCTACTTTGTTCTCAATAAATCCAAATGAAGTAACAATGCTATGAAACTTCAAATACCACTGTTTAGAAGCTTGTTTAAGGCCATAAATAGACTTTTTCAATCTACAAACAAGCTTACCTGAATCATCTGCTGCAAAACCTTCAGCTGCACCATGTAAACCTCCTCATTAAGGTCTCCATTTAGAAAAGCAGTCTTAACATCCATCTGGTGTAACTCCATATCAAAATGAGCTACCAGTGCCAATATCACTCTAAAGGAATCTTTAGAAGAAACTGGAGAAAATGTTGCTTCATAATCTATTCCTTCTCTTTGAGTGAAACCCTTAGCTACCAATCTGGCTTTAAATTTTTCAATCTTCCCTTTAGAATCCCTTTTGGTCTTGTATACCCATTTGCAGCCAATAGGTTTACAACCTTCAGGCAATTCAACAAGCTCCCAAACACCATTGTGTTTCATAGATTGCATCTCATCATTCATCGCATCTAACCACAAATCTGATTGAGGAGATGAGATGGCATCCGTATAAGTCACCGGATCGACAACACAACCAATATCATAATCATGCTCTCCTAGGTAGACTAGATAATCTGGTGGTATAGCAAAACGTCTTTCCCTAGTTGATCTTCTGAGAGGAGCTACTTCATCCTCATTCTGAATCTGAGGAGCTTGTGGAATTTCTTCATGAACTGCCTCAACAGTAGGATCCTGGGCCACATCAGGCTCATTTTGTGGCGCAGGATGCTCCATAATTGTCTGCACAGGATGAGACAGTGATCCAGTAATCCCCACCATCCTATCATCTTCAATAGTTCAAGAGCAACTACCATTTTCAGCTACATCAAATTCCAGAAATTTTGCGGTCTGAGACTCCACAATTCTTGTACCTCCATTAGGGTTATAAAACCGATACCCCTTTGAATGATCTGGGTAAGATACAAAGTAACATCGAGTAGTTTTGGAATCCAACTTACTCAATGTCGGATTGTATAACTTCACCTCTCGGACATCCCCAAACTCTAAAGTGATTCAAGCTAGGCTTACGTCCGTCCAAAACTCAAAAGGAGTTAATGGAACCGATTTAGTAGGAACACGATTTAGAATATAAAGGGCTGTTTTCAAGGCTTCACCCCATAGAAAATTAGGTAAATTCGTCCTACTAATCATACTTCTCATCATGTCCATAAGAGTGCGATTCCGCCTTTCAGCCACACCATTTTGTTCAGGGACTTCCGGGCATAGTAAACCGACCTATTATCCTAGAATCTTCTAAGTATTTAGCAAACGGCCCTTTGAGTTGTCCAGCATCACCGTGCCTACCAAAATACTCACCACCACGATCGATCTCGACAATCTTTATAACTTTTCCCAACTGTTTCTCCACTTTAGTCCGAAAATCTTGAATTTGTCAAGAGACTCGGACTTTTCTTTAATCAAGTATAAGTATCCATATCGGAAAAGTCGTCAATAAATGTGATGAAATAAAAATTTCTGCACAAGGTAGCCGTGTACGGTCCACTAATATCGGTGTGAATAACCTCCAACAAGTCGAACTTCGTACGGTGGATTTCTTCTTTATCTTTGTCATCTTACCTCTACAACAGTCCACGCAAGTCTCTAGATCACATTTAAGAGTAGGCAAGATGTTAGTCTTTATAAGCCTTTCTACTCTTTCTTTAGAGATGTGACCAAGACGTTTATGCCACAATGCATAAGACTGTTCCTTAGGTAGAGGCCTTTTGGAAACAACATTTTCAGCTGAATAAGCAACGTACATGTCGTTGGGAGATAAGCTCAATCGATACAATCCATTGGATAAATTGCAACACCCAATCTTATTTGAATCATAAAACATGGAAATGGTATTACTCTTTATCTCAAATGAGTATCCACACATGTCCAAACAAGACACGGAAACTAAATTCCGCCTAAAAGAAGGTACGTAAAAAGTGTTTTTAAGCATCATCCTAAAACCAGAATCTAAAATCAAAAGGACATCTCCCACGAACTCGACGTCAACTCCAATGTTGTTTCCCACAGTAAGCTTTAATTCATCCTGATTTGGCGTCCTTCGGTTTATGAACCCATGTATGGTAAACGCAACATGATTAGTTGCACCACTATCTAGCCACCAAGAATTGGTTGGGGTTTCAGATAGATTGGATTCACAAACAAACGCCAAAGAATTATTACCTTTAGGCTCATTCTTAGTTCTCTTGGACAACCAAACCTTAAACTTATTGCAACGT
This sequence comes from Eucalyptus marginata, assembly GCA_014182565.1. Taxonomy (NCBI): domain Eukaryota; kingdom Viridiplantae; phylum Streptophyta; class Magnoliopsida; order Myrtales; family Myrtaceae; genus Eucalyptus; species Eucalyptus marginata. Next base: position 31,455,915 of record CM024593.1, read on the forward strand.
TTCTTCACGTGTCCTCTCTCTTTACAAAAATGGCAAAGAACACCATTGTTCTTGGTGAATGCTCTCTTAGGACCCAGAGTTTTAGATGGGCCTGCACCATCAGAATTTCCTTTGTTGTTGGAAGGACCAGCAGCTTTAGAATTGCCTTTGTGGGTATAGTTCTTCAACTTCTTACCCTTGTCACTAGCAGAACTAGAAGCATAAAGAGCAATGTGCCATTTATCTTTCTTCAATTTCTCTTCCTCTGCCACCAACCTAGCAATTAGGTCATTAACAGACCAGGTTTCATCTTGGGAACTATAATTGGTCTTGATAATCCCAAAATCAGGAGGAAGAGTATTTAGAGCTTGATGGATGATACAAGCAGTAGGAATTTCAACATTGAGAGCCTGAAGCTTTGTCTGCAAATCAACCATCCTCATAACATAATCTCTAACTCCACCAGAACTATCATACTTCATTGTAAAAAGTGTTTGTAGATGTGTCCCTATCTCAGCATTAGGCGACACACGGTTTCTAGCCATCAAAGCTTTCATCATTTGCCTTGCATTGCAGTCTGCAAAAACCACTTTTCAAGTGTTCCCGAATGGAACGCTTCATGGACAGCAAGCAAATTCTATTGCTCTTTTCCCATGCAGCAAAATTTGCTTTCTGAGCCTCTGTACTCTCAGCAGTCAGATCTGCTGGCCGATCAACAGTAAGAGCCATATGAACATCTGCCATTTCCATAGCAAAAAATCCTATCTCCATTTCTTAAAATTCGAACCAGCAAGAACCTCAATAGTGACGGAGTTACCAATTACAGAAAAAGTGACTGAAAAAACAAGCAATGTATATAATTAGCATCATGTGAGCAATGTGTAACTTGACGCACAAGTACACATCCATAGAGTTACATGCAAAATCACATAATCACCTTTGGGCAAAATACATGACAAGCAGTTGTAAATTCCCCACATGATAGCGGTTATAAGAATATATTCCAATCTTCGTGAATTCATCACCTTTGGGCATATGAACCACTAGGATCGGTCACTCCTCCACCACATAATCATGTATCCCTCCATGAACTAATACATAATCACCCCTTTGGGAGTATGACTACACATTAGACTAGGAGACATCCCAATCATTATACGAGACCGAAATTTCTCAAACCCAATTAAGTGTGCCACTTTGGCGGTCACAACTCAATTGAATTATTGAAACTCTCTCATACCGGGGATATAAAATTCACATCTCACATAAACCATACATATGTGATTTTAATTTTAGTGACAAGGGCGAAAATCACTAAAATCACATATCATGCTAATCACATTGCTTCATTCATTAATAAAAAAATAATAATAAATAAATAAAATTTATTGTATATTATTAATGAATAACACTCATAAAATTCATGTGATAACATACCGGTAACCCAAAGACCCGTATTTCCACAATCACAGAAAAATACAAGAAAAATACGCAAAAATACACTAAAAAGCACGTATTTAGGGTTCCATATGTATTTTCACATCCATAAAATTATCAAAAATGTAAAATAAATATACCACGACGTAGGAAATTACCATACGAGTCGAACGCCGCAAGCCACGCGCGAAACGGAGCACCCACGCGCCCGCACGCGCCGCCTAAGTGCGCGGCGCGTGGGGCCCACGCGCGGGCGTCAAAACTTGGTCAAACCGGTCCGACCTGGCGGTCCGGTCCGGTTCCCGGTCCGACCTTGACCGGCCCCCGGTCAACCGGTTGACCGGGTCGGGTCGGGTCAACGGGTCGGTCGGGTCTGGGTCGGGTCGGGTCGCCATCCGGGTCGGGTCGGGTCCCATTGCCGACGTCGGCGGGTCGGATCGAACTGGGTCGGCGACGCCGCACCGCGTGCGCCGCACGCGCGAGCAGCGCCCCGCGCGTGGGGGCGCGTGAACGCGCGTGGGCGCGCGTCTTCGATGCCCGGTGGCGCGTGGCCGCGCGTGGGGGCGCGTGGGGCCTCCCCCGGCGACGCGCCGCCCACGGTCTTGCTCGCCTCGTCGAGCCTAGTCCGAATATGTGATTTAATTTTACTTTTACTGTATTTAAAAATCTCGAAAATCACAAATTAGGGCAAAATTCTATGCGTTCGAGTTCTAGGGTTATGGAGGCTCTGATACCACATGTTTGATGCAAATTATGCAATCCCTTTGGTTGCCATAACCAGAACAAGAACATGCATAATTAATAAGAAAGATTAACGCACCTGTCTTGGGATCCATCGTTCTTGAAGCGGAAGCGGAAACACGATGTTCCACGCGCAAGTCCTTCTCCTCTATTGCCCTCTTTATCACTGGCTCAATGAGACGGCCCCCTCACCCCTTAGCGTTAGGTTAACGCCCTTATGTGAGGATACGTGTGAATCAATTAGGGTTAGAGGAGAGACTTAGCGCTATTTATAGAGTTTCCAACTAGGCTCCCTCATTACGGGCCAGCTCAACTCGGCCCACACCAATGTAACCCCATATTAAACTAATTAAAAACCTTCTATCTCACCTTAGACCAAACCCCGTAAAACGGTAAACGTTAAACGGTAAATTACAATATCAATTAATGTAGTCCACATAAAGAAAACTCTTACATATAACACATCCTATGAGATTTTTGAAAGATCATTATTCTAAAAACTTAAACTATTAGACAAATACATGATTCAATATCTAAATGATCAAGCATTCTCATTCTGCCTTGTGAGATTTTATGGGGAGAAGTGCCAAAAAAGTCCTAAACCTTTTGCTTTTGTGTCGATTTAGTCCTAAACCTTTTTTTTGGTGCCGATTCGGTCCTAAACCTTTTACGTTGTGCCGATTCAGTCCTTTCCGGCCAATTTTGGCCGGGATTTTGCTGATGGGCCGGCTGGCGACGTGGCATGATCGGCACGACGTGGACAACTTTTAATAATATTTTAATATTTTTGATTTCATTTTTATTTTTTATTTTTTTTTTTTATTTTTGAATTTTTTTTTTTTGTCTTCTTCCTCCGGCCGGTCACCGAGGTCCGGCGGCCGAGCCGCCGGAGGCCGGCGAGGGCGAGCCGACCTCGCCGGCCACCTCGCGAGCGAGGGTCGAGCCTCGCCCGCCATGGGCGAGGCTCACCTCGTCGGGTCCTCCCCCTCGCGGATCCGGGCGGGCGAGGCTCGCCCATGGCCGGATCTGCGAGGTCGAGCCTCGCCGGCCATGGCGAGCTCCCCCTCGCCGGATCGGCGGCGGGCTCGACCTCACCGGGATCCGACGAGCCCATGGCCGGCGAGGCGAGCCTCGCCCATGGCCGGATCTGGCGAGGTCGAGCCTCGCCCTCGCCGGCCATGGGCGAGCACTCACGCCGGATGCAGGCGAGGTCGAGCCTCGCCGGCCATGGGCGAGGCTCGCCTCGTCGGATCGGGCGAGGGGGAGCCTCACCCATGGCCGGCGAGGCTCGACCTCGCCGAGATCCGGCCATGGGCGAGCCTCGCCCTCGCCGGATCTGGGCGAGGCCTCGCCCGTCGTGCCTCGCCGGCCATGGGCGAGGCTCCCCCTCGCCGGATCTGACGAGGCGAGCCTCGCCCATGGCCGGCGAGGCTCGACCCTCGCCCGCGAGGTGGCCGGCGAGGTCGGCCTCGCCCTCGCCGGCCTCCGGCTCTGGCCGGTCGCCGGACCTCGGTGACCGGCCGGAGGAAGAAGACAAAAAAAAAAAAATAAAAATAAAAAAAAAAATTCAAAAAATTCAAAAATATTAAAATATTATTAAAAGTTGTCCACGCGGCGCCGATCATGCCACGTCGGCCGGCCGGCCGGCGTCCAGTCAGCAAAATCCGGCCAAAATTGGCCGGAAAGGACTGAATCGGCACAACGTAAAAATGTTTAGGACTGAATTGGCACCAAAAAAAGGTTTAGGACTAAATCGGCACAAAGACAAAAGGTTTAGGACTTTTCTGGCACTTCTTCCGATTTTATGGGATCACTATCGACTGCTTTAAAAGTTTAAACTTTTAGATAAGAATGTAATTGAATATTTAAATATTCTAACACATCTAATCGTCCAACTTTGGTGGACAAGAGTTTGAGGAGAAAATGGAAGGAAGGTGAATTCAAAGAGAGACTAAGAAGGGAAAGCTGAAAAACTTACGAAGAAGAAATTCTATTGTTCATTTCCCACTTTCAACAGGATAATGTCTGTTGCTTTTAGTAGATTATTAGGATTTCTAAAATGTTACAAAATTACTGTCAATTATTTGAAAAAAATTAGGCGCTTTTGCTCATCTTAAGGTAGCCCTTTTAAATTTAAGAGCGTAGAACTCCTATTCAATTTTAAGTATAAGTCACTTTCTAAATTTCAAGCATACAAAGATACATTTCTTATAGGGGTCATGGTCGGATCAGATTGCAATCACTATCTGGAAAGAATAATTTCTAGTAGCACTGTCTCATTTAATAGGAGAACAAATCCGCTATTAAATTAGAGGGGACTACAATGGCCAAATCCCTTATCAAAATCTCTCATGTAGAGAATTAATCTCCTATGTCCAAAAAGAGGGCATGCATGTGTTCCCCACTTGAAGGAAATATTGCAAACAAAGAAATATTTATTATCTTTTTGTGCTTGATATCATCATTATTTCAGCGAACCTAAGGGTTCGAACTCCAATTCTTACAATAAAAATTGCTCCAAACGAAAAGACAAATTGCGTTAGCTGCAAGAGTAGCTCTCTGAACACGGCGATTTGTGCAAAGAATCTTCCTTTCTTTTCAGCTTTCCCTTCCTAATGTCTCGTTAAATTCACCTTCTTTAAGTTTTCTCCTCAAACTCTAGCATACAAGGCTGGTGTAAATATAGACCATTGGGCGTGACCAAAGTTACATTTCAGTATGCAAAATTCGCTCAATCGATTGGTGTCAGAGAATTTCCAATCCAGAAATCAAAAGTCACCCGTTTGAAATCCCATAAATTGCGTGTAATTTGCAAGGCCGCATGCACATGTAAAAAAAGCTCAACGGAACCGGTATTTAAAACTTGCATGATGTCCTCTTGATTTCTAAATATTTTGGCAATGGAATTGATATGATATATGCTTCACTTTGAATTTCGTATAATGAAATTGCAATAGTATGCCTCCTTTATTCATGAGATGAAGTTCGATTCCCATCATTCGCATTATTACGACAGTAATGCAATCGCAAATTTAAATTGTGATAATATGCCTCCTTTATTCATGAGATGAAGTTCGATTCCCATCATTCGCATTATTACAACAGTAATGCAATCGCAAATTTAAATTGTGATAATATGCCTAATTCATTTATTCATGAGATGGAGCTTGATTCCCAATTGTTTGCCCAGGATGTTGAAAAAACAAAAGATCAAATGCGCCCGTGTTTGAACAATGCTTCCAGATTATAAGGCTTGGTTGTGCGCAAACGTCCACTCCACATCAACTGTGCAAATTGCTGATAAACTCTCTCAGTTGGATGGTAGGAATCGAAGAACACGTACTCCTTGGGATTAGGGCACAACGAGTACTCTTTCACCCCTCTCATGCCTCCGCAGCTATAGTTCCCCCCGTAGGGACCCGAGCCGCAACACGCCGATTTCCCTTCCTTGAAACCTGGAATTTAATTTCATGAGATTAACGAAAAGATAGGGAAAAGTTTAATTTGTGCAAAAATAATGCAAATGACTGACCATATTTTGATGGGTATTGGATTCTATTAATCCAGGAAGTGTATAAGTCGAAGAGGGAGTACTTGAATCCCTGCAATTGAGACTCTAGCTTGGCGAGAGTCGCGGGAAGAGCTACGTTGTGAAGCTTTGTTAGCTCGATGGCTGGTCTCAAACAAGAACCATTTCCGGTTACCAATCGAACGGCCGGGAGGCACCCAACAGGTGGAACTGCCAAAAACCCAAATTTTCTTGCTCCAACTTTATATATACCCTGGGAAAAAAAAATCGAAGATCGATCCATTTGTTACAATCCACTTATAAATATCAATTGCGACAATTGATAAAGATGTGTGATAACGTTTAATTTAATATCAGACTAAAGAAAAAGTCAAATTTATAAGAGGTTCAGAGTAGAACACGGAAAATACATGGGCAAAAAACAAATAATGAAGTGCAATGACCTTTAAATACCCATTAACAAAGTACTTATTTATTATAATGAAAATCATCACAGAAAATGAAAACTTTTATTAAGTGTCATGAGTTTGAAAGCGTGTTTGCTTAATATGACTTAAATAATAAGAAAATATTTTGACTAAAGAACCAACATGAAAATCGCTTAAATATCTCAAAAGATCATAGATATATATATTTTAATAAGGAATTATTCGTTAGCATCAAACAAAAAGTCAGGCAGCGAGAGAACTATAAAGAAGGAAATGCGTTGGTCAACAAAATCCTCAAACCGACCAAAAAAAAAAAAACAAAAACAAAATCCTCCCAATAATTGCAACCCTATTGACTTGCTTATATGGATTTAATAGTGCTGTACTGTTCCGCAATTGAAGGGAAATTATGGATATGGCTTACCTCAAGGAAAGTGCTAATGTTGCCAACCACCATCCCCACGTAATGCTCCATGGAAATGGACTGAAACAGAGCTGGCTTGTTGACAACCGGGTACAAGTAATCGTTGGCTCCGATGCTGACCATGTAAACGCCCTCCGAAACCATTCTCTTCGCCTTCTCGTCCCCCAGCTTTTTCCTCAGATCCTTCACCAGTTCCTCGAACTGCTTGAGCTGAGTCCCGAGATCCACCACCTAAAGAAGCAAAACTAAGGAAGATGACCCGGAAGTGGAACATAAAAAAACATCTAAGCAAAGACAAGGAAAGAGACTCGTCATACATATCCTTGGTGAGTTTCGGGTAAAGCGCCAGCTCCACCAGACGCAAAATTTGCCCCTCCCACAAATTCGCCGTTCTTTTGCTGGAGATATGATGGGATCGGTGGTAGCTTCGCATATTCAGCTGAATCGCCCAAAAAGATTTTGAGTGTGCAATCAATCATTTATGGGGAAAAAAAAGGGCTAGAGCATGGGAAAGTTATACCAATAAAATCAGCCATAAGACGACCGTTAGTGAATCTGCCAGTGGGATAGTGGAAGAAAGTCTCGCCATAAGGAGGGAAGTTTGCCCTGTAAGACGCAGTAGTGTTTATGTAGTTGTTGGTTCCAGCGTCGTTGAGTGAGTCGCCGAAGATGAACAGAGCGACATCATGTTGGGGTCGATCGATGTCGCAGCGAGCCAAGAGGAGAATGCTGGCGAACACGGCGACGAAAAGGACGTGGAGATCCAGAGCCGACATGGCGAACTTGGGTCGGACGATGCGGCGTCTCTTGGGATTTTGTACCTATGCTTGGTTGACTTAAATAGGTAACTTGGGAAGAGGAAGGCTCCTGATAGCTCTGCCCTCTTCTGGCCAAACATATGACGTCATAAATTGGCAGGGTCAACTTTCTGGGGCTGTTTGCTTGCCAAATTTGCATTCTGACTTTCGCTACACATTAATAGCAGGGAGGCACGTTTGAACAACTCCTTGTTCCGCACTTCAAATTTTTTTTCGATTACAGCACATCTCCGCAGAAGTTTCGGGCGAAGCAACTCATTACCAATTTATAAATTATAATCTTTTCAATTTTTCGAGACCTCCATATTACCTGGAGCTCTTCACAGAAATTTCGGAATAATTGTGAGTTCCCTTTTTCCTTGCACAAATAATCGAGTAATCAACTTTTATGCAATTATATATGGTGACTTAAATAAATTAAATTAATTAATCACTATCAGTATGTCATGTTTAATTTACTAATTAAGGACTTTTTTAATTATTGAGCACGTCAGGGTGCTTTCACTTAACTCCAATTCCACCGCTTCCACGTTTTTGCGCTGGCTGTTCCTTCGTGAAAAAGCGAAGAAGGGGTCTTATTCTCTAAGCACTTGCATTTTTTTAATCATCCACATAAAAAATCTTATCCAAGTGAAGTGGTAGTAACTAATGACAAAAAAGTGCTCAACAAAAAAGCTAATAATAATTGGTAGGAAAAATACCACAAATAATCCAAAAAAAAAAAAAAAAAACACTCGAAACACCTCAAGATTTTTTTTTCTTTTTGGAGTAGCTAAAACCCCTAAACTTGTATCAATATGATAAACATTCTGTCCACCAAAAAAAATCATAATTTTTGCCTAACGTGACACCAATAGTCCAAGCTGCTTCTTCTTCTTCTTTCCACATCTTCAAGCTTAGTACAAGTCTAGAGAAATGCATCATTTGTTTATCACAAAAAAATGGTACACACTTTGGTCACGGTGATACCAATAGCCCAAAATGTTTTTTGGGTCACCAAATCCTAAACTTATATTAGTGACAAGAGTTAAAATGTTCCATCACCTATTCCATCCAAGGGGACCGTTTAATATATAATGCAATGGCTTGCATAAGCAAAAGTAGGAAAATGGATCTCACTTCAATCAAATAGCATGGAAATACTTTTGTCACATCAGTCTGAGTTTGGAGGTTTTGGTGCTAGAAAATAAAAAAAAATCGATTATCAATATCATAATGGGCATGATTTAGAGTCTTTTGGTGTCGTGGCGACATAATTTATAGTTTTTAGCATTATTAACCCTAAAAAGTATCGTGCATAAGGTCTCACTAATTTCTTCCTATGTAATTCGGTCAAGATTAACTGTGGAAAATTAATAATGAATGGGTGAAGTCTGCCTTAGAAGAAGAAGAATTGAAAATAATCATAGAAAATCAATGCCGTTGGGCATGTGAAAAACGATGAGTGGAGATGTGTTGCTGATTATTGAATGCCCGATGGCTGTATAGGGAATAATTAGCATCTTAGTAATTAGCTAATATTTATTTCGATATGTTTTCTATTACTTGTCCAGGTTTCGTCCTTTTTAAGTTTTTAAGTTAGCGAGTGTATTGTGATTTTCTAGATATGCTTTTGCACGCTACTTTGTTTTCACAATCACGGTAGTTTGGAATGTTGGTTTCATTTTCTAGATACATGGGTGATTGCTCGATTTTGCCTATCAAGACATTAGTGTCTTCTAATTAGGAGTTTGAAGCAATGAAAGTTAAAAGGAAAATGACAATAATACGTTTACAGACATTATGAATTTATAAACATTATGAAGAACGAGCAAATAGATGTCCTCATAAATAGTCAATTCATACATAAAATTGATTTGTCATTTTCTTTTCAATTTTTCACAACCCCATATTGCCAGTGGGTATTCACAGAATTCTTGAGTAATTGTGAGTTCTCTAGCACAAAGACATCGAGTAATCGAGTTTTATGTAATTAAATACAATGAATGAAATAAATTAATTAATATCATGCTTAATTTACTAGTTAAGGACTTTTTAATTATTGAGCATGATATGACAAAAAAAATAGGGATAAGTGTATTAGAAGTCTGAAAATTTGTCACGAAAATGTAATTGAGTCATAAAACTCTCAAAAAATGCAATTAAATCCTATAACTTTCAAAAAGTTTTATCAAATGAGGGACCTAATTTGATCAATTTGACAACTTTTAAGATTTGATTGCACTTTTTGAAAGTTTTAGGATTCGATTGCACTTTCTTAACAAGTTTGAGGATTTAATTGCACTTTTTAAAAGTTTTATGACTAAATTACACCTTGTTGACAAATTTTAGGATTTTCAATACATTTATTCCAAAAAAAAAAAATATTGAGCACGTGAATGTGCTTTCACTAAATTCCACTTCCACGCTATTGCGCTGGGCGTTCCTTCATGAACAAGCCAAAAAGGGGTCTTATTCTCTAGGCACTTGCATTTTTTTAATCATCCACGTTGACAACCTGATCCAAGTGGCAGTAACTGATGACAAAAAAGTGCTCAACATAAAAAAGCTAATCATAAATGGTAGGAATATACCACAAATAACCCTGAATAATGCTTCCAACGAAAAAAAAAAAAAAAATCAATGCCCGAAGCACCTCGTATTTTTTTCCTCCCAAACCCCTAAATTTGTATTAGTATGGCACAAATACATTATATCAACCACAAAAAGATTTTAAGTTTTGTCCAACGTGACATCAATAGCCTAAGCTCTTCTTCTTCTTTTTTTTTCCTTTTCGTGTCTTCGGTACCCAAATCCGATATTAAATTAGAAAATTAATCTCCTATGTCCAAAAAGAGAGCATGCATGTGTTCCCCGCTTGAAGGAAATATTACAAACAAAGAAATATCTATCATCTTTCTGTGCTCGATATGATCATTGTTTCAACGAACCTAATGGTTCGAACTCCAATTCTTATAATAAAAATTGCTCCTAACGACAAGACAAATTGCGTTAGCTGCAAGAGTAGCTCTCTGAACACGGCGATTTGTGCAGAGAATCTTCCTTTCTTTTCAGCTTTCCCTTCCTAATGTCTCGTTAAATTCACCTTCTTTCAGTTTTCTCCTCAAACTCTAGCGTACAAGGCTGGTGTAAATATAGACCATTGGGCGTGACCAAAGTTACATTTCAGTATGCAAAATTCGCTTAGTTGATTGGTGTTAGAGAATTTCCAATCCAGAAATTAAAAGTCACCCATTTGAAACCCCATAAACTGCGTGTAATTTGCAAGGCCGCATGCACATGTAAAAAAAACTTAACAGAACCGGTATTTAAAACTTGCATGATGTCCTCTTGATTTCTAAATATTTTGGCAATGGAATAGACCATTGATATGATGTATGCTTCACTTTGAACCTCGTATAATGAAACTGCAATAATATGCCTCCTTTACTCATGAGATGAAGTTCGATTCCCATCATTCGCATTATTACAACAGTAATGCAATCACAAATTTAAACTGTGATAATTTGCCTCATTCATCTATTCATGAGATGAAGCTTGATTCCCACTTGTTTGCCCAGGATGTTGGAAAAACAAAAGATCAAATGTTCCCATGTTTGAACAATGCTTCCAGATTATAAGGCTTGGTAGTGCGCAAACGTCCACTCCACATCAACTGCGCAAATTACTGATAAACTCTCTCAGTTGGATGGTAGGAATCGAAGAACACGTACTCCTTGGGATTAGGGCACAACGATACTTTCTCACCCCTCTCATGCCTCCGTAGCTATAGTTCCCCCCGTAGGGACCCGAGCCGCAACACGCCGATTTCCCTTCCTTGAAACTTGGAATTTAATTTCATGAGATTAACGAAAATCTAGGGAAAAGTTTAATTTGTGCAAAAATAATGCAAATGACTGACCATATTTTGATGGGTATTGGATTCTTTTAATCCAGGAAGTGTATAAGTCGAAGAGGGAGTACTTGAATCCCTGCAATTGAGACTCTAGCTTGGTGAGAGTCGTGGGAAGAGCTACGTTGTGAAGCTTCGTTAGCTCGATGGCTGGTCTCAAACAAGAACCATTTCTGGTTACCAATCGAACGGCCGGGAGGCACCCAACAGGTGGAACTGCCAAAAGCCCAAATTTTCTTGCTCCAACTTTATTTATACCCTGGGAAAAAAAAATCAAAGATCGATCCATTTGTTACAATCCACTTATAAATATCAATTGCGACAATTGATAAAGATGTGTGATTTTCGTTTAATTTAATATCGGACTAAAGAAAAAGTCAAATTTATAAGAGGTTCAGAGTAGAACGTGGAAAACACATGGGCAAAAAACAAATAATGAAGTGCAACTGACCTTTAAATACCCATTAACAAAGTACTTATTTATTATAATGAACTCATCACAGAAAATGAAAACTTTTATTAAGTGTCATTGAGTTTGAAAGCGTGTTTGCTTAATATGACTTAAATAATAAGAAGATATTTTGACTACAGAACTAACATGAAAATCGCTTCAATATCTCAAAAGATCCTAGATATATATATTTTAATAAGGAATTATTGGTTAGCATCAAACAAAAAGTCAGGGAGCGAGAGAACTATAAAGAAGAAAATGCGTTGGTCAACAAAATCCTCAAACCGACCAAAAAAAAAAAAAATCCTCCCAATAATTGCAACCCTATTGACTTGCTTATATGGATTTAATAGTGCTGTACTGCTCCGCAATTGAAGGGAAATTATAAATATGGCTTACCTCAAGGAAAGTGCTAATGTTGCCAACCACCATCCCCACGTTATCCTCCATGGAAATGGACTGAAACAGAGCTGGCTTGTTGACAACCGAGTACAAGTAATCGTTGGCTCCGATGCTGACCGTGTAAATGCCCTCCGAAACCATTCTCTTCGCCTTCTCTGTTGGAAGATATGTGAGAATATTTGATCGAGAAGATTTGATTTAATTATGATTGTGTACATATCAATCAAGATTAGATTTAGATACAGATTGATACATAGAATAATTTACTTTCTTTAATTACATACTCATTGTATTATATTTACAAGAGATCTGTACATTTTCATATTCAATCGAAGAGAATACAACACTTTTCCTTCCTTCGTTCTTCATTCTCTCGGTTTCTTTCATGGTATCAGAGCCGCCAGGCTTCTGATCTTAGCTTCCGCTTCAATCTTCCATCTCGATCTTCTGCCAAAATTCTGTCATACAAAGCAGAATAGCATCAGGCATAAGTGTCACTCTTAAAGAAGATTCTTTTACTTACCATGGATACGCCGCAAGATGAAACTTCTGTTGTTCATGATCAATCCACTGAAGGAGTCATTCCACAAATCTCGCAGGCTCGGAATTCACCTGCAGTTCTTCCTCCAATTGAGCAACAATCCTCAGCAATGGAACAACAGCAGTTCCAGGCCCAACCCATCCAGTGGCAACCCATGCAGGCTCAGTTCAATATGGGGCAACCCATGATGGCCAACCTTATCAGTGGATTCCTTATCCACTTTACCTTGGGCCAAGCCCAAGTTCATCATCGCCTGGATACATGGGCCACCAGAGCCACATCCAAACCGACGGAGGCCCGCCAACCACAAGTGGGGCAAACACAATCGAAGGATTGGAGCGGACAAACGGGTCGGGTCAATCAGGTACGGGAACAAATCCCTACCCGGGATATTACAATGCGGGTTATCCAATCGGGTCTAGGGACGAATCCCTACCCGAATCTCGCACCTGGTTTCCTGCCGTTTCCAACGGGGACCTTCGCCGGACAACCAGAACCCGGCGACCCTCTGTTCATTTCCAATACCGACGGACCAAAACTACGGCCGATCAGCCAGTAGCTGACCGGATCAGAAAATTATCACAAATGGTCACAGGAGTTCCGGCGCGCCTTAGCAACGAAGGAGAAAGATGGTTTTCTTGACGGATCCATTCCAGTACCTGTCGATGAACGCCTAGCCTGACTCTGGAGCAAGAGCAATCGACTCGTCCGAACTTGGATCGGCAATTGCGTCTCCCCAGAGGTCTCCGCTGGACTTCCATCGACAGAGGATGCCAAGAACATGTGGAAAAACATCGAAGAAATGTACAGTAAACTAGATCAAGCGAAAATATTTACCCTAATGCAGGAAATCAGCAATTTAAAACAGGGTAACATGATAGTGACGGCTTGTTTTAACAAGCTATCGTCACTGTGGAACAACCTTAAGGCGGCAGAGGAGAAGCTTGAGGGCCTAGAATCCACGATCAAGCAATACAGATCCATCAAGGACAGGGAGAAAGCCACACGCTTTCTCCTCATTTTGAACGACACATTTCTTACCTTTCGATCGCAGATTCTTGCCATGGAGCCCATGCCACCAATCGGCCGAATTTTTCAACTGGCGGTGCAGGAGGAGAGCAAGCGCCTCGCGTCACCGGAACATGCAAGGAGCAGCGAGAGCATCGCTCTTGCAGTTTGCGGCGATCGGCGAGACGGGTTCAACAAAACCCTAGCACGCGAGAGAGAAAAAAGGGGCACGCTAGGGTTCAGTGGAGTATTCGGAACCGAATTGTTTTCCTTTAATAAGGAAGTCTTCAACGGCTCAAATCGAGCGCGGGGATCCAACGGCTCAGATCGAGTGCGAGGATCCGACGGTTCACAGGCGGGCGATACTTTAAGTGGATCGAACGGTGGAGATCAGTCCGCAGGAAAAGAGATCGACGGTCAGATACTTGCCATGTCATCAAGGAATTTCGGGCAAAATTTCAAAGGAAATGGTAAATTATTTTGCGAATATTGCAAACGTTCTAACCATGTAATTGACAGTTGTTGGAAATTGCACGGAAGACCAGGAGACAAAGGAAAAAAAATTTCAGCTGCTTATCAAGTCAGTGGACCCACTGGTCAAAATGCTGATCCTCCTATTACTTATGGGCAATATCGACAGCTAATCCAAGCAATGCAAAAATTGGAAAAATCTAACATTGGAGGGAGTTTTTCAAGTATCACACATTCCTTGATTAATTCTATATCAAGGAAAGCATGGATTATTGATTCAGGGGCAAGTGATCACATTATTTGTGACAAAGTTTTTTTCTCAAGTATAAATGAGGAACTCGATTTTCCTGTTTCCGTACAATTACCCAATGGAAATATCACCCATGTTAATGTGACAAGAACAGTAAGCCTCAGTCCCCAGATTATTCTTAGAAATGTCCTATATGTCCCGGAATTCCAATTCAATCTCATTTCTATGTCAAAAGTCTGCACAAAAAATTCATGTCAAGTATTATTCAATGCTAATACATGTTTCTTTCAGGCCCTTTCGACTGGGAGACTGATAGGCTGGGGTAAAGTTTCAGAAGGATTATTTTTCTGGTCAAATCTTCCAAGTAATTCTGATTTACCATGCAATTCATTGAATAAATCTTCCTTATGTAATTTGAGCATGAATGACAAAAATTTCCTCATGCACTTGAGATTGGGTCATAGTACTTCATTTCCTTGCCATCAATGTCCTATATGTCCACTTGCAAAACAATCTCGCACCCCATTTCCATCTAGTAACTCCCGTACTAGTGAGATTTTTTCCTTAATTCATATGGATATTTGGGGACCTTATCGTACGGTTAATCATGATGGATCTCGTTACTTCCTCACCATAGTCGATGATTATTCTCGTGCAACGTGGATTTTTTTGATGCAGTCTAAGGATCAGACTTACTCCTATTTAAAAACATTCATCACATTATCCAAAAATCAGTTTAGAAAATCCATTCAGCGGATTCGAACTGATAACGGAGCGGAATTCTTCATTCACAATTGCTCCTCTCTTTTTTCATCTCATGGGATCCAACATGAACATTCATGCGTTTACACACCACAACAAAATGGAGTGGTTGAACGCAAGCATTGCCATCTACTGGAAGTGGCACGTGCTTTAAAATTCCAAGCTTCAATTCCTGAAGAATATTGGGGAGATTGTGTCATCACGGCAGCTTATTTAATCAACCGTATGCCCACTCAGGTCCTCAATGGGCGAACGCCATTTGAATTGTTATTTCGGAAGAAACCTGAGCTAACAAATCTCAGGGTTTTCGGATGTCTATGTTATATTGCAACAGTGGGTCCTCGCGACAAATTTAGTCCACGTGCTCAGCAATGCATTTTCATGGGATATTTGAATCTACAGAAGGGGTATCGCGTCATGGAGATTTCTACAAGGGAATTTATTGTTATTCGTGATGTCATCTTTCATGAGAACATTTTCCCTTTCTCTAAAGAGACATCTTCAGATGAAGATACAGGGACTATTTCAAATCCTCGTGGTTCATTATCTAAGGAAGCATTACCTAGTGATTCTGATTACATATCACTAGAACAAACGAGGATTATTCTTGTTCCTACTCTTGTTCCAACAACAATAGAACATGTACCTGAGAATTTAACCTCCTCAGAAGATCCCTTGGAGAATATTCCAGAAGACTCCAGCAATACTGAGGAAATCCAAGATATTTCAACACTGCCCTCTAATGAGAGAATCCAACATCCTATAGCAGTCGATCAACCAAGATGCTTTGGTAGGGCCACACGACCTCCAACATGGACCAAAGATTTTATTTGTGCCACTCACAATTCTCCAGGTATCCAGTATCCTATTTCATCCTATGTTTCCTTTCATAGATTATCACAGGAACATAGATGTTGCATTAGTCGTCTATCGAGGACGAGAGAACCATCCAGGTTATGACGAAGCGTCCATTGATCCAAAATGGCAACAAGCCATGAAGGCAGAACTGAAGGCACTGATTGATAATCAAACATGGAACCTTGTTACCTTGCCACCTAATCGCAAGCCAATTGGGTGCAAATGGGTCTACAAGACTAAATATCGTGCCGATGGATCCATCGAACGATACAAGGCACGATTGGTTGCCAAGGGATACACCCAACAAGAAGGTTTTGACTATCATGAAACATTTTCTCCAGTCGCCAAAGATGTCACGGTCCATTCTTTTTTAACTGTTGCTGCAATTAATGACTGGCCTCTACATCAAATGGACGTACACAATGCCTTTCTTCACGGTGATTTAGACGAAGAAATCTATATGGATATTCCCCAGGGCTTACGAAGACAGGGGGAGAATAGAATATGTCGTCTTCGCAAATCCCTTTATGGATTGAAATAGGCATCCAGGCAATGGTACGCCAAATTTGCAGATGCTCTTACAACAGCAGGCTTCAAACAGTCCAAGCATGACTATGCTTTATTCACACGAAGCAAAGGTATGTCATCTATTTATTTGATGATATATGTCGATGATATTCTCCTTATGGGAAATGACAAAGCTGCCATAGAAAGATTCAAGGAATATTTGCATGCTACTTTTCATATTAAGGATTTAGGAGCACCTAAATATTTCCTTGGAATCGAAATTGCTCGATCTGAACAAGGAATTTCCCTTAGTCAACGCAAGTTTATTTTGGAGATTATATCAGAAGCAGGTTTGTCAGGATGTAAGCCAGCAGTAATTCCCATCGAGCAAAACACTAAGTTAACTACTACAGATTATGATAAGGGTATATCTAGAAATGATGATCCAACACTCAGCGATCCATCAGGTTATCAAAGACTTGTCGGGAAGCTCATATATCTAACTATGACCAGACCTGACATCTCTTATGTAGTACAGACACTTAGTCAGTTCATGCACAATCCAAAGCAATCCCATTTAGAGGCTGCCTTGAAGATTGTGAAATATTTGAAGAAATGTCCAGGACTTGGGATACTTCTATCCAAGAGATGTGACATGCAAATGACAGCATACTGTGATGCAGACTATGCAACATGTCCCATAAGTCGAAGATCAATCACTGGATATTGCATCAAATTGGGAGAATCTCTCCTTTCATGGAAGACCAAAAAGCAACCTACTGTGTCCTTGTCCTCGGCCGAAGCGAGTACGAGCTATGGCAAAAACCACTTGCCAAGTAGTATGGTTATGAGGCCTTCTTAAAGATCTCGGAATACAAGTACAAGGACCAACAAAG
Source organism: Eucalyptus marginata (assembly GCA_014182565.1). NCBI lineage: Eukaryota > Viridiplantae > Streptophyta > Magnoliopsida > Myrtales > Myrtaceae > Eucalyptus > Eucalyptus marginata. Next base: position 31,473,309 of record CM024593.1, read on the forward strand.
TTGCACTATGACAATGATGCCGCTCTCAAACTTGCTGCAAATCCTATAGTGCATGAAAGAACCAAGCACATAGAGGTGGATTGTCACTTCACACGGGAGAAGATCCAAGAAAGAGTGATTGAGACAAAGGGGAATTGGGACAACAGAATAGCCAGCAGACATCTTTACCAAGCCCTTGTGTCAGAGACAACACGCATATCTTTTGAACAAACTAGGCGTCTTGGACATCTACAAGCCACCAGCTTGAGGGAGAGTGTTGGAAGATATGCGAGAATATTTGATCGAGAAGATTTGATTTAATTATGATTGTGTACATATCAATCAAGATTAGATTTAGATACAGATTGATAAATAGAATAATTTACTTTCTTTAATTACATACTCATTGTATTATATTTGCAAGAGATCTGTACATTTTCATATTCAATCGAAGAGAATACAACACTTTTCCTTCCTTCGTTCTTCATTCTCTCGGTTTCTTTCATTCTCGTCCCCCAGCTTTTTCCTCAGATCCTTCACCAGTTTCTCGAACTGCTTGAGCTGAGTCCTGAGATCCACCACCTAAAGAAGCAAAACTAAGGAAGATGACCCGGAAGTGGAACATAAAAAAACATCTAAGCAAAGACAAGAAAAGAGACTTGTCATACATATCCTTGGTGACTTTCGAGTAAAGCGCCAGCTCCACCGGACGCAAAATTCGCCCCTCCCACAAATTCGCCGTTCTTTTGCTGGAGATATGATGGGATCAGTGGTGGCTTCGCATATTCAGCTGAATCGCCCAAAAAGATTTTGAGTGTGCAATCAATCATTTATGGGGAAAAAAAGGGCTAGAGCATGGGAAAGTTATACCAATAAAATCAGCCATAAGACGACCGTTAGTGAATCTGCTAGTGGCATAGTGGAAGAAAGTCTTGCCATAAGGAAGGAAGTTTGCCCTGAAAGACGCAGTAGTGTATATTTTCATTTCAACTATTATGTGATTGTGCACTTTTAATGTTGATTGTGGTTTCTCCTTAGCCTAGTTAGGAATGATATTTTTCTTATTTCTCATCATTAGATTTTTGTTTTTTCTTACAATTTATTCAGTGCTTCATCAGTTACCGATTTTTATTTCGATGATTGCACACTCGCATGATTGTTTCATATGTTAGTGAATAAGTTTAAAATCAATCCAGATTGCCTAACAAACATCTTTTTAAAATGAACAAAATTAAATATCGAAAAGGTATTAGTTATCAATTAGTATAACTAAGTCCTCAACCCTAGATCTTTGATTGCATAGGAAGTAAGGCATGCTCTCATGCCTCACTTGGTTTCTAGTCGACCTCCGCCTTTTAAGCAATACCCCTAAACCTATGTCTTTTCTCCCTCTGGACGGAAAAGGTAGTTCACGACGATGGGAAGGCACCCAAGAGGTAGGTGGCATTATTATAAATCCAAATTTTCTTGCTCCAACTTTGTAAATACCTAAGAAAAGAAAAAGAAAATCAGAGATTGATCCATTTGTTACCATTAGATTTGTCAAACAGGTAGGTTAGTTAGTTTTAGGTTAAGTTGAAAATGGACCTACCAAAATTGATATATTTTTATGTAATACAAATCTCATAACCCATACTCGACCCAACCCTAATTGTCAAAACACTTTAAATTTGTCATGCCCCAATCCTCGAATGCATGCCCATCCCTCACCTGGTCGATTAATAGTGACATCCCATGACGCATCGCCGGCCCTTTCATTTTAATACGCAAGTGGAAGCATATAATAAAATCCCCAGACAATAAAACAATTTGATAGAAAGGTAGGGCCATATTTTTCACAACTGAAAAACCACAACCACACTTTTATACAATACAAACCACATAGTATATTTTACAATACTATTCGCAGAAGTCTAATCTATCACATTAGTTCACAACACGGGTTTGCAAACAGGATGAGATCTCAGTCCTCATTCGGGTCATACTCAGAATCTTCCTCGAGGTCATCCTCCAGTTCCTCTTCAGGTTCTACTTCTTCTTCTTCCTCTTTCTCTTCTTCTTCAGGGTCATCCTCGAGCTCCTTCTCATCAAATTCCACCTCAGGTTCCTTGTCTTCTTCCTCCCATGGCTCATCCTGTTCAACGATTTCCCCTTCCTCTTCACTCCAATTAGCATCCTTGGCTGAGTATACTGGTGACTCAGGATCGACCTCAAGCTTGGGATCCTTGGCATCCACTACCGACCCATCCTTAGGGTCTGTCGTCCCCCGCCCAAATGCTGCCTCCAGAACGTACAGAGGCACATCACCTTCCGGGACGGGACATTCTCTTCGTCCATCATGGTAGTGATGATACCATGATCGATACTCGTGGGGTACCAAGTCGATTCTATTCACATTCACCTAGACCTTGGACTCTATCAACACATACTCTAGCCCTTCTAGGTGGTGGTAAATCAGGAAGTGGCATCCTACCTTGGTGATCTCTTTAGGGATACCATAATGCATCAGAGGATAAGGAGGTGGAGGTGCTGCCATCTACAGGCTTGAAATGTTATCCCACATCGGGGTGAGACTACGTCTCAACAAGTTTTACTCCCTAAGACCCGATTAGGAAACCAATATGCCATAAGAGATGCCTATGCACAACACGGGTCAGGGGACTTACCTTGTCCTCAATTCCACCCTGCAAATTAGCACAGTTCGAATAGGCACCCTATCAATCAATTCACCATATTAGATTAAGTCATCGATCAATCGACCTAGTCGATTACATATTACCACGACCTCCCTCCGGTCGGCATATTCAATGCTATCTATAATGTCCTATCAAGTCAGGACCCGCTTGCTCTAAGCTGAAGATAAATAGTATAGCTTATGCTAAGCTAATAAATAGTGTACTGCTTGCAATCTAAGCTGACATATCATAGCCCTTAGGATGATATAGTACACTAATAATGCTCCATCTAAGTTGATAAAGTATACTGCTCGCAATCTAAACTGACATATCGCCCATGGGTCGATATAGTACACTGTTAGTGCTCTCCCTAAGCTGATAAGGTATACTACTCGTAATCGAAGCTGACATATAAGAGCCATTAGGATGATATAGTATACCGGTGTACTACTTGCAATCTAAGCTGACATATCGCCCATGGGTTGATATAGTATACCACACCCAATCATTCAACTCAATTCTTTAATTTTATCATACCCGATAAAATACACGTATGTGGGTATACGGTCAACCTTAGCCAAAATACTATAATTTCTTTTCCACAAATCCCACCATTTTCTATAGTTCACCAAAATATTTTTGGCGCTGTCAACCGACGCCCGGTTATTTTTCAATTAATTACAAGAATTAATTAATTTAGGAAATAAATCTTAAAATCACCAATAAATCAATTCAGCAATATCTAGCACTTAATAAATTAAACAGACTACATGACGATAATCAGCAAAAAATTCCGGTCATCAGCCATCTCGGTCTAATTTCCAAAAAATAATTAATTAATTAAATAATTACGAAAAATATTAAATAAATACAATAAATCCAATTTAGGCCCGTAATGCCTAATTGGAAGCCGAGACGGACTCGGAAAAATTTCGAGACTTGTTCAATAATTACCCGAGCCTATCTACTCGCTAATTACACTAACCATTCGCCTAACATGCATAGGTAAATCCCTAATTAAATTATTCTAATCTAATATATCCACCTAATTGCACTTAATTAAATCTAATCAACCCCTAAGCATCATTAGTCTACTAAGTAGGGATTAGTGAGTTAAACTCACTTGATTAACGAGCCGAGTGATTCCAAACGTTGGGAACGTCGCGGGGGTCACTTCTCTCCAAAGCGGGTCTAGGTTTCGAAACTCGAAACCACCTCAAAACGAGCCCGACACCTTGTTGGAAACCCACTATTTTCCCCTTCTGATTTGAGCTACAAACAAGAGAAATGAAGCTGGTTTGGTGCGGGAATGGCGACGGTGGACCGATGGATGGCTTAGCAAGGTAACCGACGGCCGAACGGGGGTCTACGGTGGCCAAATGACCTCCGGCTTGGCTCGACCAGCAGTTGAGATGGCGGAACAGGTTGCTGGAAGGAGCAAGGGAGGTGGAGACGTGCGAGCAGCGACGATCCATGACGTGCACGTGGAGAGGGCGAACGGTGGAGGCGAGTGGCGATCCGGCGATGGTGGCTTCGTGCGGCGTGGACAACAGCTTCTCCTTGGTTGCTGGTGTACGAAAATGAAGGGGATGGAGGGGGAATGGGGCCGGTTGGCTTGGAGAAGAAGAGAGAGCAAGAGGTGGGCCACCATGGTCATTTTTTCCACATTCTTGTCTCCTTGACCCATCCTAGGCCAAGTGTGGTTCCTTGGCTGTCCTTAGGCCACCAAGGCCTCCATCTAGAAGCTTATGGTGGTCCAAATGTTGAGGGCGGTGGGGGCATACGAATTTCCTAGATTTCTCCTTCAATTAGTCACTTACCGATCCTCAAATCAACTCAATTCAGCCTCAATAAATTCAATTGACCTTCCATCAATCAAATCGATATTTTTTTCACTCATATAATTATCATGCTTCCCAAATTTGCGATAAAAAACGATCATCGGCTTTTTCTGAACAAAAACGGTCCTATGCCGACTTTTTCCCAAAAAGTCTTGGGTTTTAGAAAAATTTTCTTAGACTAAGTTGATACTCTTGGAATTTATTATGACATGACAAAATCCTCAATTTCACAGTTAATTTCCATTCGGCGCGTTTTTAGCGTGAGCTAGGCTACCGGATAGTTTTCAGAAATTTTTAGTGCAAATGACCCGTGGTCAATTTTCTTCGAGCCACAATGAACCCACTCAACTCATTGGCGACTTTCGGTTGTCGTGAAAATCTCAAGGATTCAAATACGGACATAGGGTACCAAAACAATAAAAAATTAGTCTAGTGCCGGTCAATGAGAATTTTCCAATTTAGTGGTGTCACCCACGATTAGCCACACATCTCAGTCGAATCAATCTATCTTTGATTTCAAATCGATTTTATACGGTGCCGTACTAGCTTCTAAATATGAGCACGGTCGAGAAGCCAATTCTTGGTCGAATTATCAAGTCTATGAAATAGTCTAGTTATCTCGAGAGTGATCAGCTCTGAAAACAACCCTATAAGCGCGTAAATGAAATGCCTGATTTATTTAGTAGAAAACATGACTGAAAATTTGGGATGTCACAAAATCACTTATTTTCTGTGAAATGAACGCATCTATTATAAAGTATTTATTTAAAGGTGTATGATAACGTTTAATTCATTATCAGACCAAAGAAAATAGTCAAGTTTATAAGAGGCTTGGAGTAGAACGTGGAGAATATATGGGCAAAAAACAAATAATTAATTGCAACTGTCCTTTAAATGCCCATTAACAAAGTACTTATTTATTATAATGAACTCATGACAAAAAATGAAAATTTTATATTACTTGTCTTGAGTATGAAAACATGTTTGCTTAATTTGACCCTAATAATAAAAAAATATTTTCACTACACAATCGACATGAAAATATCTCAAAAGATCATAGATGTAGATTTTTATAGGGAATTATTTGTTAGCATATCAAAAAAAAAAAAAGTCAGGGAGTGACAAAACTATAAAGAAGAAAATGCGTTAGTCAACAAAATCCTCCAACCGACCAAAAAAAAAAAAAAAATCCTTCCAATAATTGCAATCCTATTGACTTGTTTATATCGATTAAATAGTGCTATACTACTCTGCAATTGAAGGAAAATTATGAATTTGGCTTTACCTTAAGAACAGTGCTAATGTTGCCAACCACCATCCCCACATAATTCTCCATGAAAATGGACTGAAACTGTTTATATTGATTCAGCTAATCAATAATCGATTCACGAAATCCTTGATTGGCTTGGTAGATAGGAAATACAATCATGTATATTTTTCTTTTCCTATTTTACATTTTCTTTCTATTATTGCAAATAGAACTTGTACATGTACATGTACATTTGATATAGAGAATTACAGAAACCACAATTCCTTTAAACTTTTCCTCGATTCTTGTCAAGGTACCAGAGGGATCCATTCTTGCCTAGCTTCCACAACCCTAGAATTGCCTACATTTTTTCTCTGACTTGTTGTTGCGTCTCCAAACCTGCAAAACAAGCTAGCCATCTTATAGGAATTCAACACTTTTTTATAATACCGTGTCAACCAACCAACATCACCAATGGAGGAAACCCACGACTCACCTAAGCAAACCCCAGGTCCAATTCATTTGCATAATTTGGGTCTGGTTGACCCAAATAAGGAAGATAGCTTTACTGCGTCTACACCTGCTCCAATATAGGTCACTGGCCCAATTCAATGGCCCTAAGTCTAGTACCCAATTCAAGGCCAATAGGCTGGCAGGCCAAGTTACACATGGGCTCAACATGGCCCATCCGAAGAGGAGTATGTTCCAGGTTTTGGAACTCGGCTTGATGGATGTGGGCCGATTCCATCTTCACAAGAAAATAATCCGAATGGAGGTGGACCAAGTTGGGTAGGCTCGGGTTAGGGACCTGGATCCATTCCACCAGGTCTAGGGATGAATCCCTATCCGGTTCTCTAACTTGGGTTTCTACCCTATGCTGTCCTAGTCGCCAATGGCTACCCTGAGCCCAACGGCCCACTTTACATGTTACCAGGTGATGACCCAGAACTCCAACTGATCATCCTACAGCTCGCCAAACTGGATAATTACAGCGCTTGGGCTCTAGACTTCTGACAAGCACTTGTAACAAAGGACAAGGACAGCTTCCTTGACGGAGCCGTCCCCTTCCCAACCAACAAACGGATTTAGTGGCACTGGAGAAGGTGCAACCGGTTGGTTCACACATGGATCGGCAATTGTTTAACACTAGACATCGTGGCCAGTCTACCACCGATTGAGGATGCGAAAACGATCTAGGACAGCATACAAGAGATGTACAAGAGGCTCGACTGAGCAAAACTCTTCACACTCACTTAGGCCCTCTCAGAATTGAAGCAAGGGAACCTCTTAGTTACCTCTTGCTTCAATCGGCTTTCAACTATGTGGAATGAGCTCAATGCGGTCGAAGAACGGCTTGAGGGGCCTAAAGTGAAGCTTCAGCAATACCATGAAATAAAAAGAAAGGGAGAAAATTACTCATTTTTTTGTTGATTTTGAGCGAATCATACTCACCTTTTCGGCCACAGATCTTGACAATGGAACCTATGTCGACTCTCAGCTGGATCTACATACTGGCTGTCCAAGAGGAAAGCCAACGACTTGTCACAGCTGAGCAAGGGAGAGCTGGTGAAGGCATTGCTCTTGCCACCTTCCCAATGAGTTTTGTTTCAGCTAAAGCAGCAATTGGCATCTATGGAGGTCTCAGCTTTGTTGGAGGTCTCGACTTCGTCAGAGTGCGCAAAGAGGCCGCGAGAAAGAATGATCAAATGGCTACCGCAATAGGGAACCCTAAAAATCGATCAGATGGCTAGGATCAAAGAAGATCGAATGGTTATTTTTTGCCCATACGTCCAACCGAATTGAACAACCCATATCAAGCCACAACAACACCAGCTTACAGATCATCCAACGGCCCATAGAATGTCACATCATCACAAGGAAATAATGGGCAAAATTCAAAAAATAAGGGTGAATATTATAAATATTGCAAACGCCCGCATCATACTATTGGCACATGTTGGAAATTACATGGTAAGCCGGGTGACAAGACAAAATGGAAAAGGACACTTTTGCTTATCAAGTTTCGGCACATAAGACTGTTGGGGCACATGAAACAATTACCCAAGATTAATACTAGAATATTATGAAGGCCTTGAATCAATTGACAACCAATGACAAAAGTGCAACTTTCTCAGGTACATTTCTTTGCAAGACAAATGTAATATCAGTTGATGCACGAATAATTGATTCAGTTGCTAGTGACCACATCATTTGCAATGAGCAATTATTTTCTTGTATTCAAAAAATTTGGATTCTCCTGTATCTATATGACTCCTGAATCGAAACGTCACTTACGTCACCAAAATTGGCACTGTCCAAATCAGTCTGGATATTATCTTTAAAAATGCCTTATATATCCTTGAGTTATGGCAAACTGATGGGCTTGGGTTGCACAAGGGCTGTATTTTTGGACTAGCTTTCCAAAAGATTTTGATTTATTGAATAAAAAAATTCCTTATAATGCCATTGCCAATAATAAAAATCTTATTCATCATCAACGCTTGGGTCACATTGCGTGTTTCCCTTATTCTAGATGTCCAATCTGCCCTTTGGCAAAACAGTTTGGGCTCAATTTTCAATTAGCACATCTCGAGCTACTAGTGTTTTTTCTCTTCTTCATATAGATATTTGAGGTCCCTATCACACCTCACATCATGATGGTTCATGTTTCTTTCTCACTATTGTCAATGATTGTTGACACCTAATTTTCAAATGCGTATAAAAAAAATTAATTAATTAATTAAAATTTTAAAAGAACAAAACAAAAAAAAAAAAAAAAAAAGAAGGGGTATGCGAGGGGGCTAGGTCAGGCCAAATCTGGCCCTGGCCCCATCTGGCCCTCCTCCTTTCCTCTCTCCCCTTGGCCTGGGCCCAGCCAGCTTCTCCTTCCTCCTTCCATCCTCGCGTGCAGGGAAAACGAAAGAAGAGAACAGCATAGCAGCAGAGAGGGACAAAGCACAGAAAACACACAAAGAGAGCGAAAAACCAGAGAAAAGAGAGAGAAGGAACGGAGGCGATGGAGGACAGCAGCGGCGCTGCCAGACGCCGTCCAAGCCGCTGTCCTCCTCGCCACCTCAACCCAACGCCGCACAGACCGCCGCCCTCCGACCCCGATGCCATGCCGAGAAGCCCCAGCCGTGAGCTCCGCTGTCCCGAGCTCACCGCCTCAACCCGACGCCGTGCCGAGCAGCCCCAGCTGCGAGCTCCGCTATCCCGAGCTCGCCACCTCAACCCGACGCCACTGCAGCCTCTACAACCGCGAGCATCGTCGTGCCAGCAGCCGAAGCTCCACCCTCCGACCCCGATGTCGTCTGAGCCGTCGCCCTCCAACTCCAAACGCCGTCGCCGTTGCTCCCCTCAACCGCGAGCCCATCTCACCCGCGACCTCTGCTGGATGCCACGTTGCCGTTCAGCCAGCCGCCATCACGCTCCGCCTCACTTGCAACCCACGAGATCCCAGCAAAGCTGCTGCTGCCCCTGCTTTGCCCGTGATTTGCTCACCCGACGCCGCTCCTCTGCCTGCGACGACCCGCCGCGCTCTGCCTCCGTCCCGACGCGCTGCTTACTGATACTCGCCGAGCCGCCGCCCATCCAAGCCGTTGTCGCCGTTGTCGAGTTGTTGGCGTCTCGAATGTCCTTCTTCGGAGCTGCAAAATAGCAGGAGAGAGAGGAGGCGAACTGGGTCATGGCCGGGTCGGGCAAAAGCCCCGTCGGGTAGGGTTTTGAGCAATCCGGGCCGGGCATTTTAGGGTCAGATTTGGGCTGTTTTTAGTACGTGGGTGTGGGCTTGGGTTGGTTTAATGTGGGTTTTGTTTTTAAAAAAATTAGACCAAGCTGGGCCTGCACATTAGGCCCAGCCCGGCGGGTTTCCACCGCCCTATTCACCGAACCGAGTCAGAACCAACCCGGGGATTCGATCCGGTTCATTTAAATTATATTTTATTATTATTATATTAAAATAATATTTTTTAAAAGTTAGAAAATTAAAAAATTAAAAAAAAATTAAAAATTTTCAAAATTTAAAAAATGTAGAGTTTGGTTAGGAATTGTCATATCTTGCATTCTTAGTGTAATTAGATCTTTATTTGCTCGTATTTTGATATTATTGTATGTTTAATTTGCATATCTAATTATGTTTAATTGCATGTGTTTAATTTTGCTACAACTAGGATCTTGGTAGCTATGATTGTTACTTTAATGATTGCACACCCGTATGATCATTTCACATGTTAGTGGATAGGTATAAAATCAATCCAAACTGCCTGACAAAAATCATTTCTTTTAAAATGAACAAGATTAGGTACCGAAAGGGCACAAATTGGTTAATTGGTGTAATCAAATCCCCGATCCTAAATTCTTTGGTTGCGTAGGAAATGAGGTATACTCACATACCTCACTTGGTTTCTAGCCAACCCAATAGGCTAGTGGCGACTCATTTTTTGAAATTATTTAGAATACCCCAATGTCACGCGGGGTATGGGCTTGGGAGAGCCCACGCCTGATCATGGGCCTTAGGCCCGTCCTTTAGGCAATACCCATAAACCTACTCCCTCCCCTTGAGGGTAGGTCGCGACAATGATTATACTCGTGCCACTTGGGTTTATCTTATGCAATCCAAGAATCAAACTTTTTCAAAATTTCAAGTTTTCTTTCTCTTGTCAAAAATCAATTCGAAAAATCTTTCCAACAAAATTGGACAAATAATGGATTAGAATTCTTTTCTACTATGAGATCTATTAGTGGGCCCAAAAATAAGAAAAAAAGGAGAAGAGTTGAAAAGTCAAAAGAAAAGGGGGATATAGTGGGAGGGGGGAGGGGGCTTCAGTTTTATGAGAGAGAGAGAGAGACCTTAGGAGAAGCATAAAGGGGAAAGGAGGAAGAAAAAGAGATTAGAGAAAAGAAGGGAAGGAGGAAGAAGAAAAGGGAAAAATTTTCACGTGCTCGTGATCCGGACACCTCGCCAAGCCACCTCAAATTCATTTTGTAACACTAGTAAGTGATCAAAGACTTTAATTGTCTATTCGAACGAATTGTCGCAATTAGAGTTCGAAATTCGAAATTATTGGATATTTGTGTGGCGAAGTCCGTTTTTGAGTCGTTGAGTTGCACATTTTTTGTAGAAATAATAATTTAGGATGTTATGGAGTTATAGCATTTTACAAATCTTGATTTGAGCTTACTGTTTGCTCGAAATGGAATTTTCAAGTATGGTGCGCGTTCTGGACACGTACTGAATAGTAACTTTAGGCATGAGTTTTAGCCATTTTCGGTGAGGTTTTGTGGGGGGGAGAGAGAGAGAGAGAGAGTTGGGGTTGTTGTAATGTATTAAGAGAGTTTCTAAAAACTATAAGATGGATTGAAACGGAATTTTGTGGAGGAAGTTATAGCACGACAAAGTTTAATGCACGAGCTGCACTTAGCAGACAACAATAGGTTTCCGCTAGAAGCGAGATATTCCTTGGTGCGTAGGTGTCATTTTATCAATAAATAGGCATAGTATAGTCGAGCTGTTATTAGAATATCATTTTACTTGGTCTTTTGATTTTATTTTTCAATTAATTATTAGGAATTCGAGTGCATCGACTCGAGTAAGCACCGTAGTTGGTTTTTAGCTTTTTGTAGGTGAGTGACTATTTCTTCTTTATATTTTAAACTCATGTTTTGAAAAACATTATGGATTACATATGCTATGAGCTAATAAATAGCATTTTTGTTGAATAAAACAAGATCAAACTTTTACTGCCATTTTGTTATTTGAAAAAGATAATTATCCTCTGACTTCAGTTTGAATGATTGCTTGTAAATGGTTTGTAAAAAACCTTTATGAAATAATCTTGAAACGTTTGTGGTTCTTAAAGGATGGTTTGATATTTATATATCAAATGCCCGAGTTGTGAGATGAATCTCAATTTGATGTTGGATTACTTGATATTTGTGATTGATGGTTGATGCTCAGTGTCTCTGTGAACCCTGAGGAGTATGTGGGTATGCGCATACTAGTCTAGGATATTTTTGTAGGTTGAGCTACCAACTAATAATAGGTGAAAACCCAACTAAAAGAAGAATCTTGGCCATCTTGTCACGGGCACTACACGTGACTATGACTAGACATTTGAGCATGATTTGGTCAATGGAGTGGACCATTGATATGTGATTTTAGTTTGATCGATGGAATGGACCATCAACGTATGGTTTGATAAGATTAATCAATAGAATAGACCATTGTCATATGTTTTTACAAGATTGACTAATAAACTGGACCATTGGTGTCTTGGGTACTTGTCTTATGAATATATATTGGTGTATGTTTGTTATTATCTTGAGTATTTGGTTATGGACATATTACGCTAAAGGTTTGTTAAATTTTGGATTTGGCGAAAATGAGTTACGTTTGTATTTTAAATGTGCATAGTGATTTCTTGATCCGCTTAGAAGAAACGCGTTACTTACTGAGCCGTTATAGCTCACTTTTCTCATCTACTTGATTTTCATGTTCTTTAGTGAGCTGTAAGTAGGCGTGAGCGTTCATTATCGGGGAGGACTTTTTGTGGTAAGGACTTTTTGGTATGATTTATATACAGTTGATAAGTTTGTGAGTTAGTTTTTGGGATAAGTGCTATAGAAGTCTTGAAACTTGTCACGAAAATGCAATTGAATCCTAAAACTTGCAAAAAATGCAATTAAGTCATAAAACTTGTCAAATTGTTTCAATCAAGTCCTAAAGTTAACACCGTCAACTTTTTAATGGAAAAATGCTGACGTGACATTTAAAATGAATTTTAAATTTTCTTTTAATTTTTTTATATTTAAATTAGATTTAAAAAATAGAAAAGAAAAGTTAAATTTTATTTAAAAAACAAAACAGTTCAAAAAAAAAAAAAAAAGGCAGCCACCACCCATCGCTAGAGGGGCCGGCGACGGTCAGCGATGGGCGGCAACTGCCTTTTTATTTTTTTTTTTTTTTTTTAAACAAATTTTAAAAATAAATTTTAGCTTTTCTTTTTTAGTTTTTAAATCTAATTTTAAAAAAAAAAATTGAATAAAAAATAATTAAAAAAAGCCATGTGGAAAATGAAAATTTATTTAAAGTTCCATGTCCGCACCTCGTCAGCATTTTCCGTTAGTAAGTTTGACAGTGTTAATTTTATGACTCGATTGAAACAATTTGACAAGTTTTATGACTTGTTTGCACTTTTTGTAAGTTTTATGACTCAATTACATTTTCGTGACAAGTTTTAGAACTTTTATAGCACTTATCCCTTAGTTTTTTTTTTTTGGAGGTTTATATATAGGTTTGGTGGCTTATAGAAAACTCTGATATTATAACAAAATGCCCTCTGTCGTGTGTGTGTGTGTGTGTGTGTGTGTGTGTGTGTGTGTGTGTTGATCTAAAGTTGAATTTTGGTTATGTTAAGGTTGTGTCCTTTGGTGAAAGGATTGCCATGTCATGCCTCTATTCTTGTGAATCAAGGTGTGACATCTACTGAAAATGCATCTTTCTTATCCTCTCAAGGGATATTGCACGAGAGTTCATGCACTTACCCTCCCTAACAAAATGGGATTGTTGAGTGCAAAACATCAACACCTTTTAGAAGTAGCCTGAGCGCTCAAATACCAAGCCTCAATTCTTGAAAAATTTTGGGGAGATTGTGTAGTTATGGCAGCCTATTTGATTAATGGGCGAACTCCTTTTGAGTTACTATATGGAAAACAGCCAGTGATTGATCATCTTAGAATATTTGGTTGTTTTTGCTATGCAACAATTGTAGGTCCTTCAGATAAGATGGATCCCTATGCCATTTGGTGTATTTTTATGGGGTACCCTCCTCTATAGAGAGGTTATCGGGTCATGGAAATCTCTACATGACATTTCTTTGTGAGTAGAGACGTTTTTCATGAAAACGTCTTTCCTTCTCGAGAGTATGCATTTTCATCTTCTTCCTCAGCATCAGAACGTAGTCTTTTTCTATCAAAATAAGATTTATATGAGCAACCTCAATATGTAATTAATGGCCCAAAACAACAAGTTCCAATGTATACATACCAAGCTATTGAATCACCAAGCTCCTCATCTAGGGACGAACCTCCATTAAACTCAATGTTAGCACTTGGGGACGATCGTCCATCTAATTAATCAGCAACTTTTTCATCACAAAGTAGACATGCACCATCTCCTGCAATTTCCATTAAGACAACAATGGAACAGCCTCGACGTTCTAGTCACCTTACTCGACCACCTACATGGAAAAAGGACTATGTATATCTTACAATGAATACTTCAGGTACACAATATCCTATATCTTCATATGTTTCATTTAGTCGGTTATCGCCGGAACATATGTATTGCATCAACCGCATTTCCAAAGAAAAGGAGCCATCTTCTTATTATGAGGCGGCACATGACCCACAATGGCAAACGTGCTATGGAGGCTGAATTGAAAGTTCTAGATGAAAATCATACATGGGATATTGTCTCATTACCCCCACATCAAAAGCCCATTAGCTGCAAATGGATTTACAAGATCAAGTTCAAGGCGGATGGTTCCATTGAAAGGTATAAAGCCTATTTAGTTGCAAAGGGATTCACACAACCAAAAGGCTTTGATTATCGTGAGACTTTTTTTACCATGGCCAAGGAAGTTATTGTCCGCTCATTCTTGTCCATTGAAATTAGCCACTACACTAGAGGGACCTCAATGAAGAAATTATATGGATCTTCCACAATTTACGCAGATAGGGGGAGTCTCGTGTATGCCGTCTTTGTAAATCCTTATATGGGCTTAAACAAGCTTCTAGACAATGGTACTTCAAATTCACCACGGTGCTGACCACTACAGGATTCCAACACTCCAAGCATAATCACACCTTATTCGCAAGGACTAAAGGTGATTCATCAATTTATTTATTAATATATGTTGATCATACTCTAGTCTGCTATTACAAAGTTCAAGAAATATCTACACTCTTCTTTTCACATTAAAGACTTGGGGCCCCCTAAATACTTCTTGGCATTAAAATAACTCGACCTAACAAAGGGATTTGTCATAGCCAATGTAAATTCATTATGGAGATAGTTTTAGAAGCAAGATTGTCAAAATGTAAACCGGCTATTAGACCAATTGATCAAAATGTGAAACTGACGACACGTGAATATGATGAGAGCTCACCTTCACCAATCAAAGATTCATTACTCAAGGACCCATCGAGATATCAGCACCTTGTTGGGAAATTAATCTATCCCACAATGACAATACCTAATATATGTTATGTGGTGCAAATACTCAATCAATTCATGCACAAAACAAAGCAATCTGATATGAATGCGGCACTGAAAGTTGTAAAGTATTTGAGAGGATGCTCAAGACTCAGTATTCTTCTGTCTTATGAATGTAGTGATATAGATTATGCTACTTGTCCAATGAAGAAAGGGTTTATTACTAGATAATGTATCAAATTGGGAGAGTCACTTATCTCATGCAAGATAAAGAAATAGTCAACCATATCGCTATCATCAGCCGAATCTGAACATTGGGCCATGGTCAAGACTGTTTGTTAAATAGTTTGGACACGAGGACTTCTCTTGAATTTTAGAGTGCAAATTGATGGACCTAGCGATTTGTTCTATGGCAACGTACCACGCTTAAATTTAATGGCAAATCTAGTTTTTATGAGAAGACTAAACATATAGAACTCGATTGTCATTTCACTCGAGACAAAATCCGAGAATGGATCATCACAACAAGAGCAATTGGGACTATGGAGCAACTTGCAAACATATTTACCAAGCCATTGTGTGAAAGATGGCGTACATACTTACTAAGCAAGCTTGGTGCCCTTGATATATACAAACCACCAGCTTGAGGGAGAGTGTTGGAAATATGATTTGATATCGATTCTCGCTCGTGAATTGATTGATTCAGCTAACCAATAATTGATTCGCGAAATCCTTAATTGGCTCAATAGATAGGAAGTACAATCGTGTGTAATTTTATTTTCCTCTTTTTACATTT
Organism: Eucalyptus marginata; assembly: GCA_014182565.1. Classification (NCBI taxonomy): domain Eukaryota; kingdom Viridiplantae; phylum Streptophyta; class Magnoliopsida; order Myrtales; family Myrtaceae; genus Eucalyptus; species Eucalyptus marginata. The sequence continues at coordinate 31,489,063 of CM024593.1, forward strand.
TCTTTCTAGTACTACAAATAGAGCTTGTAAATGTACACTTGATATACAAAAATACAGAAACCACAATTCCTCTCATCTTTTCCTTGATTCTTGTCAGAAACAGAGCTAGATTGTTGGCAATGAGGTACAAGTAATCGTTGGCTCCGATGCTGACCATGTAAATGCCTCCGAAACCTTTCTCTTCGCCTTCTTGTCCTCTAGCTTCTTCCTCAGATCCTTCACTAGTTTCTCGAATTGCCTGAGCTAAGTCTTGAGATCCACCACCTAAAGAAGTAAAACTAAGTAAGACGACCCGGAAGTGGAACATAAAAAAACATCAAAGCAAAGATAAGGAAAGAGACTCGACATACATATCCTTGGTGAGTTTCAAGTAAAACGCCGACTTCATTGGACGCAAAATTCGCCCCTCCCACAAATTTGCCATTCTTCAGCTGGAGATATGGTGGGATTGGGTAGCTTTGCATATTCAGCTGAATCGCCCAAAAAAAATTTGAGTTGCAATCAATCATTTATGGGGAAAGAAAAGGCTAAAGCATGGAGAAGTTATACCAATAAAATCAGCCATAAGACAACTGTTAGTGAATCTGCCAGTGAGATGGTGGAAGAAAGTCTCGCCATACGGAAAGAAGCTTGCCCTAAAAGACGCGATAGTGTTTCTTGAAGCAGAAAATCAGAAAGGAAAAATTCAGATTATTTGCGGTGTAAAATTTTCTACAAATCAATACGAAGATAACAAATCAAATAGAGTATCAACGAATTGATCATTTAGAGATCTTTTGTGATTTGTTTTCCTTGTAGATAAAATTGTTATCTTTTATTTTTATCTTTCACCATAATTATAGGTGGTGATATATATATTGTACAACATATCAATGAAAAGTAACACTTCATTGACTCACTTTCTGAGGCTTTTTATGGTTTTAGAGCCACGCAACGGCACACCGGTCTTTTCTTGTAATCATGTCGCTTCCTTCTTTAAACATGAGATTTCCATTTCCTTCAAACATCAATGTGGCAAAATTTGTTACATTGAAGCTTCATGAAAACATATTTTTATTTTAGAAGACAGGTACTGTCTCTGATTGAAATTTGGGAACTACTTGATTTCCTTGCCGGAGAGACCGTTACACCAATGTAGACTAATACATTAGAGAATGGAACTGAAGTCAGTAACCCAAAATACACATCATGGGTGCGGAGTGACTGCCTTATAAAGTCTTGGATCGTCGACACACTCTCGAAAGAGGTTCTCGGACATGCAGTTGGACTGCAAATAGCAACGGAAGTGTGGACAGCTCTCACCGATCATTTCAAGCAAAGCTCGGTGACTCGTGAACTTGACCTCCTTGAACAACTTAAGCACATTTGGAAAGAAAATAAGCCTTTATCTATTTATCTTCGTGACTTTAAATCTATTTGTGATCAATTGCATTCCATGGTAAACCAGTGTCAAATGCTAATAAAGTCTTCAGATTACTTGAAGGACTTAATGATGGCTATGAGTCGTTCAAAACGACTATGTTCAAGCCTCCTCTTCTATCTCATGCTGAAGTGGTTGCACAACTTCAAAGCTATGAGTTGCGAAACAAGTGCACTTCAACCATGCTCCCAAATAGTTCAATGGCGATTATCTCACAGCAACACAATGGTGGCTACAAAAACAACCCCAGAGGAAGGGGTAGAGGATCCACATTTAATTCTAAGCTCGTGGGTTTTCTCAAACAAACCAGAATGGTCGGCACTATTCAGGAAACTACTATAACACTCACCAAACCAAAACTGCTGATGCATTGCCAAATTCAAACATAGGAGTGCCATCTTTCATCTATCAGATTTGCAAGAAGAAAGGGGATGATGCATTGAATTGTTGGTATCGTTTCGATAATAGTTATTAGAATGTTAATATACCCCAAGGCCTGGCTGCTCTTCATATCTCAAACTCACAAGATGAAGAATGGGATATTGACACTGGTGCTACTACTCATATGACTAATAATTCAAGTAATCTTGTGAATGTAGTTCCTTACCTTGACCATGATAATGTGATAATTGGGAATGGTACATCATTGCCGATTACTTATGTTGGGACTGGTCAATTTAGCAACTAAATTGGTCAATTTTCACTTAATAATGTTCTAGTTGTTACACAAATTAAGAAAAATCTTCTGTCTCTCAATTGATGAGAGATTATCCTTGCTATTTTGAGTTTGACGCATCTGGCTTTTCTATCAAGGACTCCAGGACACTCTGGGTACTGTTGATGGGAAGTAATCATCAAGGATTATATACCAATAAGGACTTACATTCCATGGCATTCTTTTATCAAAGAAACAAGGTTGTAGATGAACTTACGTGGCATCACCGATTAAGCCATCTTAATAGTCGTGTTTTGCAGCTTTTGCGATCTGATGATTTGATTTCAGTAATTAAATCCACTATTACTTTATGTACAAGTTGTCAAATTAGTAAAAGTTCAAGATTGCCATTTTCTTTGTCTGATTGTCAATGTTCCCATCCATTGGAGAAAATACATTGTGATCTTTGGGGACCAAGCTCAATTTCTTCTATGCAAAATTTCGATATTATGTGATATCTATTGATCATTTCTCTCAATATTATTGGTTGTATCCATTGAAGCGAAAGTCATATTTCTATGAGATTTTCCTAGCCTTCCATAAATTAGTTGAAAATCAACTTGATAGGAAAATTAAAGTTTTTCAATTCCGATGGAAGAAGTGAATTCACAAGCAATAATTTTCTCACACGTCTTCATGAATGCAGCATACAACTACAACTCTCTTATCCAGGTACGCCAGAGCAAAACAGTGTTGCTGAGAGGAAACATCAACATACTGTTGAACTCGGGCATGCTACACTATTTGAGGCATCTATGCCACTCAACTATTGGGCGGAAGCTTTTACAACAATGAATTATTTAATAAATCGGCTTCCGTCAACTACTCTGGGCAACCGAAGTCTTATTCAAGAAAGATCCTAAGTACTCATTACTTCGAGCGTTTGGCTCTCGTTGTGATCCATATTTACGCAGCTATGCATAAGGGTGTGCAAAAAAACGGAATCTGCCCGAACCGCCGGAACCGGCGGATCTTGAGGGAATCGGCCCGGTTCCCAATTCCAATTTATGGGAACCGGTGGGTACCGGTCCGGTTCCGGTTCCATGGGCGGATCCGCCCCCGCCCACCCGGACCGGACCGATTAATTTTTAATATTAAAAAAATTACTAAAACAAATAAACCCTAGATCTCATCTCACGACACTGTCTCACTCTCTTCGTCTTCGGTTCTGGGACTTCGTCTCTCTCTCTCTATCTCTTCCTCGGTTCCTCCTATCGCCATTTTGATTCCTCCCCGAGCGTCGACGCCACCGCCACTGCTCCTCTACCGCTACTGTCCACCCCCTCGCGCCGGCCGCCACCCGCCAAAACCTCTGCTCCGCCCAGCAGTGACCCGCAACGCCACAGCTTGCCTTCACACCGACTATTACGCCAGCAGCCGCAAGCACCCTTCGCCCGCTCGCCCATCACCACGATCGTCTTCACTTCTGCTGCTTTCCATCCGAGCACCAACACCATTGCTTCTACTCCGGGCCCCCTCCACCAGCAATTCGACGTCGTTGCAACCCTACAGCCGCGACAACCGACGCCAGCAGATCCCGAACCGATCGCTGCGCCTCTGTTGCTACTCCACCGCCCCTCCGCGCGATCCCTGTAACCATTTCGATTCCTCCCTGAGCGTCGACGCCGACGCCGCTGCTCCTCTGCCGCTGCTATCCGCCCCCTTGCGCCGGCTGCCATAGCCTCTGCTCCGCCCAGCAATGACCCACGACACCACAGCTCGCCTCCACGCCGACCACCACGCCAGCAACTGTGAGCGCCCTTCGTTCGCTTGCCCATCACCGCGATCGCCTTCGCTTTTGCTGCTTTCGGTCCGAGCACCACCACCGTTGCTTCTGCTCCGGGCCCCCTCGCCAGCAATCCGACGCCATTGCAACCCCTACAGCCGCAACAACCGACGCCAGCAGATCTCGAACCGGTCGCTGCTCCGCCGCCCCTCCACGCGATCCTTGCAGCCCCTGCGACTCCGGTTTCCCCTGTCCGTTGCTGGTTTGCCTTGCTGCTAACGCCACACCTTCGCTGGTCTCCTCGCCGAAGCTCCACATTGGCGTCCATCCAGCAACTCACCACCGTTTTTCCACCTCACCAAATTGCTGCCCCACACAACGGAAGTCTTTGTCTTGACAAGCCTCTGCTCTCCTTCACAGCGTGGGTGCCTCTGAACATGATCCCGTCTCCCATATAGAGTGCTCTTTTCTAGATGTTTTGGCATAGTTGCATCTGGTGGGACTGTCCCATTCTAATGCTTTTGTTAATTATCAATCAATTCCTTTACCTTTTGTCCTTGAAGTTTCTGGGTTATGCACTAAGAGTTTTGTTTCAACCCAAACACCAGATCCCAATTGAAAATGTGTTCATCCGGTTTATATTTGAATGTTGAATTGCTTGACAATACTTGTAGTTTGTCTATCTTAGATTTCCTTGTCAATCTTTCAAGTGCTAGAAGATTGTATCCTTAGATTCCTTACTCCTAAGGCTCTATCTCTTTTGACAGCATGAATGTCGTTTGTCAAAAAGTTGTCTGGTCCAGAATATGAAAAGAAAATATGATCTTATATCTATTTTCTGTTGTAAGTAAAATTTGATTTAGCTCCATGAGAAGTGTTTAAGTGTTGACAGTGTGTTGCTTGATTCAGGTGATTCATTAACATGTCAATGGAAGTAGAGGAATCCTATGATGCAATAACGCCAATAGTGGAATCAACATCACAAGAACATGAAGGAGGTGAAAACTTTGAAGAAACATCCAAAACAAATAAGGTATCGGGTTCTTGTCCATGTTCTCCTCCTAGTAAGCGAAAATCACCAGCTTGGCTTCATTTTCGAAAAGGAACAACTCACACAAATGAGAAATTTGATGTATTTTGCAATTACTACGGATTCAAGTATTCATACCACATTGATAATGGTACTTCAAATATGTTGAAGCACTTGAGAAAGTGCAATAAGTATCCTCGCAATGTGGATGAAAGGCAAAAATTATTTGCATCACAAAAAGTAGATGGAACTCAAATGATAGGAGGAGATACTACTAGTAGTACTGGGAGTGGTGGAATTTTAATGACATGGAAGTTTAATCAGGAGAAATGTAGGCAAATGTTTATTCGGATGATTATAATTGATGAACAACCATTTTCGATTGCTGAACGTGTTGGATTTCGTGATTATGTGAATCAATTACAACCTCTTTTCAAGCATATGCCGTGATTTATGGTGGCTAGGGATTGCATGAAGTTGTATTTTTGTGAAGAAAAGAAATTTGAAGGCTTCTTTTCGTAAGCTTAATTCTAGGATCGCACTCACGACTGATACATGGAGTTCCATTTAGAATTTGAACTATCTATGCCTTACTGCACATTTTATTGATGAAAATTGGAAATTGCACAAAAAGATCATCAATTTTGTGGTGATAGCTAGTCACAAGAGTAGGGATATTGGGAGAGTAGTTGAGAAATGCATACATGAGTGGGGAATAGAGAAAAAAGTGTCCACAATCACAGTGGATAATGCTAGTTCAAATGATGTGGCCATTAATTATTTGAAGAAAAATTTTCAAGAGAGAGACTATTGATCTTAGATGGTGAATCTTTACACATGAGGTGCACAACTCATTTATTAAACTTGATTGTGAAGGATGGCTTAGCCGAGATACGTGATTTCATTGCACGTATTCGAAACGTGGTTAGGTATGTGAGGAGTTCTCCTATGAGAGCTAAGACATTTCGAGATTGCATTGAAAGTACAAGGATTGCTTATAAGGGTTCAGTTTATCTTGATGTCTCAACTAGGTGGAATTCTACTTACCTAATGTTAGAGAGTGCCATAAAGCTAAGAAAAGCTTTTGAAAGGATGGAAGAAGAAGAAGAAGATGTTTCTTTCTTAACTAAGCTTAATTCTGATACTCCAAGTAGTGTTGATTGGGAAAATGCTATTGTTCTTTCTAATTTTTGAAGAAGTTTTATGATACCACCAAGAAGATGTCTAGAACTTTATATATCACTTCAAATGATTATTTTGTGGGGATAGCTTCTTTGTATAAATATTTGCGAGAAGCGACGAAGGCTTTTGATCATAGGGTGAGAGTTATGGGCTTGAAAATGAAAGATAAGTTTGACAAATATTGTGGGAGTTTCGAAAAAGTAAATATGATGGTATTGATTGCAGTGACATTGGATCCTAGAAAAAAACTAAATTATGTGAGGTATTGTTGTAAACTCATTTATGATGATGCTGCAGAAGTTGATGAGATGTTTGATAAGGTGAAGTTTGCCTTGGAACGTGTGTTTAAATTTTATGCGAAATCTTGTCACACTTCTAGAGACAAAAATTTGGATGGCGAATTAGTAAGTTCTACTAATATCGGTAGTAGCTGCGATTCTTATTTCAATGAGGGAAATGAAGAGGACAATTGCAGCTTAAATTTCTATATGTAAAAGCCTTCGTATGATGACTTTCTTAATGAGGAGAAGAAAAGGTCCGATGGCAACTTATCTGAGCTTGATCAATATCTTAAAGCTGAACTTGAAGATGGTCGTGATCTTGGCATTTTGAAATGGTGGAGTGTTGCTGACCAAAAGTTTAAAATCTTATCTTTGATGACTCGGGATATTTTGTCTATTCCCGTTACTATTGTTGCTTCAGAATCAACTTTCAGTACTTCTGGTCGTGTGCTTGATTGTTTTCGGAGTTCTTTGACTCCTAGAGTTGTGGAAGCTTTGATTTGCACTCAAGATTGGTTGAGAGCAATTCTTAAGCCGATTAATGTTGAAGAATGTATAAAAAATGCGGAAAAGTTTGAATTGGGTAAGTCCATATCATTTTATCATGTAATTCTTTTGTATATCTATTATCTAATAACTGAATACTTTATTTAATATCTTCTTTTTGTTAGATATGGATCATGTTAACAAGGAGATTAACGGTCCATAGAGTTTACAAGTTGAAGTGGGAGGAATATATGTGGTGAGATTTTCGATAATTGTTTGAGTTCAATTTTTACTAATGTTGAGCAATCATCTATTAATTATTGTTTTACTTTTAGGAGATTGGAACTTGGAATTTTAGAGCTCAAAACTTGGGATTCACAAGCTTTATAAGTCGTGAAGTTTTAGGCGAATCTTGTTGCGATTGTTTTTTTTTTTTGGTAAAGAATCTTGTTGCGATTGTTGCGTCGTTGTAAAGTGTAAACTTGTCTAATTTACTCTACTTGATGAGTTTGTTCCACGTACTTAAATTTGGTTTTTCTTTCTTTGGAATGGTCCTGCCCTTCCAACCCCTTCCCTTGCATTCAATCATGTGAATTACTATGTCGACATGCCAGCTGTAAGTCACTCATTTTGAACATTCCTTTATCACTCATTAGAAACTTTTGTCCGGTTTGACGTCATATTGAATGTCACAACTTGTAATGTCCTATTGAGCTATTCTATTTACATATTAATTTTTCTGGAACAAACTAGTTCTTTACATAAATTTCTCAAGTGTAAGGACTAGCTGTAGAAGTTACACATGCGTTGTGTGCCAGGAAATGAAGAAACAAGGAGTTGAAGAAGATCGTCTCCAGCTGCTGAGAGATGTTAGTGGTGCTTTTAGGCCAGGTGTGCTAACAGCACTAGTAGGCGTTAGTGGTGCAGGCAAAACGACCCTAATGGACGTTCTAGCAGGGAGAAAGACTGGTGTCTCTAGACAAAACAAACAAGGAAGCAGGACAATTGGGAACCTTTACCTTTGGTCAAAGAAAATTTAGCCATCTGTGGTTACTTGCAAGCAGGAAATGGGAGAATGTTGCATTCCATATGTTCGTGTTTTTTTTTATCTACGAGATACATTTATAGTTGCAACAAATGAATCTTTGTTCCATGTACTTAAATTTGGTTTTTCTTTCTTTGGCTTGCTTTGATGTCACGTAGTCGTTCTATGTTGAAAACTAAAAAATTTTCGCGTCAAGATCGGTTCCATGGATCCACCCGGGAACCGAACTGGACCGGTGGTCCGGTTCCCGGATTGATCCATGCAACAAACGGGTGGATCTCGGTTCCAATTTTTCGGAACCGGTCCTTAGCGAGCAATTCCCAGTTCTAGGTCAGGAACGCCCGCGCAGACCATGCAGACCCCTAGCTATGCAATGAACAAATTTGACAAGCGCTCTTTGTCGTGCGTATTTTAGGGTTACAGTGCAAAGCATAAAGGATATCATTGTCTTCATCAATCTACTAGTCATGTTTGAGATATTGCAATGGAATTCAACTATATGTCCATCACAAACAAAGTTTCTAGCCAACCTTGTCCATAAGTTGATCAAAATGTTGGTTCACCAATAGATCTTGATCTATAAGCGAATGTGCACATCTATTTGCTGAGATAGAACCAGCTTCAAATGCTTCATCTACTACGCTCTCTAATCATGTGCAACAATCAATAGAGAGTGAATCTTTAGTTCAATCTCCATCTGAAACTTTCACATCCTCGACACATCCCATGGTTACACATTCAAAGGCCGAGATCTTGAAGCCAAACCCCAAGTATGCCAATATAGCAATATCATCTATCCCTCTCGAGACAACTCACTGTCCATTCAGCATTAAAACACCCTGGTTGGACAATCGCTATGCTTGAGGAGTTGGATGCTCTTGCAATCAATAAAACATGGGAACTTGTTCTTTGTCAACCCTCGATGAATGTAGTTGGATTTAAATTGGTATACAAGAAAAAGCTACATACAGACGGTTCACTTGATCGATTGAAAGCGACTTGTTGCAAAAGGGTTTCATCAAGAAGAAGGTGTCGGCTTCCTAGAAACTTTTAGCCCAGTAGTTAAACAAGCCACAATTCACATCTATTGCTACTGTTCAGAACTGGGAAATTCGCCAATTAGATGTTAAGAATGCCTTCCTACACGGAGATCTAGATGTTCCCATCTATTTGGAACAACCACCATGTTTTCGTGATTTGTCTTATCCTGACCATGTTTGCTTACTCCAATTGGCGCTATATGGTCTCAAACAAGCTCCCAGGGCATGATTTGACAAGTTCAGCAATTTTCTTTTTGAGTATGGATTCTTTTGCAACACTACTGATCCATCACTATTTGTTGATCGTCATCATGGTCATACTATTATTCTATTGCTCTACATGGATGATATAATCCTCACTAGTGATTCTACAGAATTGCTGAACCATCTTGTGTAGGCACTTGGTCAAGTGTTTTCCATGAAAGATCTTTGTGCTCTTCATTATTTCTTAGGCATTGAAGTCAATCGCTCCACTAATGGACTCTTTCTCTCCCAACATAAATGTACTTTAGATCTTTTGAGTCACGCATCAATGATGCAATTTAAGCCAATTTCTACTCCAATAGCTACCAAACAACCATCCCTAAAAATGGTGGTAAGCCCTATGCTGATCCATCCCATTTTCGAAGCATTGTAGGCGCTCTTTAGTACCTTATCCTTCCTCGTCTGGATCTCTCACTTGCAATCAACATAATTTGCCAATATATTCATGCCCCAACTGTTGCTCACTATCAGATGGTAAAATGTATTCTGCGATATGTTCACGGCATTTTATACCTTGGGCTTCGCATTTTGTCTTGTAGTTCTCTCCATTTATTTGGCTTTGTTGATGCAAATTACACAGGGTGCAAAATCACTTGACGTTCTACTATTGGTTATTGTACTTTTCTTGGATCAAATTGTATTTCATGGTGTGCCAAGAAACAAGCTACTGTGACCCGCTCCACAACTGAAGCCAAATACTGAGCTTTTGCTTCCGAACTCACTAGGATTTCATACATACTACATGACATTGGGATCTACCAACGTCAACCTTTGTTACTTTTCTCGGACGATATCGGCATTGCATCTCACAACTAATCTAGTTTTTCATGTTCGGACAAAGCATATTGAGATTGATTATTATTTTGTTCGGGAAAAGGTTGCTCTTGGTTTTATTGTAACACGCTATGTCACGTCTTCCTCACGAACTACTAACATTTTTACCAAACCATTGACTCGAGATATGTTTGTCGGTTTACGAATCAACTCGGTCTCTGGTCCTTTCCATTGACCAGTTTGAAGGGGAGTATTGAAGTAGAAAATCAAAAGGGAAAAATTCAAATCATGTGCAGTACAAAATCTTTTACAAATCAATATGAAGATAACAAATCAAATAGAGTATCAACGAGTTGATCATTTGGAGATCTTTTGTAATTTGTTTTCCTTGTAGATAAAACTATTATCTTTTATTTTTATCCTTCACCATAATTATAGGTGGTGATATCTCTATATATTATACAACATATGATGAAAAGTAACGCTTCATTGACTCAATTTTTGAATTTCTTTAGTGTTTATATAGTTGTTGGTCCCCGCATCGTTGAGCAAATCACTGAAGATGAACAGAGTGACGTCATGTTGCGGTCGATCGACGTCGCAGTGAGCCAAGAGGAGGAGGCTGACGAAGACGAGAAAGAAAAGGACGTGGATATCCGAAGCCAATATGGGGCGGCGTCTCTTGGGATTTTGGACAGATGCTCGGGTGACTTAGGGTGCGCATAACAAAATTTCTAGAATATAAATTGATTTCTCAATTTTTATTTTTATTTTAAACTGAGAAATTAAAAATTTTAGCTTATGATTTCTTCTTCAAATCTATTTTTGGAATAGAAATCCATTTCAAAAATAGAAAAATCAAATTACGTTACCAAACGGATTTCTGTTCCAAACTTGTTTCGAGAAACAGAGAAACGGAGAAATAAAGAAGTAAAAATTTTATCATGCACACCCTTAAATAAATAACTTGGGAAGAGGAAGGCTCATTATAGCTCTTTCGTCTTCTGGCCAAACATATGACGTCATAAATTGGCAGAGTCAAATTTTTGGGGCCATTTAAAGATGTTTGCTTGCGTAATTTGCATTCTGGCTTTCGCTACGCATTTACAGCAGGTAAGGTACGTTTGAACTACTCTTTGTTCCGTACTTCACCTTTTTTATTTTCGACTTTGCGGTCCAGCGGCAACTTCAGCACATGTACGCAGAAGTTTCAGTCGAAACAACTCATTATCAATTTGTAAATTATAGTACTTTCCCTGCTCACCCACACACTATGCTCGGATCACATTATTGGACCATTGATGGTTTTAAAGATCTATTTCTATATCTGCAGACATTAAACTAAGAGCAAGAAGTCTTGACTGTTCGAGATAGTTTCTTTCGATTTGGATCGTTTGGCACCTCGTGTCAGGTATGCATGCTTAATACGGCTAACGACGAACAAAAAAGCAGCCAATGAAACACCGACAAAAAGAATGATGGATACACAAAGTGGGTTGCAGATGTAAGCAACTAACTCGAATAGGACTAGAAAGCTCGTCATTTTCGGAAGAGCAATGCTAAGCAACCTAAAATTAGTCCACGAGATCGATATCTTAAATTGGACACACCTTCAATACCCAATTACAGTCTGTCTTGATATCTTAATATGCTTGCCATTTCTCTTACGATGTTATCCTTTCTTCAATACTTTGGTAGGCTGTTCATGAAATTCTAAATGCGATGAACGTGTCGAATAAGTAATATAATAATGATAAGGAATATTGTCTCATAAAGTTTGATAATTAATAAACCAATTGAAAATTGAAAATAGACTAATTCTAAAATTTATCTAAAAGATCAAAATAGACTTGAGAATAAATTAAAATTCACAAACATAGAAACAAAATTTTGAAATTAAATATAGTAAATCAATCAAATAAATATGTTAGAATATATTATTTCACCATAACCACTAAATTTTAATTTTAAATTATTACGCATACAAGAACGATATCAAATATGTGAAAGCAAAATTTCCAAATCTATTTACTATAATATCTCTAGTTATAGCAAATCTATTCAATTTATCCATCCACCATAGTTCTATGTGAATTTAATAAATATAAGTGTATTAAAATCTGTGAATATTTTCTGTTTATAATGAATCTTTTGGACCACCTTGTTACCGAAAGTTACACAAATAACATGGTATATATATATCCACATTTAATTCATTGTTATATATTATAAAAAACAATTGCATCAAACTTATACATCAAATCATTCAAATGGCGGCCAACTACTTAAAAGCATTAAATGCAATAATATATAACTCATATGAATGAAATCACTTGCAAAATATACAAAACATGAAATCCATATCATCATAGCCAGGCTACATCTAGCCCTAACAAAAGAAAATTAGGACATGATAGAAGAAGAAACGAAAATATAAATTAAATCCAACATCTTGAATCAAAAAACAATTTGTCTTCTCTTCAAAACACTTGAAAAACTATCAAAACAAAGAAAAAAAATAAAAAATAAAAACCTAATTGTCTCCTCAAGCTCTCAATGTTTTCCTATTTATTGGATACATTCAAGACTCCTATCCAAAGGCAATTGGTTATTTTTCACATAAAATTAGGGAGTAAATAAGAAAATCTTTAATTTAATATCCACCTTCCAACGCTTATTGATAAAATTAGGGATTGAATTACAAAATCCTTGATCGGATATCCATCTTCCAACATTTTCTTATTTAAATTCCTAGATCACTAAATTCTTCATTTTCCATCTTTCTACCATTCTTTTCCTTATTTTCTCCATAGCTCATTATCTTGCATAAACAAGGAAAATTTGGCTAAATATAAGGAAATCTAAATATTTTCTCATGGATATTGCATTTTTTGTTGGCTAAAATAGGTAATATAACTCTATTTTTACGGATATCGTAGGCTTAGGCTTGATCCAACATATAGGAATGAATGGATAACCAATGTGACCCATAACTTAATGGGCTGTATAATGTAATCAACTCTCTTCCCTATTCTTTTTCTTATTTGTTCTTTCATATTTGACCTCATCTTAATAAAATGCATTGTGTTGCAGCCCTAAAATCATAGTTAAAGGCATGGAACCAAAGCGATAATGAATCTCACTTATTCGAACTTATCCTGAAACATTTGAGTAATTCAAGTTTTTCGACGTTTCAGCAATACTAGGACTCATTTGAACATCCTTGTTCTTTAACATAAGTGCAACCATATAGTCAATCCAACATCATCCCTCGTTATTCATAATATAACGTTCAAGTGGGATGTATTCTTTACCTACAATTTCAAGGAACGAAGAAAAAATTCAAGTACGCTCATGCTCCAACAATTCTTTCAGGTTGCGAGGTCTGATTACACTCACACTCCCATTCCACATCAACTGTGCATATTGTCGGTTAGCCCTCTCACTTGAATGGCCAGAATCAAAGAACACGTACTTCTCAGGATGACGGCATAATGAATATTCCTTCACTCCTCTTTGGCCTCCACAAGTCGAATTTGCCCTATAAGGACCCGAACCACAACACGCACTTTTTGCTTCCTTAAAACCTGAATCGATTTCATATATCGGAAATGAGGACTTCTATCCAAGCTATGAGCGATGTAAAAGGCACAAAATCCACAACTGGTTTAGAAGTATTGATGCTTAAGATAAGTGACCACAGCACATACAACTTACCGTATTTTGATGGGTACTGGATTCTCTCACTCCCTGAAGTGTAGAAGTCGAAGTAGGAGTACTCGAATCCTTGGAGTTGCGTCTCCAGTTTTGCAAGAATTGAAGTAAGAGCAACGTTGTGAAGCTGTGCGATCTTGTTGGCTTCGCCTGAGCAAGAACCATTTCTGGTCAATCGTCTCCCGCTTGGCGCACACCCAAATTGCCCCACTCCAATCATTGCAAATTTTCTTCCTCCTACCTCATATATTCCCTGGAAAAAAATCAGAAAGCCATATTATCCCCCTGAAATGCCATAACAATTACCAGATGTTTAGCAAGTCTAGTTATCACAAGGCCAGAACAACAAGGTTCCTTGCAAACACACACTAAATAGTGTATGTATATAGTGGAGTAAACCTTTAAGATTTCTCGGAAAGATGAACTGGTTGAGATACGTTCAGATACCAACTCAACGTCGAATAAAAAGACGCCAATATACTTGCACAATTCTATGCTTGTGCTACACATGGAGCCATATAAGAACAACTAAGTGATATAAGAGATCTTTATTGGATATCAAATCATGGCATGTGGAAAAAAGAAGGAGAAAGAATTACATTTAGAATGTACTCAAGGGTCGGCATCTCGTACTCACCTGTCAGCTCGGATTAAGCACTCATGTTTAGCCATGTCAATGCAATATATCTCTATTGAGCATGCTTAAAGATCATGTAATTTGAATTCGTTTCATTATCGAGTTTGTCAATATAAATTGGGCTTATGTACATAGAGCTATAGAATCGTGTCCATCTGTGCCAGAGATTGCAAGAAAACACAAGGTGTATAAAACTTTATCTTTAAGTGAAACTAGAAAGTACTTTGTCGAGAGCGGGTGGATAATGGAATTCTTGTTGCTTCTAACCTTGAGCACAGAGGTGATGTTCCCAATCACCATCCCCACGTAATCTTCCATGGAAAACAGAGCAGGATTAAGTAGAGGCATCGTGTAATCATTGGTTCCGATGCTAATTAAGTAAACACCCTCCTTAATTATCCTCTTCGTCTTCTCGCTCCCCATCTCTTTCCTCAGCTTCTTCTCTAGTTGTTCAAGCTGCTGCAGCTGCGTCTTCAAATCCACCACCTGATAAATTGAAAACATGAGCTTGCTCATTTCCGAGGTTTCTTGCAGACTCAATAAGTGTAAAAATTTATGTTAAATAAAGCTTCGAACCAAAAGACTTATAAATAAAGAACGTACAAATCCTTTATAAGTGTCGACCAAAGCACCAGCTCCACCGGACGCAAAATTCGCCCCTCCCATGAATTCATCATCTTTCATTTGGAGATATGGTGGAATCAGCGGTAGATTTGCATATTCAGCTGCATAACCAAAGAAAAACAAAAACAGAATAGAACAACAAACATATTAAGCAGTAATATGAGGAAATAAATAGAATTTGTGCCCAAGTTACCCGGCAAAGAAATTACCAATGAAATCGACGATAAGACGACCATCCGAGAATCTGCCAGTGGGATAGCGGAAGAACGTCTCCCCATAAGGAGGAAAATTTGCTCTGAAGCCTGCAGTGGTGTTTATGTAGTTGTTTGTCCCTGCGTCATTAATGGAGTCGCCAAAGATGAAGAGAGCAACATCTCTCCGAGACTGATTGTCGCAGCAAGTTGAGATGAAGAGGCTTGCGAGAACAGTGAAGAGAATGATGTGGAGAGTCGGAGTCGACATGATGACCTGTGTTGGATGATGTTCGTCCTCTTTAGGTGGCTACATATACACTCAGGGATATCAAAAACTGAACTAAAAACCAAACCGAACCGAACCAAAAGTTTGGTTTTTTTAAGTTTGGTTCTCATTAAAAGCTGAAACTTTTTTAACCAATTCGATTTTTATCGGTTCGGTTAATCGAACCCAACCGATAAAGTCCAAAAAAATTTCCTTTTATTTTTCTTTTATTTTTTTACAAAATCATTTTTTTTATTTTTGTTCTTTTCTTTTTTTTCCTATTCTTTTTTTTTTCTTTTTCTTCTTCTTTTTTTTCATTGGCCAGTCGCTGGCAATGGTGGCGACCGGTGACCGGCTTATGATGAGGCTCCAGCTCACCTCTGGCCAGTCGCCGATATGGCCAATAACCGGCTAATAAAGAAGAAGAAGAAAAAGAAAAAAAGGAATAAAAATTACTTAAAAAATCGATTTTTTAAAAAATAAAAAATTTATTGAAAGGGTTGCATTGAAGAAACAAATAAAACAAAACCAAAAGTAAAAACTGAAAAGCCGAATTGAATCGAACCCCAAGCAGGCGGCCCACCCTTGTCGGTCGGGCAAGAGCCAACGACCCTCGCCGGATCGGGGAGGGCCGCAACCCTCGCCCCATATCTGGCGAGGGCACGCAGGCCCTCGCTACCGGTTGGCTAGGGCCGTCGGCCCCCGGCCAAGTCTCGGCAGCCCCGGCCGACACTCCCCCACCTTCCTAGCAAGAGCTAAGCCCTCAGCCACCAAATGCCTCCCTCCTCCTCCTCCCTCCCTTTTTTTTTTAAAAAATTAATTAATTAATTTTAAAATTTTACTTTAATTAATTATTATATTAAAATTCGAATTATACCAAAATGATGTCGTTTTGATACTTGTTTAGCCACATAAGCATGCAAAACGACGTTATTTTGCGCGCAACTTGCTAGAAAATTGCCACGTCAACGTTTTAGTCGAATTTTTTCACCGGTGGCACTTAAGTGATCAATTTTGCTCTGATTTTGGCACTTAAATGTCACTTTCGTAACTTTTGACATTTAAGTATTCCTTTATGCCAACTTTTGGCACTCCAAGGATTCGAGTGTCAGAATATCAAAAGTTTAAGACAAGTGGGGACTTACTTTGGGAATTTAGCATTTTCATTATGACAGTGATGTTCATGATTTACCTCAAACTAACGATTAAACACAACCACCGGGGTTTGCCCCGGTGGCCACCCTTCCAACATGGAAGGGGGAGGTGGGGGGTTCGAATCCCCATCTTCTCGGGGGTTGGAGTGGGGACGATTTAGTTTTAGGAGTGGATTTCAACTCCCACGCCCTACAAAGAAACCGGGCAAAAGTCTGAGAGTGAGAGTTAGAGTAGGAATAGAATAGGACCGACCGAAAAAAAAAAAAAAAAAAAAAAAAAAACAATTAAACAATTAAACACGGACCTTGTTCTTTTGGACACACTACAGCACTCACCTTATCTACTTTTTTTTTTGGTCGAAGCCTTATCTGCTTCAATGAGTGTGATTTTGTTTGATTTGTCGATTTAACACTTATAAGGCCCATGTTTTGTTGGATCACTTGCATCTTTTACTTTAATTTCGAGAAAGCCACCCAACCTCTTCTTCTAATTCATTTGGACACCTTTTCACGAAGCCTACTCATTTGACGAATCTCGAGCTTTGCTAGAGCTCGATTTGGCTTCTACAATGAATGAGTGCCAATCAAAGTATCGGGAGAGCCTATATGAAAAATGAACACTATGACTTGGCTACAAACATTAGGCCAAGGGGTAGAATAGTTAAACATTAGGCCAAGGGCTAGAATAGTTATTGAGTTTGAGATCATGGATCAAACCTGACCCGATTGGAGGATGTAAATCGTATCATTATACATAAACAATTTCAAAAGTGTTGCATTTGCTAAGGCTCTATTTGTTTTGTGAAAAAATTAATTTTTCTGGAAATTATTTTGTAGGAAGTTATTTTACAAGAAAATGATAATATTTTATGATATTTGGCTTAAACCTGAAAATAAACTGAAAAATATTCCATCATTTGGTATGGAAAATCCGATTTGATTTTTTTAAAAAAACACATACTATTTAGATGCTAGTAACTCATGTATGGGCAATCGGGGACTCGGGGAAATCGAGTACAAGCACTAGAGGGATCTCAACCCAAGTGCCAGGATCAAGGCACGGGCACCAGGATCTTGGGCACACCCTCGATAAACCTAAACGTGTCCACTAAGGCCCCAAACCCAGCTTCGGTGGACTCGAGCATAGCCTTTGTGAACTTGGTTGTAGCCTTTGTGGATCCAAGCCTAGGTTTTGGGATTCAAGCTCAAAGACCGAGATCCCACTCTCGATCTTGGTGGACCTAGGCTCAAGTGCAAGGGCATCAAGCATGAAGACCGAGGCTTCAGGCCCGACTTTAATGGAGTTGAGTGCTGGCATCAGGGGCCGAGGCTTAGCCAGCGAGGTTTCAAGCTCGACCTCAATGGACCCAGATGCAGGTGTTGGGAATATGAGCATGGGCATCAGGATCCTAGGCCCAGCCTCGATAAACCAAGCCTATGCGTCGGAGACTTCGTCTTGGACGCCCAGGATTCGGGAACTAGCATTGAGATTTTTGTGCCCAAGTGTCGGGTTTCAAATCCAAACATCGATGTCTAGTTATATTTTTAGAAATTGACAATCGTCTAAATTTTTTTGGTCGGTCAAATTTTTAATTTAAATATAGATTTTTCGTTAACTAGAAAAAAAAATTGTTGTTTAATCATTTTTCTTAGTGAATCAAATGTTAGAAAATGAGAAAATGTAAAAAACTAAAAAAAAATTGAGTTGGTCCAAGTTTCTGATGGATTCCATTAGGAGACAAAATTCCGGCACGCTTTCCTATTGGGTTCTCTTGAGCCCATATCTCGTACAACATCAAGCGTTCAAAATTTTAATCAATTAAGTTTATATAAATTTTGACTAAGGAGTTGCCACTATCTTTTTCGATTGGCTAGAAATCCAGTAAGACACGGAAGGGTATATTACTATTTACTTGGTGACTTAATTATGTTAGTCCTAAGACTAACACCCTTTCGGTATCAATTTAATTGTGTGCTAACTAACGTCATGGCAGCTTATCCAAAAAAGATCTAAGGCTCGTCCTAACCATTTTGGAGCAGGAAAGTAATATTCGAAGTATTGAAATGTGCAATCAATTATAATCACAAAAAAAAAAAAAAAAAAAAAAAAAAAAACATACAAGCATCCTAATATTGTCCCTAAAAAGAAAAGACAATCCAAAACAAAGAACCCTATTCTAAAGCTCTAAAAGCTTGTCCAATTTTAGGTTTTAATTTATAAGGGTTTCTAATTTTTTTGTGATTTTTTTTTAAAGAATTTTCTGAATTTTTAATGATTTTTCTATTTTTTTGTTATTTTCTGGATTTTCCGATTTTTAATGATTTTCTGAATTTTCTAAAAATTTTAATGCTTTTCCGAATTTTCTAAATTTTTATGAATTTTCTGATTTTTCAAATGTTTTCATGTTTTCCCGAATTTTTTAATTATTATTATTATTTTTTATTTTTTTAAAATTTATCATTATATTGGGGGGAACGGGTCCGAACCTTTTACCCGATCCAAACCCGGATCCGACTTAATCAGATAAAAACTAAAAAGAAGAAGATATTTTTCAATTTTTTAGTTTTTAAATGATTTTTCTATTTTTCTTTACTTTCTCTTTAATCTTTTTCTCTATTTTGTCCTTTTCCCCTGCACCTTCTCTTCCCAGAATCACCTTCAACCTCTGGCTCCCCTTCCAACGGGGCCGAACTCCTGCTACTCGTCTCCGCCGTCGAGAAACACTCGACAGCACCGCCATCTGGTCGCCGGTCACCGCCCTACATCATCGCCGGCCAACACCACCGACCGGTCGTTCCCACCGACTGGTGCCTACCTTTTCAGATTTGCTGTTCCGGCGACCACCGAACATTAAAAATGAACATCACCCGGAACTCAAACTTCTAATATTAAACAAAGTCAGCAAAGAAACCGGCACAAGAACGTTAAGACAGAGAGAAAAGCTGACTCGAGTAGCCTTGAACCATGGACAGAGGCTCGCCAGCGAGGGAAAGTAACTCCAGCGGGGTATTCCGGCGTGGGAAATCTGTACGCGACCGACTCGAGAAAGATTTTTCCTCCAGATCACACAAAAACAAGGAAAACACGAATGATCAAAAAGATTCAACAGATATGAACGTAGATACTAATCGATTTCAAGCTCCAACATCCAGAAAGAATTTCGGTCTTCTTTTGGCCATTTGAGCAAACCGGTGGTGTGCAGCATCGAAAGCCAGCTTCCAATCCGATTTCGCCATGATTGTCGGTATGACAGAGAAATGATGTACATACATCTAGGTCAATTTACTCAGCAGCATCCTACTTTATCCCAGTTTGGTTGTGTTTTCGTCATTCAAACTTCCTGGCCCATTCTCGGCTTTTTTCATTTAAAAAAAAAATACAAAACAGCTCGTACACAGAATACGCCTAAGGGAGAGAGTGTTCAAACACCTGGTTCGTTTGGTGAAATGGACTTGCTGAAATCGGCAGCGATGGGGTTCGAAAATCTCTACGGGAGATCACCGGGCTTTTCTCCTCCTAACGGGTGCTCTGGACGAACTTGCTCCAGTCGGACCAGCTTCAGCTGCCCCCTTGAAAATTGAAGCTCTCTACAATTTCTCACGCTCGAGAACTTCAATGGCCAGAACTCTCTTTCCCCCTCTGGTTCTCACACTCCGCAGAACTTTACTCTCCTCCTTACCCAAAAAAAGATAAAAAAGAAAAATGGTCAATCCCCCTCTCAACTCACGTGCTCTCACGTCCACCGATGCTAATACACGACACGCAACAAATACTTTTATATTATAGAGCTTAAAATGAATTTACACTAACAACATTAATAAATACATTCATAAGAAATTGAAAAAACATATTTATAAGAAATGCATACTCATGTTTAGAAACATGTTTCTGACTTTAACAAAAATAGATACTAGAGTCAACTTACTTTAAAAAAAAAAAATCTATAATCTTCTACGGTGATGAGAATTTATCATTATTCAATATTTAATACTTTTATTTTCTGAAATTACTTTTTAGCTCTACCCATTTATTTAACCATATGGTTTCTTCCCTCACACCACCTATGAGTTCCTCTCTTGAAATCACCCTCTACGCTCACCTTCCTCCTAAAAAAAAAAAAGAAGAAAAAAATCCCGCCAAGTTGGACTGGCATCCCCATTTTCAATTCTTTTTTCCTTGTTATTCTTCCTAAGACTAAAAGAGGAACCTTGAAAATTCAAACCTTAGGTCCGTAGCCGCCTCCTCCTCCTTCCTGCATGGCATCCCCATTTTTATTTTTATTTTTCTGCTCTCCTTCCTAAAACTAAAAAGAAACCTTGAAAACCCAAACCCTAGGTCTCTAGCCATTTTTTTTTTTTTTCCATCCTTCTTCTTAAAACTAAAAGAGGAACTTTGGAAACCCACACCCTAATTTATTAGCCGCCTCCCCCTCCTCCTCCTCCTCCTCCTTGCACAGCATCCCCATTTTAAATTTTTTTCCTACTCTTTTTCCTAAAACTAAAAGAGCAATCTTGGAAACCCAAAAAGCCCTCGTCACCTCCCCGTCCTTCTCACACGATCCTCTTCCTCTTAGTCTCTCTGCCCTCTCTTGATTGCCTCATCACAGTCGCTGGCCACCTAGCCTCTAGCCTTCCCACCTTCGTAGTCATAGTCTCACCTCCGTCCCTCCATCGCGGCATCACAGTTGTGGTCCTCTTGATCGCCTTCTTCAACGATTCTCTCTCGCACTTGCAATCCCGCCCTAGAAATGCATCATGCCTCTTGCAATTCCGGACATGCATGTCGAAGCATGTTAGCAAGAGTTAACTACGTGTCAAATTTTCCAACACTTATTGACCACACGTCGAACTATGTCTGACACAACTTAAAAGCTCCTAAAGATTGTCCGTGCTTCATAGGGTTTCAGCCCCTTCTGTGATATGGTATTATTATAAATACGCCCGAATGGCATTGATGGCGTTCATAGGGTCGAAGGGCAAGTTCCACATCTCCTCCTCCCGCTCTTTTTATGCCTCACGCCACACCCTCCTCCCTCACGCACTCGTCGCTCGCTCCTCTCCCCCTCTCCTCACGCGACAGCACGTCATCCCCAGGAAGATTCCCTTTTTGCTCGTGTCACCGTGGTGACGGAACGCTCGCGGAGGGGGCTTTCCCGTTTATGCATGCGAGCGTGTGTGAGGGTGGGTAAAGAGGGGAAAGAAGTGATGGGCCGGGCTCCTCTTTCAGGCTCTGGTGGGCCGAAGAAAAGAAGGAAAAATGGGCCGAAGAAAAGAAAGGAAAAGGGAAGTTGGATCGAAGGGTGAGCCGAAAATAACCAAGTGGGCTAGACAAGCCGGCCCACTCGATTTCCGCCTTTTATTTTTGTTTGGTCCACTTTATTCATTTTTTTTTTCAATTTTTTGGCTTCTTATCTTTTATAATTTTGCAAAATAAATGAATATTTAGAAACGTCGACAAAAATTCGGTGTCGTAATTAGCAAGGCCACATGCACATGTGAAAAACCTAAAAGAACCGGTATTTAAAACTTGTATGATGTTCTATGGGCTTTTTAAATATTCTGGTAATGAAATAGACCATTAATATGATATATGGTTTGATTTGAACCTTGTATAATCAAACTACAATAATATGCCTCATTTATTCATGAGATGAAGTTTTTTTTTTTTTTTTTTTTTTTTTGGAGACGGGAGGAGCAGAACTGCAGGCCAAGGCATGCGCGTCGTAAACCCCCTGGTGACACTAGCGCAGGACCCACCACCACGGCGTCACACTTAATACCACTAGCGGCTGCACGCTAGGGTTTGAATCCGTCCCCTTCGTGAGAGGGATGGAAGCCCAAGCCAGCGCGGCCACCACATGGGGTGGTATGAGATGAAGTTTGATCCCCCCTGTTCGCATTATTACAACAGTAATGCTATCATAAATTTAAACCGTAATAATATGCCTCATTTATTCATGAGATGAAGCTCGATTCCCGTTGTTTGCCCTAGACTTTGAAAAAACAAAAGATCAAATGTCCCCATGTTTGAACAATGTTTCCAAATTATAAGGCTAGGTTGTGTGCCAACTTCCATTCCACATCAATTGCGCAAATTGCTGGTAAGCCCTCTCACTTGGATGGTAGGAATCGAAGAACACGTACCTCCGGATTAGGGCACAACGAGTACTCTCTCACCCCTCTCATGCCTCCGCAGCTATAGTTCCCCTCGTACAGACCCGATCTGCAACACGCCGATTTTCCATTCTTTTAGTCAAGGAAGTGTACAAGTCGAAGACGGAGTTCTTGAATCCTTGCAATTGAGACTCTAGCTTGGCGAGAGTCGCAGGAAAGAGCCACGCTGTGAAGCTTCATTAGCTCGGTGGCTGATCTCAAACAAGAACCATTTTCCGTGACCGGTCAAACGGTCAGGAGGCACCCAAGAGGTGGCATTGTAACAAACCCAAATTTTCTTGCTCCAACTTTATATATGCCCTGGAAAAAAAAAATCCAAGATCTATAAATTTGTTACTATCCATTTACAAAAATCAATTGCGACAATTGATAATGGTGTGTGATAACATTTAATTTATTATCAAATGAAAGAAATTCAAATTTATAATAGGCTCGGAGTAGAATGTGGTGAATACATGAGCAAAAAACAAATAATAAATTGCAAGTGTCCTTATTCATTATAACAGAACTCATCAAAAAAGATGAAAATTATATATTATGTGTCTTGAGTGTGAAAACTTGTTCGCTTAATTTGACTCTAATAATAAAAGAAATATTTTGACTTCACAATTGATATGAAAATATCTTCAATATCTTGGGAGATAATAGATATAGATTATCATAAGGAATTATTGATCTGTGTCAAACAAAAAGTCAGGTGGCGACTAAACTATAAATAATAAAATGCGTTGGTCAACAAAATCCTCCCAATAATTGCAACCCGGTTGACTTGTTTATGAGGATTAAACAGTGCTGTACTGCTCCGGAATTGGAAAGAAATTATGGACATGGGTTTACCTCAAGCACTGCACAGTGCTAATGTTGCCAACCACCATCTCCACGTAATCCTCCATGGAAATGGACTGAAACGAAGCTGGATTGTTGAGAACCGGGTTCAAGTAATCGTTGCCTCCGATGCTGACCATGTAAACGCCCTCTGAATGCTGACCATGTAAACGCCCTCTGAAACCATTCTCTTTGCCTTCTCGTCCCCTAGCTTCTTCCTCAAATCCTTCACCAATTTCTTGAACCGCTTTTGCTGAGTGCTAAGGTTTATGAGATTTTGTGGGACCACTGTCAACTGTTCTAAAAGCTTAAGCCGTTAGATGAAGGCGTGATTTATTATTTAAATATTCTAACACTCTCCCTCACGCTTAGTCTGGTCTTTTACCTAGTACTAAGCGTGGAAATTTAATTGGGGAGGCAAATAAGGGCCTGAAAGATTTGAACTCATGACCTCCTAACTCTGATGTTCAACTATTCTAAAAGCTTAAACTGTTAGATGAAAATGTGGTTTATTATTTAAATATTCTAACACTCCCCCTCACGCTTAGTCTGGTCTTTTGCCTAGTACTAAGCGTGAAAATTTAATTGGGGAGGCAAATAGAGGCTTGGAAGATTCAAACTCAGGTCCTCTTAGCTCGATACCATATGAGTTTGTATGGGACTACTACCAATTATTCTAAAAGCTTAAACTGTTAGATGAAGGTGTAGTTTATTATTTAAATATTATAACATTACCCCTCACGCTTAGTCTGGTCTTTTGCCTAGTACTAAGCGTGGAAATTTAATTGGGGAGGCAAATAGAGGCTTGGAAGATTCAAACTCAGGACCTCTTAGCTCTGATACCATATGAGTTTTTATGGGACCACTACCAACTATTCTAAAAGCTTAAGCTGTTAGATGAAGGTATGTTTTATTATTTAAATATTCTAACAAGGTCCACCACCTAATGAAGGAAAACTAAGGAAGACAAACCGGAAGCGGAACATCAAAAAACATCTAAGCAAAGACAAGGAAAGACACTCGACATACAGATCCTTGGTAAGTATCGGATATAACGCCTGCTCCGCCAGACACGAAATTTGCCCCTTCCACAGCCGTCGTTCTTCAGCTGGAGATATGGTGGGATCAGTGGTAGCTTCGCATATTCAGCTGAATCGCCCGAAAAGAATCTGAGTGTGCAATCAATCATTTATGGGGTGAGGAAAGGCCAGAGAATGGAGAAGTTATACCAATGAAATCAGCTATAAAACAACCGTCAATGAAGCTGCCAGTGGGATAGTGGAAGAAAATCTCGCCATATGGAGGGAAGTTTGCCCTGAAAGGCACGGTGTTTATGTAGTTGTTGATCCCTGCGTTGTTGAGCGAGTCGCCAAAGATGAACAGGGCGACGTCGCAGCGAGCCGAGAGGAGGAGGCTGGCGAAGACGAAGACGGCGAAGAAGAGGATGTGGAGATCCGGAGCCGACATGGCGATCTTGGGTGGGACGATGCGGCGTCTCTTGGGATTTTGTACCGATGCTCGGGTTACTTAAATAAGTAAGTTGGGGGAAGAGGAAGGCTCGTGATAGCTCTTTCCTCTTTTGGCTAAACACATGACGTCATAAATTGGCAGAGTAAACTTTTTGGGGCGTTGAAACATATTTGCTTGCGTAATTTGCATTCTGATTTCCGCTATGTATTTATTTTCCATCTCGCGGTCATAAGAGGAGGCTGCTGAGATACGTTTGAACAACTCCTGGTTCCATACTTCACCTTTTCAATTTTCTATTTTGCGGTCCACCCGCGATTTTAGCACGTCTTCATAGAAGTTTCAGTCGAAACAGCTCATTACCAATTTATAATCCCTTCCCTTGCTTATCCAGACTTTATGCTTGGATCACATTATGGGACCATTGATGGTTTCAATCTTAATATTGTTATTTCTCTTATGATGTTATCCTTTCTAAAATACTTTGGTGGGCCTAGGCTCTGTCCAACATATAGGAACAAATGGATAACCAATGTGACCCATAACTTAATGGGCTGTGTAATGTAATCGACTCTCTTCCCTCTTCTTTTTCTTACTTTTAGTTCTTTCACATTTGACCTCATATAAAAAAACATTCACTGTGCTAGGGCTCATAAAATCGTAGTTAAAAGCACAAAACTAAAGCGATAATAAATCTCATTTATTCGAACTTATTCCAAAACATTTTAAGAAATCAAGTTTGTCGATATTTGAGCAATGCTAGGGGTTCATTTGAACATCCCCGTTCTTTAACAGAAGTGCAATCATACAATCAATCCAACATCATCCCCGTTATTCATGATATGACGTTCAAGTGGGATGCGATTATTTACCTACGATTTCAAGGGGAAAAAAATGATTCAAGCACCCTCATGCTCGAACAATGCTTTCAAGTTGCGAGGTCTGATTATACTCAAACTCCCATTCCACATCAATTGCGCAAATTGCCTATTAGCCCTCTCACTTGCATGGTCAGAGTCAAAGAACACGTAGTTCTCAGGATGATGGCATAATGAAAATTCCTTCTCTCCTCTTTGGCCTCCACAGCTTGAATTTGCCCTGTAAGGACCCGAACCACAACACGCAGTTTCCGCTTCCTTAAAACCTGAATTGATTTCACATTTCGAAAATAAGGACTTCTATTCAGTACACGAGCGATGTAAAAGGGCATAAAATCCACAACCGGTATACAAGTGATGATGCTTAAGCTAAGTGCCCGCAGCATAAGTAACTTACCATATTTTGATGGGTATTGGATTCTCTCACTGCCTGAAGTGTAGTAGTCGAAGTAGGAGTACTCGAATCCTTGGAGTTGCGCCTCCAGTTTTGCGAGAATTGAAGTAAGAGCAACGTTGTGAAGCTGTGCGAGCTTGTTAACTTCGCCTGAGCAAGAACCATTTCCGGCTGGTCTCATGATTGGCACACACCCAAGTTGCCCAATTCCAATCATTGCAAATTTTCTTCCTCCTACTTCATATATTCCCTGAAAAGAAAAATGAGAAATCGATATCATCCCCTTAAAATGCCGTAATAATTACTAGATGTTGCCTTGCAAGCACACACTATATAGTTTATGTATATAGCGGAGTGAACCTTTAAGGTCTCTCGGGAAAATAAATCGGTCAAGATACACTCGGAACCAACTTATAATTGAATAAAAAGACACTGAAATACTTGCACAATTCCATGCTTGTGCTACAAATGGAGCCACATAAAGAGCAGCTGACTAAGTGATATAGTAGATCTTAATTGGATATCAAATCATGGCTTATGGAAAAGAGAAGGAGAAAGAATTACATTTAGAATGTACTTAAGGGTCAGCCAACTCGTACTCAATTGTCAGTTCGGATTAAGCACTCATGTTTAGTCATGTCAATGCAATTGGGCATGCTTAAAGATCATGTAATTTGAATTTGTTTCATTTTTGAGTTTGTCGATAGAAGTTGGCTTCTGTACATGGAGCTATCCAATCGAGTCCATTTGTGCCAGAAATTACAAGAAATCACGTGGTCCATAAAAATCTACCTTTAAGTGAAACTGGAAAGTACTCTCTCAAGAGCGGTGGATTTTGGAATTCTTGTTAGTTTCGTACCTTAAGCACGGTGGTGATGTTTCCAATCACCATCCCCACGTAATCTTCCATGGAAATGGACTGAAACAGAGCAGGATTAAAGAAGAAAGGCGTGGCGTAATCACCGCTTCCAATGCTAATTAAGTAAACACCCTCCTTAATTATTTTCCTGGCCCTCTCACTGCCCATCTCCTTCTCCAGCTTCTTCTCTAGTTGTTCGAGCTGCTTCAGCTGCGTCTTCAAATCCACCACCTGATAAATTAAAAGCACGAACTTGTTAATTCCCATCTTTCTTGGAGTTGGAAATTTTCATGTTAAATAGAGCTTCGAGCCAAAAGACATAAATAAATAACATACAAATCCTTCATAAGTGTCGACCAAAGCACCAGCACCGGCGGATGCGAAGTTCGCCCCTCCCATGAATTCATCATCTTTCATTTGGAGATATGGTGGAATCAGCGGCAGATTTGCATATTCAGCTGCATAACCAAAGAAAAACAAAAACAAGATAGAACAACAAACATATTAAGCAGTAATTTATGAGGAAATAAATACAATTTGCGTACAAGTTACCTGGCAAAAAAGAAGTTACCAATAAAATCGACGATGAGACGACCGTCGGAGAATCTGCCAGTGGGATAGCGGAAGAACGTCTCGCCGTAAGGAGGAAAATTTGCTCTGAAATCAGCAGTGGTGTTTATGTAGTTGTTGGTCCCCACGTCGTTAACGGAGTCGCCGAAGATGAACAAAGCAACATCTTTTCGAGACTGATCGACGCCACGAGTTGAGATGAAGAGGCTTGCGAGAACAATGAAGAGAATGATGTGGAAAGTCGGAGTCGACATGATGATCTGCGTTGGGTGATGTTAATCCTCTTTTAGGTGGCTACATATATAGGAAAATATGGTGATGAAAGTAGCGGTTACAAAGTCTCCTGTCCGTGCATTGAACAGGACTTACGAACTTGGCAGATACATTGGATAAACGTGGGAGATCCGTCTGGACAAGTGGGAGTCCGACGATGGGTTTTTACTTTTATTCCCACGTTGGCCGACTAGCTCGATACTTACGCGCAAAAATTCTATTCGTCTGGGAGACAAGTCTAACAAATTTATAGTCGTTTTCCAGTACTCATCCAGACGCCCACTTTGACAAATCATAGGCTTAGATGATTCGAAACGTGTCCTTCATGTGAGCACACCATTGGTTAACTCAATGTGGAGGCATCCATCATTAGTTTAAGGTCGCAGGGGAATCGTTCGCTAGCACGACAGCCTCTATATAGACGACGGCGTCCTGGGAATGTAAGACCAATGAGCACCCTCCTCTAGTTCTAGTACTGCTGAAGGCAAACCCGAATCGATACCGTCCCAAGCGCCGCATAGTGTGCTTCTGATCACGGCTAATGCGAAGCATAACGGGTTACAATACTTCATTTTATTAGACGTTGCGTGAGGTTTGTTCAATCAATTGAATAGCTCATACATCAGCAACATGGGATGAAAACTTATCTGACACCCGTCGCAATGATAATAAGAAAACAATCAAGCAGAGACCTTGTTTTTTTTTTTTTTTCTAATTTCTAAGTACAGAAAGAAGTATGGTCTTCGGATCTTTCGTGATTAAACGGACCAGTGGGAAGAAAAGATGGGCTCGTCGCTTTCTATGGTCCGTGGCCGGGCTATACGATGTGTTGTTCTGTGGAATTTGGCAAGTCCAATAACTGCACCACATGCTAACGACAGTCTTGACCAAGTATGCATATAGGTCTATCGCAATCTATCAAGGATCATCAGTTCCCCAGCGCTCTTGGCATGCATAAACGTCTAAATTCCTAATGATTCGGCATTTTGAATTCATGTTAGCTCGTTACATCATGTCTATAGTTTGAACTCGTCGAATATCATTTTCTAAGTGCTGAGGTGGATCTAGGCTTCAACCATCTCGCCAGATGAATGGGGTGATCAAGCCTGTACAGAATTTAATGGGCTGCATAATGAAATCGATTAGCGTTACAATACCCCATGATCCTTGATCTTTTTTTAGAAATGTTCATCGCTCTTAGATAAGATTATTGACATTTCATTTTAAATTATTCCTATGTTTTGTCGCCACAAAATGGAACTAAAGGCATAGAATCAAATGATGTACCTTTATTTCCCCAAGGGTCCAAGAAAAAGTTCGAGTTTGCTCAAGTTTGAACTACTCTTCTGCATTACAAGGGCCGGCGATGCGTAAACTTTCATTCCACATTAGAATGGACAAACTATTGATAGGCCTTTTCAGTCGAATGATTGTCAAAAAATAAAAAATAATTGGGACAACAACACAATATATATTCTTTCACTACTCTCTTGCCTTCGCAACTCGGACTCAGGCTATATGGACTTGAATCACAATGTGGCATTTTCACCTCGTTTAAGCTGGAAATTAATTTTAGAACAAAAAATGTTCACATGGTTCATTGTCTATATAAGATGTGTTAGGACTAGAATTAGCACCTAGAGGGGGTGAATAGGTGAATAAAGCGATTTTAACAATCAAATCCGAATATGAAATTAATGAATTAAAAACAGCAATCGCAGCAATTGAAAATGATGAAAGATAAAAGGATAAGGGATAGAGAATCAAGACTCTAGATTTATAGTGGTTCGGCTTATATCAAGCCTACGTCCACTCTCCCGCACGGACAGCCCTTCTAGCTGGATTTCACTAAGAATCAAAAAGAGTTACAGTCTCACGCTCTTGAGTCCACAATGTAGAACTTCTACTACACTTCCTCAAGGTCTCACAACTCTATGATCACTCTTTTGATTACATGTATTGCTCGAAGAATAAGATCACAAACGAAATATGGAGGTTCGGACTTTGGAATTCTTCTATTCAAGACCCTTCAACAACTCGAGCGTCTCTCTTTATACGCTTCTTCATGCCTTCATTACCGTTGGCACCTTCCAAAGAAGTTCTTCCAATCAACCCGTTGGACAGAATCAATTTGGAGAGATCTCGAACTCTTTAAGGTAAGTGTAGATAGCCCATCAATCCCGCTCGCCCATACAATCGGGATCTTGGTTTCCATAAGTTGAACTTTCCAAATAAGTTGCGAATCTTAGAGAATCTATATCAATTCGGATACGAATATAAGATCGTGTATTGCTGAATCCAGTCGAAAGATAATCCTCAGCCATTGAGATAAAGACTATATAGAATCAGAATACAAACTTTTATCTTGTTGGTCCGGAAACTGTCCATGAGAGTAGACTTTGAAACTTGAGTCTTGTTAACGTCGACTTTGATCTTCGGACTTTGCCGGTAGAGTGCAAGTCTTCGGACCCAGGGAGAGAAATGTTTTGTCAACTTCAAAACTTCGAGGAGAATTTATCCAACAATCTCCCCCTTTTTGATGGTGACAAAACTTTCCTGTAGATTTGAACATTATTGCCCTGCAAAACAACTTTTAAGCTTGCAAAGATATCATTAGAATAAGAATAGTATAAGATGTCCTGTACGCAGATGTCCTGTATACAGACTTACCCTGTACACAGATCTGCATCCACAGAAACCTCATTAGTAATGCAGACTTTACTATCTATATCTAATTTTGACAGCTTAAAGTAATGCAGTAGTAAGCAATCATTCAACAACTCAAGATAAAGTCAAAATGTCAAACATAAACAAACCAATAAATCCAAAAATAGAAATGAAAGTTTAAGGTTTGGGTTTGGGTTTGGGTTTGAATAGAGTGAAAATCTGCCTGCCTGCAAAGTCTTCTCCCCCTTTTTGTCAGCATTAAAAAGTAAGAAAATCAAGGAGCACGAGGAACGCGCACAAGTTGAAAGTCCTCCATAGACTTGACAGTGCCTTCCAACTTCCTTAAGTCTTCTTGAAGTTCGGCGATAGCAGCTTCCTTTCTTTGTGTCTTGAACCTTACTTTGAACATCTTTCGGTGATCATGTAAGGAGATGAACATAGCATGATTTTCATTCTCGGATAGTCTGAAAGTCACACCCCATAGCATATACTTGACCTTTTAGCTCCATCATGATGTCAAGCAACCTTCTGAAATCTCCTGAGTTATCAGTCTGGGTGCTTGCGTCAACTCGGTCTGATGGTGGAGTCAAGCCGGTGTGAATGTCGAAGGAAGATCGATGTTTGGAGATGAAGCCTCTCCCTCAGGATGATGAGCAGCATAAACATCTTCAGCATCAGGTGGCGATCTGCTCACACTTGCACTTGTAAATGTCAGTAGAAGAGGATTGCTTTCTCTTTGGATATCTCCCCCTGTTTCCATGCCTTCTGAAGGGGAGAAGAACTCTTCTTTCTGAGGAGTCTCCTCAGTGACAAGTTTGTCGATCCTCCTTTTAAACTGGAGAATCTGTCTTTGCTTGTGAGTCTGCTTTGGTTCATGCGAGAGTCCGTTCCGGCCGACTCTTCCTCTTCATCTTTCTCTTCCTCTTTCTCTTCTTTCTCTTTCTCTTCTTCTTTCTCTTCTTTCTCTTCTTCTTTCTCTGTCTCTTCTTCCTTTTGCAAGGATTCCTCTTCCTGGTTTCCTTTCTCAGTTTCTTCTGCAAACTGTTGTTCTGGAACAGCTGATACAGGAGCAGAGTACTGAGAGACAAAGGCTGAGATGGGCATATCATCCTCATCATCTTCATCTTCCAAGATGATTGCCCGCCTTTTCCCCGATAGGACCGTGATGTTTCCTTTCCTTTCCTTTTTGCCGCAGAAGAGTCTGGTTTGATTTTCACAGGGGTCTTTTCTTTGAACCTGCTCCACTTCTTCTTTGAGTTCTTTCAGACGCATCTTTGTTATCATCCTCAGTCCGATGACCATTCGACCAATAGTCTTCACAGAGAATGTGGGGAGCTGGATATTCGATGTCTGAAAAGTCTTGTAATAAGAGCAAGATAAGGGAGTTGTCCCTTGTCTTTTGCCATCGACACAGTACATGTGAAACATGATAGTGTGTGGCGAGAGAAATTAATGCCCACCTTGATTGCAAACATCAACTTTGCCTCGAGATGGATACGTCCTGTCTTTGAAGTTGATTTTGGTCTAAGACAGTTGATCACAATCTTGTGAAGCAGAATATTTGTTGCATTCATTCTGGAGTAGGATAGGCGACCTTCAGCAATTCGGTCTCTTGCAAGCTCCATGGTTGCATGACTCACAGACACTGAAATTGATTGGAAAGCACCTCTTTCCACACCAATTACGTCTGCCAGAGTGTCTGCATCAACAACATATTCTCTATCTCGCACGCTAAATGAAAAGCTGTTCGCATCAAGGAAACGAGATTAGAGTAGAAATATGCGGTCAATTCGAAATGAGCCACATCACATTCGGTGCAAAACTTGTGCGGTTGAAGTTTCTCAAACTTCTCTCTAAGATTGATGCTCGGTAAATCCAGAAAATCAAAGTCCACGGTTCGTGGATTTATCACCCTCGCTTCGGCGTTTCTCATACTTCTTCCCGTGTCCATCGATCGAAACAGTTCATCCTTCTTTCCTCGAAGGTTTGCAGCCACACCCATCCAAGGTTTAAAATGTAAATACATTTTCTCATCATCGTCTTTTCCCTCTCGGTTGATTAAAACTACCAAACCTAGGGTCACTTTGGGAAAGTTTGCAAAAACTCTTGCTGCTTTGTTCCCTCGGAACAACGCCCGATCTTTCCATCACGGTGAGAAAATGCGTTTCGTTTCTATAACCTTTTTCCTTCGAAATTCATCGATAAAGGTCATCGCAAACCCTCCTTCCTTCAATGCGAGTAAAGCCTATAAACAAAAGCGAGGCTTGAGTGATCTTCTTGGTTCAACATTTTCAAGCACTTCTTCGCTTGTTGAGGGCGACTATCATGAGGTCTAGTTGAGGAGGAACGCTGTTGAGATCGTTGAGGAGACTGTCCCCGTTGGAAAGTCGCTTTCTTACGTAAGATCGAAGTGCGTAGGCCCCTCTCCAGCCCCGTGGTCCCCGCTTGCAAGCCTTGATGATTTTCTTTGGTGAGACATTGTCGTTGTCTTTGGAGAAACTTTCTCACTTGTGTCGCAAGAAAGTTAAAAACTTGAGCGGTAGAAATCGAGGAGAGAAATTCCAGTGAGTGAAAAGCTTTGAGCTAGGGTTTTGGGTAAAGTATAAAACGAAGAAGAAGAAGAAGTATAAAAGGAAAATCGAATCGGGGTATCTGAATCGACACAAAATAAATTCCTTTTCGAAAAATAACTGCCTTAATAAATCGATAACCACCCTTTAAAAATTAAACTGCCTTAATAAACATGATTATCCATAAATAAACAGGCAAACTTACCTTTTCGAGATAAAAGATTAAGTAGATGTACTTACGGTCGTGTCGATTGGTATTCTCGCCTATACCCCGTTGAGTCGATACTCCGTCGACTTTAAGATTCTGAGTCCGAGCTTTAACGGTCTTCAAGAGATACAATATTGAGTCTTGAGCGAATAGACTCAAATAAGCTTTTATCCGGTGGCTTTGTGAAGATATTCCGGTTGATTCTTCGAATCAATGAATTGTATCAAGACTTCTTTGTTCGAACATGATCTCTTATAAAATGATGTCGAATCTCAATATGTTTGGCTCTTGAATGTAGGATAGGATTCTTTGTAAGATTGATTGCGCCGGTGTTGTCACATCGATCTCGTGCAAGAGTCTTCAATACCAAAGTCTCGTAGTTGTTGTTTGATCCAAAGTATTTGAGAACAAAGAACTACCAAGTGCTACGTATTCGCTTCATTTGTTGAAAGAGCCACGGTACCTTGTTTTCTTGAAAACCAAGATACCCCCTGTTGCCAAGTAATTGACAAGTACCTGAAGTGCTTTTTCTTTCAACTCTACAACCTGCAAGATCTGCGTCTGAATAACCAAGAAGGGTAAAGTCTCCTTCTTTGGGATACCATAGACCAATCTTAGCGGTAGTTGCAACGTATTTAATGATACGTTTAGCAGCACTTAAATGTGATTCCTTAGGATCGATTGAAACCTAGCACATATGCAAACACTAAATAAAATGTCGGGTCTAGATGCGGTAAGGTAAAGAAGTGACCCAATGATACTCTGTATAATTTTTGGTCGACTTTCTTCCCCGCTTCGTCTTTGTCTATCTTCAAAGAACTTGACATTGGTATGTCGATCTTTTTGCAATTCTCCGACCGAACTTTTTCACAAGTTCTTTTGCATATTTCTCTTGATGAATGAAGATTCCTTCTTTGAGTTGTTTCACTTGTAGACCAAGGAAGAAGGATAGTTCACCCATCATGCTCATCTCAAATTCATCCCGCATAGACTTAGAAAATTTCTTGCACAAAGTCTCATTAGATGATCCGAATATAATGTCATCAACATAAATCTGAACAAGTAGAAAGCTTTTGCCTTCCTTTTTAACAAATAGAGTAGTGTCTACCTTTCCTTTAGAGAAACCATTTTCAATTAAAAAATTACTTAACCTTTCATACCAAGCTCGAGGAGCTTGTTTTAATCCATATAAAGCTTTCTTCGATCAACATCTTCGGTCCGAACACCGAGTCTGGTTTCTTTGAGTCTTCAAATCCGGGAGGTTGTTCCACATAGACTTCTTCTTGAATAAATCCATTCGGGAATGCGCTTTTGACGTCCATTTGAAATAACCTGAAATTCTTATAACATGCAAAAGCAAGTAGTAATCGATTGCTTCTAACCTTGCTACTTTTGGAGCATAAGTCTCATCATAGTCTATCCCTTCTTCTTGCGTGTATCCTTTAGCCACGAGTCTTGCTTTGTTTCTTGTCACTTTGCCTTTTTCATCAACTTTGTTTCTGAAAACCCATTTAGTTCCAATAACAGATTTACCTTTTGGTTTAGGAGTTAATTCCCAAACGTCATTGATACTTGAATTGTCTCGAGCTCTTCTTGCATTGCTTCAATCCAGCTTTCATCGGCTAAGGCTTCTTCAATGTTTTTGGGTTCTATTTCAGAAATAAGTGCAACTGCACTAGACTCTTCTCGCCTTTTGGATCTTGTTCGAATTCCCTCATTAATGTTCCCAATAATGAGTTCTTCGGGATGACTGGACTTGTGTTTCCAGTTACTGGATGGTCTGATGGGTTGTTGATCATTTTCTTGAGTTGAATCTCCATCGACAACTTGTTGTGTTGCATCTGGATTTTGGACTGCTTTATGGGAGATAGATCTAGCGATTAATGCCGGAACAGAATCGATTCTTCGATCTGTATTGGCTGAACTTGTGGAGAGTCTTGAAATTTGACGTTCATTGATTCTTCCACGGTCGAGTCTTCTTGTTGAATACTCTATAGGCTTTGCTCGCGGTTGAGTAACCAAGAAAGAATCCTTCATCTGATTTTCTTCAAACTTACCAACTCGATCATTTGCATTCTTCAGAATAAAGCATTTACAACCAAATACTTGAAAATAAGAAACAGTTGGTTTCTTTTCTTTGAAAATTTCATAAGGAGTTTTCTCAAGAATTGGTCTTAAAAATACTCTGTTAATAATATAGCAAGCAGTTGAAACAGCTTCAGCCCAAAACCTTGAAGAAATATTACTTTCAATTAAAAGAGTTCTTGCCATTTCTTGTAAAGACCTATTCTTCCTTTCCACAACCCCATTCTGCTCTGGTGTGTATGGAGAGGAGAATTTATGCTGAAGACCATAATCATCACAGAATTTAGTAAAGTCTTGATTTTCAAACTCACCTCCATGGTCTGTACGAATACTTGAGATAGTATAACATTTCTCATTCTGCACCTTCTTAGCAAACTTTGAAAAGAGAGTGAAAGTTTCAGACTTACTTGAGAGGAAGTAGACCCAAGTAAATCGTGAATAATCATCCACTATTACTAGGCAGAACCTTTTTCCACCAATGCTTCGTGTTCTAGTAGGTCCAAATAAATCCATATGCGAAAGCTGCATAGGTACACGGTTAGTAGAAACTTTACTTATTGGTTTGTAGGAGTTTCTAACCTGTTTACCCGACGCATGGTGTGCATAGATCGGACTTTGAATAATTGAGAATAGGCAATCCTCGAACAAGTTTCTTGGAGGAGATCTTGCTAATTTGCTTCATATTGATATGGCCAAGTTTTTTCGTGCCATAAATTAGCTTCATCTTGTACGATATCAAGCACTTTGTGATCTTTCATGATTTACATCCGGAAGATAGATATTTCCATGTCTTCGTCCGGTAAAGGATTGAGTAGAGTCTTTGCGATTCCCGAGCACTTTCTTTCCGGAAGTTGATCTTGAATCCGGTATCACACAACGGCTTATGCTAAGCAAGTTGTAATTTAATCCTTCAACTAAGGAAACATTCTTGATTGAAAGACTTCCAATCTTGACTGTTCCCACGACCAATGATTCTTCCTTTGTTGTTACCTCCAAAGGAAACTTTTCCTCCGTCTTTCGGTCAAGAGTTATGAAGCAACTTGAGTCTCTGTCATATGTCTTGAGCAGCCACTATCTAGGTACCATTTAATCTTCTTTTTGATAGTGACCTGCAATTAAAAAGAATTCAAACTTTCTTTGGTACCCACATCATCTTGGGTCCGAAGAGTTAGAGCAATAAACAGTCTTTGCCCAATTCCTTTTAACGGGTCTCCAAACCAAAGGACATTCTTTCTCAAAATGTTCGAGCTTTGACACTTGGAACATTTCAAAGCATTTTACGCCAACGGGTTTTACAAAGACTTTCTGAAAATGATTTTTGTAAGCAATTCGGTTGGTCTTTGTCGATTCTTTCCTTCACTTTTGGAAAATCAATTAGAGGAATAATTTCAGAAGTCATACCAAGACCTAACTTATCAAAGTAGGGTCTTTGTATCGAAAGAATCTTATCCAATTTTTCAGAACCATTTGAAAATCTTTTTGATATATTTGAAATATCATTTTTCAAAAGATCATTTTCTTTGGAAACAGTGTCGAGTTTTCTTTCAAGACGGTAAAGTTGTTTTCTAACTTTTCAAACTTTTCTTTCAAAGTTTTTCCTTTGCTTCAATGTAGAATTTTCCTTTTTCAATTCGGAGATCCTCTTAAGAGAAGTTTTTAGACTAAGACAAAGTTCATCAATGTATTTCGAAACTTTGATAGGAATTACGAGATTACTAACCTCGAGTTCACCGTGCGAGTCCGTATATGAATCGGTGAGTCGAATCAGATTTTGCCATTAGACAGATATTGGCATAGTCGTCATCACTTTCTTCACATTCGGTATCACTCCCGTGTCTACGCTTTGAGTGCTTTTACGTATTTCTCGGTCTTTCCTTTTCTCTTCTTTAACGAGGGGACGGTTGGGTCCGATGTGTCCCTTTTCTTGCATTCAAAGCAAGTCACTTCTTTGTTAGAATCATCTTCCTCTGTTGATTTGTTTTGAAACCTTTGTGAGCTCTGT
The DNA here is from genome assembly GCA_014182565.1 of Eucalyptus marginata. NCBI lineage: Eukaryota > Viridiplantae > Streptophyta > Magnoliopsida > Myrtales > Myrtaceae > Eucalyptus > Eucalyptus marginata. Next base: position 31,526,586 of record CM024593.1, read on the forward strand.
TTCTTCCAGTTGAATCTTCTTCCTTTTCTATTCAACTTTCTCTTCTTTATCATAAGTGCCAGCTCTTCATCATCTAGATCTTCTTCAGAATCAGTAGCATCGAATAGTCATTAGACTTTAAGGCAATTGATTTCTTACCTTTTGAATCTTCCTCTTCGTTGGTTTGCTCTACTTCATAAGATTGAAGAGTCCCAACCAATTCGTCTACGAGAGTGGAGCAATCCTCTGTGTCTCTCTTATTGAGGTTTTTATGTGATTCCAGTCTTTAGAGAGTCCTCGTAGGAGTTTGTTGACCTTCATATGTCCTGAGATTGGATGTCCCTGATATTCAAGACCATTCACAATTTCAGATAAAGCGACTAAACATGTCGGTTATTGATTCTCCCGATCTCATCTTAAAGACTTCATATTGTCCCAAAGAATGTTGATCCTCGTCTCTTTCACTCGATCTGTTCCTTCATAGGTAATGTGAAGCCTATCCCAGACTTCTTTTGCTGTATCACAAGAAGATATTCTGTTATACTCAGTAGGAGATAAAGCACAATATAAGGAGTAAATGGCTTTAGCGTCAAGAGTCTGTCTCTTGGTGATTTCTTCTTGAGTCATTTGAGTGGGATCAGTAACTTCTTTTCCTCTCTCAGATCCTGATGCTGCAGCAGGAATGATTCCTTTGTCTACCACTTCCCATTCCAAAGGATCTTTCGATCTTAGGAATGCTTTCATCTTGTTCTTCCATATGCTGTAGTCTTTTCCATCAAAGTATGGAGGTCTGGTATTGCTTTGTCCTTCGACCAACCCTGTAGGTAACATACTAGCCATAGATCTTTTACTCAGAAGTAAAGACACTTCTTATAAACGAGTACACAAGCTCTGATACCAATTGTTAGGACTAGAATTAGCACCTAGAGGGGGTGAATAGGTGAATAAAGCGATTTTAACAATCAAATCCGAATATGAAATTAATGAATTAAAAACAGCAATCGCAGCAATTGAAAATGATGAAAGATAAAAGGATAAGGGATAGAGAATCAAGACTCTAGATTTATAGTGGTTCGGCTTATATCAAGCCTACGTCCACTCTCCCACGGACAGCCCTTACGGCTGGATTTCACTAAGAATCAAAAAGAGTTACAGTCTCACGCTCTTGAGTCCACAATGTAGAACTTCTACTACACTTCCTCAAGGTCTCACAACTCTATGATCACTCTTTTGATTACATGTATTGCTCGAAGAATAAGATCACAAACGAAATATGGAGGTTCGAGACTTTGGAATTCTTCTATTCAAAGACACCCTTCAACAACTCGAGCGTCTCTCTTTATACGCTTCTTCATGCCTTCATTACCGTTGGCACCTTCCAAAGAAGTTCTTCCAATCAACCCGTTGGACGGAATCAATTTGGAGAGATCTCGAACTCTTTAAGGTAAGTGTAGATAGCCCATCAATCCTGCTCGCCCATACAATCAGGATCTTGGTTTCCATAAGTTGAACTTTCCAAATAAGTTGTGAATCTTAGAGAATCTATATCAATTCGGATACGAATATAAGATCGTGTATTGCTGAATCCAGTCGAAAGATAATCCTCAGCCATTGAGATAAAGACTATATAGAATCGAGAATAGAAACTTTTATCTTGTCGGTGCCCTGAAACGTCCACAGAGAGTAGACTTTGAAACTTGAGTCTTGTTAACGTCGGACTTTGATCTTCGAGACTTTGCCCGGTAGAGTCACGCAAGTCTTCGAAGCAGAGCGAGAGAAATGTTTTGTCAACTTCAAAACTTCGAGGAGAATTTATCCAACAAGATGTAGGCAAAATTAAGGTTTTAAAGACTTGTATTACCGACAATATTTCGATGGGTTTCGGATTCTATCCGGGCCAAAGTGTAGAAGTCAAAGTAGGAGTACTTGAATCCTCGTAGCTGAGTCACTTGCTTCGTAAGAATTGAAACGAGAGCTATGTTGCGAAGCTTTGCAAGCTCGTCGGCAATATGCTGTGTTTGATTCTGCCAATGATGATAAAAACAGCCAACGAAGCAACGACAAAAAAGAAAGATCGATAGTACTGGATGACACACTTGAGGTGCTAATTTGAAGGGGGCCAAGAACCCTGCGAGTCGACAAGATGGATATATCGAGTGGGTCACGCATTCAATACCCAATAACAATACGTCCCATCTATTAATATATTAATAACATTTGTACCCGTAGCCTCAGTCCGTTGCGGAGGAATGGGTGGATTATAAATCTGGCTCATAATTTAATAGGCTGCATGATGAAATTAACTCTCTTCCCTCTTCTTTTTATGAGTTTTCATTTTTTTCTCGATTTGCGTTACTTGATGATTAACCTCATCTCAAGAACACTCACTGAGTTGTGGGCCATTGAAATGTAGTTAGAAGCATAGAACAAAGCAATAATCAATCGTATCATTCCAGATTTTCCCAAAACTATCAAGTGATTCAAGTTTCTCCACCTGAACAGTGCTTGAGATGATTTAAACATCCTCGTCCTTTAACAGAAGTGCAAACATACATCATTCCAAAACTATGCCCCGTCATTCATAATATGACGGTTGAGCTAGTTGTGGTTATTCACTTACGATTTTGAGAAAAAGAAATATTTAAACATGCTCGTATTTGAACAATGCTTCTAGGTTGCGAGGTCTGATTACACTCAAACTCCCATTCCACATCAACTGAGCAGATTGCTTGTTTGCCCTTTCACTTGGATGGTAGGTATCAAAGAAGACGAATTTCTCAGGATGACGGCATAATGAATATTCCTTCACTCTTCTCTTGCCTCCACACGTCGGACTTGCCCTATAAGGACCTGAACCGCAGCACGCATTTTCTGCTTCCTTAAAACCTAGACCGATTTTGCGCAGCGAAAATAAGGACTTCTATTCAGTACATGAGCAGACATAAAAATAAAAAGAAGTACAAATCCACGAGCGGTATAGAAGGACCGATGCTTAAACTAAAGCAAAATTAGGTGGCACCAGAGCATGAATAACTTACCGTACTGTGATGGGTATCGGATTCTCTCACTGCCTGAAGTGTAGTAGTCGAAGTAGGAGTACTCGAATCCGTGTAGTCGAGTCTCCAGTTTTGCGAGAATTGAAGTAAGAGCAGTGTTGTGAAGCTTGGCGAGCTTGTTGGCTGCACCTGAGCAAGAACCATTTCTGGTTAATGGTCTCATACCTGGCACACACCCAAGTGGCCCTATTCCCATCATTGCAAATTTCCTCCCTCCTACTTTGTACATTCCCTGAAAAAAAAATTATGAATTTATTCAGTTTTCACCCACTTTGAAAGATCATGACAGTCAACAAAGAATGATTATAAATAGACATAAAGTTTGGTCAGTACCTTGAGCACGGTGGTGATGTTTCCAATCACCATCCCCACGTAATCTTCCATGGAAATGGACTGAAACGGGGCAGGATTAGAGACGAGAGGCGTCAAGTAATCGTTGCTTCCGATGCTGATCAAGTAAACGCCCTCCTTAAGTATCCTGTTCGCCTGGTCTTTCCCCTCCTTCTTCCTCAGCTTCTTCTTTAGTTGTTTAAGGTGCTTCAGCTGCATCTTGAAATCCACCACCTGATAAATTAAAAGCACGAACTTATTCATTTCCCATGTTTCTTGCTGTCTCGTAAAGTGGACATATCCGTGTTAGATAGAGCTTCGAGCCAAAAAGAAGAGGGAAAAAGAACATACAGATCCTTTGTGAGTGTCGACCAGCGCACCTGCTCCACCAGACGCGAAATTTGTCCCTGCCTTGAATCCACCATCTTTCATTTGGAGATACGGTCGAATCAGCGGCAGCTTTGCAAATTAAGCTGCATAACAAAAGACAAAGAAAAACAAAATAGAACAATAAATTATTTAAGCACTATCTTTTAAGGACAAATAGAATTTGCACACGACTTACCCAAAAAAAAAAGAAGAAGAAGAAGTTACCGATAAAATCAGCAATAAGACGACCATCAGAGAATCTGCCAGTGGGGTTGTGGAAGTACGTCTCGCCATAAGGAGGAAAGTTTGCTCTAAAGTCTGCGGTGGTGTTTATGTAGTTGTTGGTCCCAGCGTCGTTAATGGAGTCGCCGAAGATGAACAGAAAAACCTCTTCTCGAGATCGATCGGCACAGCCAGTTGAGACGAGGAGGCTCGCGAGACTTGCGAAGAGAATGATGTGGAGAGTCGGAATCGACATGATGACCTGTGTTGGACAATGTTAGATCTCTTTAGATTTCGTCTATATATATATATATATATATATATATATATATATATATATATATATATATATACACACAATATAATGGAAAATATGGTGATTGAAGTATTTTTTACGAAGTTTTCCTTCCGTGATTGACCGGCAGCTTTACGAACTTGACAGAAACGTTGGACGAACGTGGGAGAAACGCCCGAACGATTCGTCGTCTGACACTGTTTTTCGACTTTTTCGCCACTTCGGTCGACGGGTTCAGCACTTGCAGTGCAAGAAGGCTTTCGTCAAGGAGACTAACTTTCTAACCCAATTACAATCGCTTTTAGTTCTTGTCCAGAGGCCCACTTTTATAATTCATATGCTTATATGATTTCAAAGACTATGGCCAACACAATTACGAGGCAGCCTCACCCGGGCGTTCGCTCTAATCACGGCTCACTCGCACCCTGACATTATAATAAGGATCTTGTTGGTCTATAGTCGCGCGAGACTTACCCACTAGCTTAACAGGCTATATCTAGATGATGCAGGTTCTAAGTATTCAAAACCAATAAGTGCCTCAGCTCTGGCTCCAATATCACTCAAAGCAGCCCCCGCTCGGACCCCTCTCGTGCACGATGCAGCACACTTTTGATCAAGAATAATCTGTGCCTCTAACGGGTTTAGACGCTTCGTGCTAGTTCGAGGTTGCGAGAAAGTTGCTCACAATGCAATACAGTAGCTGGTTGGTACGTTCACAATGTGAGATCAAAGACACATCCAGCGCTCAGCGCAATCATAATCTTCATAATATCTTTGATCATGGTCAAAATGACAGCATTTTTTAAATATGCACTCGTTTTTGTATGCAGAGATGTCCATAATAAGAAAAATTAAGCTGAGAGACCTTTTCTCTTTTTAATCGTCTTAGCACACAAAGAAAGTAGTGTCTTGGGATCTTTCACAATCAAACAGAACAGTGGAGAAAAGAAGTGTTATTTTGTGGCAATCTGGCTAGTCTAATTAATGCAACTGTCGACACCCAAGTACCTCTATTTCCTCAAGGTACCAACAGAAAGTTCAAGTTTGATCACACTTTGAACATCGCTTCTATATGGGAAGATTTAGTGATGCTTGAACTTCCATTCCACGTTAATTGGACAAATTGTTAATTGACCCTTTTTATCGGATGATTATTGAAGAATAAGAATTTTTCATGATGACAGCACAACGAATGTTCTTTCACTCCTCTCTTGCCTCCGCAACTCACGTTTGAGAAAATATTAGGTACTCCTCTCTTGCCTCCGCAACTCACGTTTGAGAAAATATTAGGTACGTGATGTTTGGTGGTCTTGGACCTTTCTCACCTCAAAAATTAGCTCAAAAGGTGAGGTATACCCACACACTTATAAATCAACCATCAACCCTTTCCACGACCGATATGGGATAACCTGAACAATCTCTCTCTCGCACATCGTGTTTGGGTCAAACCCGCAACAACTCATAACTTTCTCGTATAACGGTTGGGTCAAGACTTGTTGGCAACATGAGCTCTAATACCACTATAGGGTGGTCTTAAGCCTCTCTCTCATCTCAAAATCTAGCTCATGATGTAAGGCTTTCCCTCACACTTATAAACTGACCACCAGTCCCTTCCACAACTGATATGAGACAACCTTAACAATCTCACCCTCACACATCGAGCCTGATTGGAGGCTCAACAATTTATAATTCTCCCATGTGACTTTTTTAGGTCTAAACTTATTGACAACCTAGGTTCTAATACTAGTATTGGGTGGTTCCGGGCCTTCTCACCCCAAAAGGTAGCTCAAATGGTAAGGTTTTTGGTTATAAAACTAACCACCAACCCCTTCCACAATCGATATGAGACAATCTCAACAATCTCCCTTACACATGGAGCCTGGGTCGAAGGCGCAACAACCCATACCTCTTCCGTATGACTATTGGATCCAGACTTATTGGCAACACCGCTCTAATATTAGTGTTGGGAGGTCTAAGGTCTCTTTCACGCCAAAAGTTAGCTTAAATAATGAGACATTCCCTCATCCTTATAAACCAACAACCAGCTCTTATATAACCGATGTAAGACAATCTCAACAATCTCTCTATCATACATCGGGCTTGGGTTGGAGTCACAACTATCCGTAACTCTCCCGTATAAATCTAAGTTCTGATACTGGTGTTGGGTGTTCTTAAATCTCTCTCACCCCAAAAACTAACTCAAGAGACAAGGCTTTCCATCACACTAATAAATCGACCACCCTCCCGACAACCTCAACAATCTCATCCGTACACATCGGGCCTAGGTCGAAGCCGCAACAATTTGTAACTCTCCCGTGTGACTTTTAAATCCGGACTTGTTGGCAAGCGGTATCATTGGGTAGTCTTGGACCTTCTCACCTCAAAAACTAGCACAAAGGGTGAGGCTCTCCGTCACACTTATAAATTGACCACAAACCCCTTCAACAACTAATATGGAATAACCTCAACAATATCCCCCTCACACATCGGGCCTAGATTGGAGGCGTAACAACTCATAACTCTCCCATGTGACTATTGAGTCCAAACTTGTTGGCAACTGAGCTTTGATACTAGTGTTGGATGGTCTTGGGTCTCTCTCATCCTAAAAGTTAGCTCAAATATTCACATTTATAAACCAACTACCAGCCCATTCCACAACCAATGTGAGACAATCTCAACAATCTTCCCCTCACACATTAGGCCTAAGTCGGAGTTGCAACAACCCGTAACTCTCCTATGTGACCGTTGAGTCTAGACTTATTGGCAATTTGGGCTCTGATACCAATGTTGGATGGTCTTGGGCCTCTATTACTAGGGGTGAGCAGTTCCAGGTTCCGGTTCGATTCCATCTGAAACCTGGAACCTACTCTCGGGTACAGGTTTCTCATTTTTTGGAACCTGGAACCTACCCGTCAGAACCAAGAACCTGGAACCTACCCTGTCACAAGTTCCAGGGTCGATTCCAGTACCAACAGGTTTTTTTTTTCTTTTCTTTTTTTCATTTTCAGATTTGAACTATACAACAATAATAGAATATAATCAGAATTTTCAAAACAAAGAGAATATTTGGACTAATTTCTACACACCAGCCAATCAAGATCAGTAAAGTTGCAAAATCTTTAACATTGTCCATTAACCTAGAGGATGATGTTGACATCAGCCCAAACAAATTCTACAGTATGTGTATCTAGATGACATTATCCACATACAAAAAAGGGCACAGTAGAATGAAAATGCAAATCCAAGCATTTTACAGAGTAACAGCTAGCACTAGCAACAAATTGGTCATGACCCATCAAAAAAATAAACTGCCCATAAAAGAATGGTCTTGAAATCTCTACTGCTGCTAACATTAAAATCACATGGCAAACATTTAGGAAGAGAATATGAAAACTATCTAGTACCTTATTTTTCCTTCGTTCCTGTGGAAAAAGAAACACAAAAAGGGAGAGCAGCGCAGGCGAGGCTAGTGCGGCGAGACGGTGAGACGCTCAGGCAAAAGGGGCGTCGGGTCGTCGAGCTGAGGTGTTGGTGTGGCAACAACCCGACGTCCGGCGTGCAGAGGTGCTGCGACAGGGGCACCGGCGATATAGGCGGCCGCTATGGCATCGGGCAAAGTGCAAGTTGCTGGTGGAGCGGCGTCGGCGGGCTACGCGAGACGGGGCGGAACTTCAGACGGAGAGCAGCGTAGGCGAGGGCTATTGGGCGTCGGAGCAGAGGCGAAGGAGCGCGATGGCTCGACGACTGGTTCTGGCATCGCGGAAGAGTGCTTGTGCGAAGGTCCGACAGAGGGAAGCAATAGACCAGCAGCGGTGGTGGCCGGCAGCTAAGCTGCCCACGGTGAAGCTTGGCATGGAGACGCGACGCGGTGCTCGTGGACAAGTGCGACGCCGTGCAGCGGCCGGTGTAGCGGAGCCCTCGAGCGGCTACAGGGCGGAGCACGACGAAGATGAACAGTCTCTCTGCTTCTCTGCTTCTTTGCTTTTTTGCTTTTTCCTTTTTTTCCCTCTGCTCTCACATCACTTTCTCTCCTGTAGCTGTCTTCTTTTGCTGACCTCCCTTTTTCTCAAGAACTTTTCCTTCCTTTTCTTTTATTGTTTTTCCTCAGCAAGTTTTCTTCCCTTTTTGTGTTTCTCAAGAATTTTTCCTTCCATAACGGTTCCGATTCCTAGAAAAAAGGAAACGGGAACTGGAACCGGTCCCTTTAGAACCAAGAACCGAACCGGACCCTCCAGTGCGGTTCTCCGATTACTGGTTCTACCTGGGAACTGTGCTCACCCCTATCTGTTACCCCAAAACCTAGCTGAAAAGATGAGACTTTTTCTCACACTTATAAACCGACCACCAACTATTTCCATAATCGATATAGAATAACCTTAACACCTAAATGATAGATACGTCGGATTTGCACAAATCCACTCAATGGTCGATACCGTTATCCACAAACCCACATAGCAGAAATTTTCAAAGTTTCTATCTCCTCTCTCTCTCTCTCTCTCTCTCTCTCTCTCTGACAGTTGTTTTTTTCTTTTTTTCAAATTTTTCTCTCCGATTCCTGGTTCTACCTGGGAACTGTGCTCACCCCTATCTATTACCCCAAAACCTAGCTGAAAAGATGAGACTTTTTCTCACACTTATAAACTGACCACCAACTATTTCCATAATCGATATAGAATAACCTTAACACCTAAATGATAGATACGTCGGATTTGCACAAATCCACTCAATGGTCGATACCTGTTATCCACAAACCCACATAGCAGAAATTTTCAAAGTTTCTATCTCCTCTCTCTCTCTCTCTCTCTCTCTTAGTTGTTTTTTTCTTTTTTTCAAATTTTTCTCTCCTCTCTCTTCATCATGGGACTCACCACAAACACACATTCTCTCTCTCTCTCTCTCTCTCTCTCTCTCTCTCTCTCTTCTCGTTGTTTTTTTTTTTTTTTTCAAATTTTTCTCTCTCTCTCTCTTCATCATGGGACTCACCACAAACACACATTCTCTCTCTCTCTCTCTCTCTCTCTCTCTCTCTCTCTCTTCCCCATCTTAGAGACTGAAGAAGAATGTCTGACGCCGATCATGATTCTACCCCCTCTCTTGATCTTTTCCACAACACCCTCAATGATTGATTCCAAGTCTCATCAAGCTCCTAGGAAGTTAGTGGATCATCTGATCGAGAGTCTCAGAAGCTTCACTTCCTCGATTCCAAATTTTGAAGCCTCCAAAGACACCCGTTCTCACGGCAAAGACGAACATCTTCGCTTACGAGTTCAGGCCACTATGGCCACAAGCTTGAAGCTCAAGTGGCCATCACCATGTGTCACACTCCCGCCCCACCTCTGTACGAGAGCGTGATCCAGCGGGTCAAAATCGACGTCCCAGGCACGTCGATCATCCCAAAAATATTTTATCTTTAATTAAGCACATGCAAAACTATTTTAGACAAGATGCTGAGATTAGAAGCATGTGTACAATATCTAAGATATGCCTGTGTTTACACTCTGCTCGACCATGTTGTTGGGAAGTTCTTGGACAAGAACGATGAATAGTAGTACCATTCTGAGAAAGAATTTTAAGGAACTCTCTGTCCTTATATTCCATGGCATTATTAGTACGAAAAACCTTGATATTTCGAGAAATTTGTGTTTTGATCATGGCAACAAAATTACCATAGATATGGGTAAGTTCAAATTGATTTTTCATGAGATAAAGCCATGTATCACGTGAATAATCATCAACAAAAATCACAAAATAACGAAAACCTCCCATAGTGGGAGTAGGAGATGGTCCCCAAATATCCGAATGAATTAGATCAAAGGAAACATAAGAGATAGATTCACTAATATTGAACGATAAAGCATGATGTTTTCCTAACTTACAAGGTAGACAATCAAAGGTTTTATTGTCAACGGAACCTAGATGACCACTTGAAAGCAAAGGAATTAATCGAGAAAAAGAAAGATGACCTAAACAAGAATGCCAAGTTTCAGATGAAACTGTAACAGCACAACCAATGAAGGAGTTGGGAAGTTTTAAGGAAACAAGCTCAAACAACCGCCCCACTTTACGGCCTTTCCCAATTGCATGTCCCGTCCATGGATCTTGCACACGACAACCATTCAAAGAGAAATGAATGTCAAAACCAAGCTCACATAGCTGACCCACAAATATCAAGTTTAAAGAGAGTTTGGGAACCATAAATGTATTGGGTAAGGACAAGGTTGACATTAAAACATTCTCTATATGACTAACTATCATCTGAGAGTTATCAGCTGTGTGAATAATAGGTGCTTGTGAAGTGTATGATTTTGACTTAAATAAATTGGAATGGGAATTCATGTGATTACAACACACAGAATCAAAGAACCATGAATCAGGAGTACCCGAAGTGACTGACAGAGTAGAAGGGCTAGAAGTACCAGTTTCTTGAAGAATGGAACGAACTATGGACTGAAAATCATCTAAAGATAGCGCGACAAACGAACTGTTAGAGGAATCCTCTATGGCGTAAGCGAAGCGGCGGTGGATGGGCGGAGTACAGGCGAACCTCTAAAAAGGGATAGGTTGTTTGTTCGTGTAGGTTGCTTAGATTGTAATTGATAACAATTTGATGCACGATGACCAAGTCGGTGACAGTGCGTACAATAAGGTTTACGCCATGAGGATGAGCTAGAAGTGACAAGCATTGCATCTGTAGGAGTGGAAACCATTGGAGTAGCACATTGTGCCTTTAAAGTCGCAAGGCGAGTTTCCTCAGTTAATAGCTCTGAAACAACTACCTCAAGATGAGGTAAAGGATCCCGATGCAAAAGTGTGGCTCGCACAGGTTCATACTCATCATTGGGAGCCATCAGAAATTGCATAATCCGCGTACGATCACAATATTCAGCAAAATTACAAGCATCAGCAGTCGAATCCCTTGTTGGTTTAGATAAAGCGAGCTAGTCCCATATAGCATGCATTGAAGAAAGAAAGTCATTAATAAACTAACTTGTCTCCTGACACATGTGATGTAAGTTCCCTAACAATTGATATTGATGAGCAATGTCTGATGTGGAAAAACGACTAGCAAGAAGATCCCAGGCTTCCCTTGCTGTATTTAGACGACTGAACTGAAGTTTGATAGATGGAATCGAAGTGTTTTGAAACCACGTGAGTATCTGGTGATCCTTGCTCTCCCACTCCTCTAATCGTTCAACAAATGTATCATCATCCTCTTCAACAACCCGACTAGGCTTGCGAAGACTTCAAAGACATAACGCCAAAGCTTACATCACCTTAGAAAACTAGACATTTCTTGAGTCCATAAAATATAATTTGATCCATTTAGGATGGTCTGAATGGGTATTGAGACTTCTAACTTGTCCATGATAGGCAATATACTAGTAAATTCAACAGATTCTTTAATGAATTTGAGAAAAAAATTATACTTGTAGAGCTGATACGAAGAAAATAAGGCTGAAAATAGATTGAGGACGTCAAAATACCTCAAGAACCAGTCTGGAAATGCCAAGAACCGGTCGGAATCAAGCCGAACCAGTCAGAAAACCCTAAGAACCGGTCGGAATCGGGCTGAACCGGTTGGAAAATCAAGCGAACCAATCAAAAACTAGACAAACTAGTCGGAATTTTGCCAAACCGATCGGAAAACACCGAGAACCAGTCTAAATTAAGCTAAACGGGTTGGAAAACCCCGCGAAGCGGTCTGAATTGAGCCGAACCGATCAGGTCAACGTCAGTCAACAACAATCAATAGTTGTTGGTGACGAAGGATGACATGGTGCTGACGTCACTACTTGAGCACGGACGGAGCACATGCGAGGATGACGTCAGCGCTGACGTCACTGCTACACGCACAGATCATGTGCAAAGCTATGGCGTGTGGATCTCACACGCAAAGGGTTTGACCAGCGCGTGAAAGCACATAGCTGACTTTCTGACGATGGTCTTTGCTATAGCGCGTGGATCTCACGCACATAGGGTTTGGGCGGCATGTGAGGGCACGTGGCTGACTTTTCGGCGACGATCATTGCTATTCTGGACTCGCCAGAGAATGTAGAACCTGTCTATGGTGGTTTTCAGTTGGAAATTCTAAGGATTGTCTTCGAAGGTTCCACCTACAGTTGATGACGTCGGTGGTCCCGTAGCACAGCGAAGCGTGGTGGCGCATGCGACTTCTCTCCATGGCAAATGACAAATTTTCGAGGTGCTGCGACAATGGCGACCACTTCCTCAAACAAAACCTCGCTCTGATATCATGATAGAATAAAGTAGAAGAATGAATTTTTATATATTTCAATGTGTAATACTGATAATACAATAGCCTATTTATAGACTATTCTAGACAACTATCTAAAATAATAAAATATTACAATATCAAAATGAAATCAATTATAATCAAGGCAGATAAATATCTCTAACATAATCAAGCAACAGTCAATCTCATTTTTTCAGACTTTTCCCGAAACTTTCAAGACATTTAAGTTTGCCGACAATCAAATAATTCTAGGGCTCATTGGCATCTTGTTCTTTAAAAGAAGTACACCCAAACATCAATCCAACATCATGCCTCGTCATTGATGATATAATGTTCGGGTGGTATGTATTTACTTACTCAAGATTTGGGGAAAAAAAATTCAAGCGCCCTCATGTTTGAACAATGCTTTTAGGTTGTGAGGTCTGATTGCACCAAGACTCCCATTCCGCATTAACTGCGCAAATTGCCGGTTTGCCCTCTCGTTTGGATGGCAGGCATCAAAGAACACGTACTTCTCCGGATGGTGGCATAATGAAAATTTGTTCACTCCTCTCTTCCCTCCACAGGTCAAATTTGCCCTATAATGACCCGAACCACAACACGTGGTCTCCGCTTCCTTAAAACCTAAATCAATTTCACAAATTACAAATAAGGACTTCTATTTAGTGCACAAGCGATATAAAGAAGTGCAAAAGCCCACAGGTGGTGTAGGAGCAATGATGCTTAAACTCAAGCAAAATTAAAGTGCAAAGAGCATAAAAAACTCACCATAGTTTGATGGGTATTGGATTCTCTCACGGGCTGAAGTATACAAATCGAAGGAGAATCCTTGAAGTTGAGTCCCCCCAGCTTAGTGAGAACTGAAGTCAGAGCAATGTTGTGAAGCTTTGCGAGCTTGCTGGCTTCACTTAAGCAAGATCCATCTGGGGTCAGTGGTCTCGTGCCTGGCACACAGCCAATTGGCCCTACTCCAATCATTGCGAATTTTCTTCCTCCTACTTTGTGTATTCCCTGGAAAGAAAAACCAGAAAGCCATATCACCCCCTCGGAATGCCACGGCAATTGACAGATGTTTTGCAAGTCTAATTTTGGTAAGGCCAAAACAACAAAGTTCCCTTGCAAACACATACTATCTAGTGCGTATGTAGACCTTTACGATCGCTTAGAGATGGACTAATCGTGATCCACTCAGATGCCACCTGACTAGTAGATAAAAAGGCGCCAAAAGCATGATTCTACACTCGTGCGACGCGCATTGCTACATAACATATAATTAGCTGAGTGATCCTACAAATTTTTATCGAATATCAAATCACGGGCTAGAGATTTAAACGACTATTTAAAAATTATCATCATCTCTAAGAGCAATATCTTTAAGGGTCGGCATCTCCTGTTCATATGTCAATTTGGATTATATACTCGTGTTTCATTGCGTCATGGCAACATGTCTCTACTAAACATGTTAAAATATTTTGTATTTCGAACTCGAGCCTTTTTCAAATTTGCCAATTTACATCAGATTTGATATATAAATCTGTCGAATTTGTCGCTTTGTGCCCAGAAATTGCAAAGAAATCACAAGGTCCATAAGATCTTTTTTTAAGTGAGACCAGAAAAGACTTTTCGGAGACCGGGTAAATATTGGAATTCTCGTCAGCTTCGTACCTTGAGCACAGTGGTGATGTTTCCAATCACCATCCCCACAACGTAGCTGGTTAATAGAGGAGGGGCATGAAGTAATCAATAATCATTGCTTCTGATGTTGATCAAGTAAACACCCTCCTTAATTATCCCTTCGCCTTCTCGCTCCCCATCTCCTTCCTCAGCTTCTTCTCTAGCTGCTCAAGCTGCTTCAGCTGCGTCTGCAAAGCCACCACCTGTGATATGTCGACAACAACAAACTTATTCCTTTCCTAGCTTTCTTGCAGGCTCAAGAGGTGGAAATATTCATGTCAAATAAAGCTTCGAGCCAAAATAAAAAAAAAAAAAAAATAGAAAGATAAATAACAAAGCATACAGATCCTTTATAAGTGTCGACCAAAGCACCAGCTCCACCGGATGCGAAATTCGCCCCTCCCAGGAATTTGCGGTCTTTTATTCGGAGATATGGTGGCATAAGCGGCAGCTTTGCGTATTCAGCTGCATGACCAAAGAAAAGAAAACAAAGTAGAACAGTAAATGAATTGAGCAGTAACTGAGTCACCCAAAACTAATAAGAAAAAAACAAGTTACCGATGAAATAGACGATCAAACGACGGTCCGAGATTTTGCCGGTGGGATGGTGGAAGAACGTCTCGCCATAAGGGGGAAAACTCTCTATAAACCGTGGTGGTGTTTAGATAGGTGTCAGTCCCTGCGTCATTGAGGGAGTCGCCGAGGATGAGCAGAGCGACGCCTTTCCGAGATTGATCGCCACAGTGAGTGTAGACGAAGAGGCTGGCGAGAACGGTGAAGAGAACGATGTGGAGAGCCAGAGTCGACATGATGACTACGCCCCTGTGCTGGATGATGTTCGTCCTCTGAAGCGTGGTGATCGCAGTATTTGTCACGAAGGCTTCTCTTCATGCATATACCAGCACTTGTGGAAGTCGTAATTGGCAGCGCCTGCTTGAAAATAGGAGATACCATGGCCGTAGGTTCGTGTCTTAAGATGCAAGCGGCGATTCGCATAAATCGTAAGCCTCGGTTGCGTGGAAAACAACCGGTTACGTAGTGAATCTCAATACGTCAGTACTCGTACATGGTTTTTCATGCAGAAGTACCATTGATTTTCTATTACGGAGAATCCGCCTGAAAAAGTCGAAGTCCAACACGGTGCTTTTACCTTTCTCATTCCACTTTTGGCCAGCGAGTTCGACCCTTGAACGCACGAGGCTTTCGTCGAGGAGACAGCGCTCTTAACCAATTTGTAACCGCTTTTACTACTTAAGACAGAAGCCCGCTTCACTAAATCATGTGCTTATACGACTCAAAACGGGTTATTCTAGCACAATCTCGGAATAGCCTTACCTAGACCTTAATCGCATTACTAACATCATGAAATGTGTTGTGTCTATTTAAGGTTGCACGAGACTTATCTACCAGCATAACAGACATTGCAGGCAAACGATAAGCACCCTTACTCTGGCTCTGATGCCACTGATGACGGCCCTACTCGGACCCATCTGCGGTGCTTTTTTATTACAACTAATTGGCGTCAAACTAATCTAAAACACCTTGTGCGAGTCAGAGGTTGTGTAGCAATTATTCATCGATGAGACGGCTCATGCACCCGCAACATGGAATCCAAAGAAATTTCTAACGGCCAACGCAATCATAATCGACATAATATGTTGTATCATTCATGGTCAAAACAAGTGCATTGTCCAAACGCGTACCCAATTTTGTATGGAGCGACATCCGTAACAAGAAAGGGGGGTCCTTGGATCTTTTGATGATGAACGGACCGGTGGGGAAGTCCCCGGCCGGCCCATACCATGTGTTGTTTTGTGGCAATCCGGCAGGTCCAATGACTGCACCACATGCCGACAACATTCTTACCCAATTACGCAAAAAGGTCTCTCGCAGTCTATCAAGGATCATCCATACCCCAGGTCTTGGCATAATCGTAGATGAACATCTAAACTCTTAATGATTCACCCTTTTTGTTGAGTTACGGTAGCTCGTTACACCACGTCTATAGTCTAGTCTGGTCAAATGCCATTTTCTAAGTGCCAAGGCGGGCTTGGGCTTGGGCCCGGGCTCTGTCCATCTTGACAACAAACAACTGATCAAGCTCGCACAGAATTTAATGGGCTGTATAATAAAATCCATCGACATTACAGTACCCTTCCATCTTTGGTCTTTTGTCTTAAGTTCTTAACCATCAAATACAATGAAACAGATTATTGATATTTCATTTTAAACCTCACGAGAAACGTGATACCTATGTCTTGTCGCCCCAAATGGAACTTAAAACATAGAATCAAGTGATAAATCGGTCCAATTGGTTCAACCATCAGCTTAAGTACCTTTATTGCCTCAATGGTCCAAGAAAAAGTTCAAGTTCGCCCCAGTTTGAAGAACTCTTCCATATTATATGGCTCGGTCACGCTTGAACTCCCGTTCCACATCAATCGGGCAAACTGTTGATTTGCCCTCTCGGTCGGATGGTTATCAAAGAATAGGAATTTCTCAGGACGGCGGCACAACAAATATTCTTTCACTTCTCTCTTACCCTCCGCAACTTGGGTTCGCCCTATATGGACCCAAACCGCAGCATGCCATTTTCGCCTCGTTGAAGCCTAAAATCAATTTCAGAGAGAAAGATTCCATCAACCTTTCATTGTCCATAGAAAGATGTAAGCCTATGTTAAGGTTAGAAAGACTTGCATTACCGACCATATTTCGATGGGTTTCGGATTCTGTCCCGGGCTGAAGTGTAGAAGTCGAAGTAGCAGTACTTGAATCCTTGTAGCTAAGCCTCTAGCTTCTTGAGAACTGATATGAGAGCTCCATTGTGGAGCTTTGCAAGCTCGTTGGCAATCCTCAAGCAAGAACCATGCCCAGTTGTTTTTCTCATGGATGGCAGACATCCAATATTTCTGATCCCAATCATTCCAAATTTCCTCCCTCCAACTTTATAGATTCCCAAGACAAAAGAAGAATTCAGATACTACTCATAGGCCATCACCCTCAACAACGTTGTGACCATCAATTAAGGTTAATTAAGCCCAAATTAGAGGGAAGAATTACACATGCTTAAGCCGGACACGGTGATGATGTTTCCGATCACTGTCCCTACGTATTCCTTTATCGAAGAGGACTGAAAAAGGGTGGAATTGCGATAAATCGGCATCAAATAATCGTTGTTTCCGACGCTAATCAAATAAACAGCCCCCGAAATTACTCTCTTTGCCTCCTCATTCCCCAATCTCTTGCTTAGCTTCTTCTCTAGCTTCTCGAACTGCTTTAGTTGCATCATGAAACTTACCACCTAAAGAAAAGATTTACATTAAATAAGGACTTGTGTCAGTAATTAGAAAAGAGATGACACAATTACATACAAATCCTTCGTAAGTGTCGATCAAAGAACCAACTCCAGCAGACGCGAAATTCGCCCCTCCCATGAATTCATCATCTTTCATTTGGAGACATGGCAGGATCAGCAGCAGCTTTGCATACTCAGCTGCATCATGGAAACGGGTAAAGAAAACCGCTCTTGAAACCGAATGAAAACGAACACTTCGAACACAAGTTAAAAGAAAAAGTTAACCGATAAAATCAGCGATAAGACGGCCGTCGGAGAATCTGTCGGACTCTATAGGGAAAGGAATTGGCTCTGAAGCTGGCAGTGGTGTTGATGTGGTTGTTGGTTCCTGGCATTCCCTGCATCATTGATGGAGTCCCCGAAGAAGAACCGAGCGACATTTCTTGGCGGTGGATTGCCGCAGCGAATCGAGATGAAAAGGCTTGCGAGCATGGGCGAGAAAATTGCTTTGAGAATTGGAGTCTAACATGATGATCTTGGTCGGACAGTGTTTCCAAGTTTCCTCTGTTTTAAGATTTATGTGTCTCCCTTTCATGTGGAATTCTGGCGATCGTAACCTAATTTTCCCAGTCTTTTTCTATGCATTGACCAAGAAAAATGTTGAATGTTCTTGTCTGAAACTTTTGTTCTTGCACGAAACTCTGGCATCTTTCTACCGGGTTGAATAAGTTGCTTGGAAGTTCCAGGAAATTTGTTCTTTTTTGACTATAGGTGTAGGGAGACTGATGTTGGCTATCCACAATTAAGCACAAAAAGAGGGAAAATTTCATCGAACTTCACTTAATTTTAAGTATAGACAAACAAGTTTTGAGTTAATGCAGTTCTATAGTATTGCCTTGATTTTGCTTCACCAAACTTCCTTTAGCGATATGGAGTCACTACAGAACTTGTGGTGAGCCCCCTGAATTTGTGCAACATCCACTATATCGCAATGGTTAATTTCGAAGGGGACTCATATAATCTGATAATTATGTTGGGCAGAGCACATATGAACACCAGCCATTGGCTCGTGACACACAAACATTGGGTATAGGGGTGAACAAGATGGACCAACCAAATCGGGAAGTGTCAAGACCAAACCAAACTGGCCGATTTGGTCGGTTTCCCTTCAAGGGAGAACCGAACCAAACCGACTATACATACATACATACATACATATATATGATATAGATATAGATATATATATATATATATATATATTAATTTCTTCAAAAAAATTAAGTAAAGTGAAACCCTAAGTGAACTTCAATTCTCCTACCCCGAAACTTTCCAAACGTTACAATGTCTTCAGTAGTAAGACGAACAAATTTTGCTTGTCCACTTGAACAATTGCTACAAGACTACAAAACTTTCAAATTGATTTGAAAAGAGAAAAACCACATTCCTAGCCACCGTAAGCAAGAAGAAACTTGATGTGACCATAAATTGCAACAGCTATGGTGAGTCGTGTACAATACGTAACTGGTTATATTGGATCGGGCCGGATCGAAAAGCGATCATTCCTAATTGGTTACATCGAAATTGACATCAAAATCGACATATTAACAATACGGCAGACTTAGGTGAACATTAACACAAATAAAACATCTTAATACCCAATAAAAGTCAAAGTTGGTTAATCTATTAATTTTATAAATTAATCTTAACATATATAATGATCTCCGCTCTGGCCTGGACCTCAGTCGATGGATCTAATGGACCCTGATCCATGGATCTAATGCAATCACAATCGCTAATCATCCATACCCGCAGATGAAATCTACCTCTCTTTCTTATTTTTGGTCAGAAAACGTACTACCTAATCGACGGTTGGGAAGGTCTCAGATTCACAGGATTTGCCCACCACTACCAGCCCGGC